>CM061040.1:123891727-124409316 GCA_030762985.1 Adelphocoris suturalis
CAAAGGTAACAACAGTTGCCGGTAATCAGTGTGATCAAGGTAACCGCAGTTACGCAGTTATCAGCAAAGATAACTACTGTCTGGTTGCCAACAACACGTTGGTTGGTCAACAAGTCGAGAGGTTATAGTGAAGTGCTCCGCTACAAAATTCAGCCATTTAAGGTACCTAAGCAATAAATGTATTTATAATTATGTATTTATAAATAATTATAAAGCAATTAATTATTTATATAAGAATAGGTTGTACGAAAAGAATACGAAACAGCTTCTGAAACACTTATAGAGACGTTAACGTGACGTTAGCGATTGGTTTTTCACGTATACGTGTAGAAATACGCGTAAAAATCACGTGAAGAGCTAGCATCTCCAGCTGCTTGCTCTAGACGCTGCTCTACACGTCAACGGGAAAAAATCTTACGGGAAGAACAAAAACTCTCTATTAATATTGCCTAGAAAAGGACGCCAGAAATTCGTTCTGACCGAACTGTGCCCAACATTTAAAAACTGCTAAAAGCGAAATCTGCAGATGTGGTTGAATACAGTTTTAAAACTGTACTTGACTTTTTATTATAGCAGACTTTTTATTATTTTTATTATACTTTTTAGAAAAAGATTTGATGTTCTAAATTGATCGCGAGCAGAGGCTAATATTGATAGGTTACCCAGGGCCTAACCCGCATAGAAACTGAAATTTCCGTAAAATTAGGGGGAAGTTAAAGAAGATATTCGTGTGGCAGATATCTGCTGTTATCTGGGTCATCTCTTAAAATTGAATAATATGCTTTGTCTAAACCGTAGTACCTATCTAGTTTTTTCTTTTCGATTTTTCTTCGAGAATTTTGATGAATGTTACCCACTTGACTTATATTTGTATGATATCCCCTTCCCCATGTCAAGCTCTGAGATCATTAGGAGCACTAATGTATCATTAAAACTGCATTTTCATGATTTCAAGTAGAAAAACACAAATAGCACCCTAGCAAGTTGAATAAATATTGGGAAGTGGAAAATATTCGCACCCATCCTAGAATAAGGGTACAACTCAAAAATTGTCATTTTTGGCAAATCGCATTCAAAGTTTTCCTTCCACACTATTGGCTACCCGTTCTTTGGAACAGGATGAACATAATTTATCTTTGCGAAACTTGTTTCCTACATTATTACTCTAACGCCCCATGGTGAATAAATAGTTTTTTTGCCAGTGGGAAGGGAGTGGGGGAACGGTTTTGTTGATTTTTTAAGAATTTTTGAGTTGTTCCAACTCAAATACTTAAATCTCACCAGTCAGGATCCAAAATGTTCAGAAAAGAAAGACACAAGTTAAAATTGTCCACACAAAAAGGAAACAACTCAAAACGAGACACAGACTGCGTGAACTCAACTGAGTTGTGTCTTTCTTCCTAGGACGTGAATTGGTTACTCCCTCCATAGAAGAAAGACACACGCACTCTCTAGCGGAATTAGAGTGCCCTACAAATATCTCCACCTTCTACAGACAAACTAGACCGTTTCCACTTCTCAGAACCACAACTAACTCAAAAATCGCGATTTTTAAGTTGTACCCTTATTCTAGGACGGGTGCGAATTATGTGCGAGATTCTAAGGCTCCATTTTTTTCAGATCTGAGGAGCTTTATTTTTGATTAAGATTTCCTCAAAGAACCATTATGAGTTGGTAGATCCGGCAACTCCATTTTGATATACCACGTGCATCTTCGAAGCAGCTTTATAAAAGAGTTTGCATGGATGCACGTATCCTCATCAGTCAGATATATTATTGTGCGGATGTCATGAGACGAAAGGGAGTAGAGTTGGAGGGCGATTAGCTGAGATTGTTGTGGCCATTGCAGAGCACAAATTATCGGGTCTGTTGATCCATGAACGCCTTCTTTATGCTTCATTTAAGCGATCATTTCTCACTCAGCTGTCCCACGAACTACAGCAGCGAATCAATATATTGTGTCGTGCAAGTTAAATTGTGTCCACAATGTCATCGATATTTCTTCTCCAAAAGTATACAGAACAAGAAGACAAAACTAGAAAACCATAAGGTAGAATGTGAACTTGAAAGAATAAACGTTTCTGAACCAGAAGTCACGAAGATTCAACAACGTCGAATTCGACTATATTACAATTACAATTCTGCATCTTCTAAAAAAAAAAAAAAAAAAAAAAACTGAATATCACTGATTTTAATTTTTGCATTTTTAGAATAGCTGCGCTTCTTCATTAGATGCAAATAACCAGTAATTACCCCAGGTAGGTACCAATAATTTACAATTATAAATAACAATACATCCAATTAAAATAAATTGTCATGGCCAAATTCCAGCTTATATTATCTAATGAAATTAACAAAACTTTGAAGATCTCGGCTTGTCGCATTTTGAGGGCTTTAAGTAGATCGGGGGTTCCCTGGACGTTTCTAAATTATTGGCGTTCTTCAGCATACAGATGGCAGGCTATTAGTTTATGCTCCATGTCTTCGACTACATCTTGGCAGTACTCGTAATTTTGGAAGTAAGAAAATTTGGTAGGAAAACAATGGCTAGTCAGCGGCTGAACAGGTAGTGAGTAACATTTTAAGAGCCAGCAGTACGGCAATGTTGATTCTGACGACGGAGGGGTTCTTTAAGACGTCGATTGCATAACTTTATTAGGTAGATGTGGTTAACATAAAATATAGTGAATAAGGGCCGCCATCTTCGCTGTGGTTTCTTTCACCTCCAACTTGTATGGAACCATCTTTTGCCGTGGCTGATTTGTCCGCTGTTCTTTAAGGCTTCACTCTTGTTAACATAACTATAGTCCAGTTAACTATCTCACAACCTCTAGGTGGTCATAAGATTTGTAAGATGAGGTAAAGTGTATTTACACTGAGATTTTGGCAATATCTAGTTCAATATTTCCATTTCAAGAGAATCTCTAGGCATGATTTATGATATTAAGTCCCCTATAGGGCTGAGTGACTGATATTTGAGAGGTAGGGGTTGGTAGTCTCGAAAGTACCGGTACATTGCCAGTGGTTTTCGTCGTTACGGTGCTTAGGGTGAGATGAGTCAGATGGCAATTTCAATATCTCACGCCTGGGGGAGGGGGTCTTTAACTTTATTCGATGTGGGTAACATAGACTATAACATAAGGGCTACAATCTTTGGTTGAAGTGTTCTTGGTGTTCTTTATCTTCCAACTCGTAATGACCGCTATGTTTCGCCAAGGCTCACTTGTCCAGCTGTTCAGTTGTTAACATATCTCCACTCTATAGAATTAATAATTATCTGACTACCCTTAGGTGGCCATAAAATTTACAAGGTGAGGTGTAGTTATATTGAGATTTTGATGTTGCCTCGTGTATCACTCTGAATTTCATTGATTTATATTTTATATAATTTAGGTAATATATATAAATTCAATCTATGAGTTTAGTGGTCTATATTGTTGAAATGAATAAAGATGAAATATGCATTAATTTTGTCACCGTAAAAGGTCGTGGATGGCGGTAGCTGTAACGCCTGAAACAGAGAACTCTTGGTTATTTGAAAAATCTTGTTACTGAGTGTCGCTTCGCCTGTTCAACAACCGATTGATATGTCCACGTTTCTCTACATATCAAAAGTTGACTCCCCCCCCCCCCCCCCCCCCCCGGCTAGAATAGCGGCTTGAACATAAGCAAGTGTTTCCCCAGCTTCTTCTATATAATACGGAGCAATGAAAGTGTGGAAGAATTGAGTAAAATTAGCTTTGGAGACCCCGTATTCGAAACACCGTATTTCATATCAGATGAACTCTGCGAGTTCTAAACGGAAGTTTATAAAATTTTATTGCTTTCGAAACGACTTAGATGTTTGTAAGGTGTAGGACAAGCCGAAGTGGCAGGGACAGAAAGTGTCTCACGCCCATGAATTTAAAAAGAAAGTGGTGGTCATTGTTACGCGTGTTTTATATATATCGCCGCTGTCGCCGGAGAAAAGAAAGGAAAGGTTGCGATGAAAAAAACCCGACAGTTGGGAGGCAGTCCGCCTCTAGGTACAAGCAATTTCTCTCGTCCTCCGCTGTGGCTCCAATCCGCCTTTCAAGGGGATCGCGAAACAAGATCAATTTTGAACTTTCGATAAAGTTCCTCACAACGACCGATGATACCAGAGATGGGTGATTTTGAAATGAGGTTGGGGGACTAGGAGCAATAGAGAAGAATTAATATACAATATTGGTCAAGTCCACAACACGAAGCAACTTGAAAAAACGGAATGAAAACCTTGCCTATCCACACAAAACAAAGATTCTTCATTCTTAAAATGTAACATCGATTGTAGCTAATCCGATAACTAATCAGCATGTATAACAAGCTTTAAGATTGTGAAGGGACTTCCATCCGATTCAAAAATAGACATTAAAGATGATATGTTATTCTCATTTAAACATTTACGAGACCTATAACTTTCCATGTTGAATTTTCCATGTACGTTTAATATATCTTTCTTTATATAGAAATAAATAAAAATGTACGAACTGTTCATTTGTCAATGCAAAATGATTGGTATGGTTGAATTTCTCAAGATGATTTTCGATGCGTAAATTAACCCTTATTGCCTCTGAAATCCTCTTCATGCCCGATAATTCTTTCGCAGTATTTACTACAACTTTGATTGCAATAGGTACTCATGGCCACAGAAACATTAACTTCAATATTAACGGAAGTCTATTTTATCACTTTATGTAATTAGCTACAATACCCCTTTCTCTTTGTTTGCAATCGGCTAGTTAACAATTGCTAAATATAGAAGACTATCAAAAACTCTTTCAAAATCCGACCATTAAAATATCAGACGGGTAAAATTGTTTTCAATAAAAGGGGGCGATGGAATGGAAAGGGGCTCTAGAATGAACAGAAGTAAAGTTAGTATCATTGCTCACACAGCTGATCTGACTTCCCCACGTCCATGATAATTTCCATGATTTCAGCGGTTATGATGAATGAGAGAGAAGATTAAATTCATATAATTAAGAGCTTGTCGTGCCGCTCGGCAAATTTAGCGAAATGTAGTGTCAATCATTAGTGAATGATTAAAAAAAAAAAAAAACGATGATTTCGATCATCGTTGCGTTTTGAAATTTCAGTTGAGTATGAGTAAGGTGAAAAGAAAGTGAACCTTCCAAATAGCCTTAGTTATAATTCGTTTCTCTCTTTCTCTCTCTTAATCAATACGGGCATGGGTAGCTAGCAGTGAACATGAAAAGACAATAGAGGTTTTTTTAGTAGCAATATATGGCAGAGGGCGCCAATAACTTCTAGGATGAACGTCGACAGAAAGTCTGAACAAAGCCATCGCGACGATAAGAGCAGTACAAGAGGAAGCTTGTGCCAAAAAGGTTGAATCGATACGGACAGGAATTGGGAAGCGAGACGTGACTCAACCATTTGGAGCCACCTGCTTCAAGAACTCGCGTGTTATAGAGGTTAGCGTTACTGTATGGTATCATGTAACACCTACGGAAAACTTGGGTCTCTTTCTCTTATCGGTGCTTCGATGGTTTCCGTTCCAATTTGAGGGAACTCCGTGATAAAAGTATCTACAGAGAAACTTCTGTTAAGGAAAGTATCAACACCACTCACCGAATGTGACATAAATATTCATATCCCCTGCTGACGGTACCATCTCTTACTTTCAGTTGACGACACAGTAACTGATGCTGAGATAAAAAGATTCAGATTCTACCCTGGAAATCACCTAGTAATAATAATACTGTAAAAAATTCTTCATGAATCCGAAAAACGAAGGACTGAGCTTCGAGGCAGCAGCAGAGTCCAAATACAGTTAGACTTCTTATTTTTTTGAAAAATGGATCTGCAGGAGGCTCTTGCATCAGCCCTGACCATAATTCGTAGAGCTCTCTTCCGTGCCAGAAGAATGCATTTAGCTCGAACGGAATTACGCCACAGGAGTATTCCGTAGCTACCGTGGAAACACTCATAGCACGGGATTCTCAACACGGTCAACATGGAGAATATGCTAAGAATTGAGGAGAGCCTGCCTTTCCAGCTGTTCAAAATGGGAAACCCGTAGTAAACCTGTAAGTAAGCCATAGGAGAAAAATCAGCAGACGCGAAAATACTTACATTTAAAACCGTGACGTTTTTGGTGTCGTGACGACACTTTTCGAATTACCTCCAGATCTATGGTCGACTTACAAATTCCGAACTAAGAATTTTGACGGTTTAATGTAATATTTAGGTTTCTGAAGCTGACGGATGTCACTCATCTAAGACTCTAATAGTTTCTGGTATATGACAATGGCAAGCCACGCTTCCTAATAATGAGGATTTGGGATATTGAATTACGCGGTCTTTTAACAAAGATACGCTTACGCCCTGAAATGTTCCAAAAGTATCTGAAAGAAGCATCACACCGTCTTATCTACATGTAGATTTGCAAAAGTTATGTATACGATGTTTTTTTTCGTAAATTTAAATCAGTTATTGAATCATCATTGAATGAATCATTTTGTCCCCACGGATCGTATGTAATGAGCTGGATTGTTTTGTGAACAAAATCTCTAGGTGGCCGTATAAGATTTGTGCTACACACTCTAAAAATAATACGAAGTTATGCAATCGGACAATTGTAGTCGATTAATAAAATATACAGTTTGAACAAGTGGAATAAAGAGACAACAGCAAGAAAACATAATACACTCTTGAAGGATGATGTCATCCAAATTCAAATTCAGATTCATAACCAAGGTGAACTGATATATATATATATATATATATATATATATATATATATATATATATATATATATATATATATATATATATATATAAAACCGAATGAAATAGCTCTACAAGAGCATGTTACATATTCAAACAATTTTTAAGGAAAAACAATAATTGATTACATGAAACTAATTTTTATATTTCAGCTTATGCCTTTTTCAAACTACGAGAAAAGAAAAATTGATTTTTGTAAATTGTTGAGAAAATCTTGCCGTGGAGAAGCGTGGTTGCCCAGTTAACGCCTGATGTTCAACCCTGGAGGACCATACGTGCCCAAAACATTCGAGTGATCCCTCTCTGACTGAAGCAGTACCTACTAATTTATTTTCTGTGGGTCTCATTTTCTATATATTAATGGTTCGTTCAAATAGATAGCCTGTAACTATTTGACAATTAATTCGAACTTATCGGTTAAAGTCATCCGTGATCAGCGTATTCCATATTTATGATAATTGTATACTTATTCCCAACCGGTTCGCTTTTACACCCTCATCAAGAAAATCTCTTACATAAACTATCCATCAATTTTCAAATGTGCTTTTATATAGAATTCGGAAGAAATCATCTGTAGTTCATTAATATTGATTTTGAGGAAAAAACCAACTTAAGTGACACCATGACATCATTGTTTCATTCTTCAACCCACAAAGGAGTATTCGACCACGTCCATTCATACTCAAAACGTGTGAAAAGTTACAAGGCCAGAAAAAAGACAAACATTCTGAATGAAAGTCCCACGATTCACGATTGCACTCACTCACAATAGATCCAAGCTCTTTCGTTGTTGCTTCGGGCGTCGAGTAGCGTGCAAATAATATTTATACTGTCGAGAAGCGTGTTTGCGAATACCAACATTTCAATTCTACTCTGGAAAGGAAGTTTCATATTTTGGTTCGAATAGTCACATTCAATAACACTACACTGTCAAGGAAAAGTGTTGGGAATCTTCTTCTCTCTCAAGTCATTTTGTGCTTCAAACTTCGCTTTGCCGTACCCATTTTCGATAGAAATATACGTGATATACAAATATTACGTAATGATCTGTGTTACGATGAATGAATGAAGTTGATATTTGATTAGATCATCGAGGACGCAAATGTGAAAAAAGTGTAACCCAATAGCAGCTTGATATAATGTATTCAAACAATACTCAAGGAAAAACCATAATTGACAACATGAAACTAATTTTTATATTTCAGCTTATGCCTCTTGATCAAATGAGTGAGATCCGGAGCTAAATTTGTTGCTATTCAACATAGGTAGCCGAAATTTGGAATGTAGAGTGTTCCACGTTCCTCCAATGCTTAGCCGATGCTTAAGGTGAAAGCAAAATGAAAACCAAATGAACTTTTCATTTTTAAACAGGGTCGCCTTGCCATGGAGCTGGAATTCCAGTACAATCAATTAAATACTTAATTTTGATTTACTTATTACTTCTTTTTTTTTCCTCATGTAAATCAAAACCTATTTTGTTCACTTCTAGCGAATTTACGTAGAAAATAAACTATTGCAATGGCTCAAAAAATTTTAAAATCCAAATTTGAGATCTAAGATTTGTTACAAACTCGAGCTAAAAGCCCCATGAATTCTTCAACAAACACTTCCGAATCAACACAACCCAACAAAGTCTTGAAAATTGTGTGTGTGTGTGTGTGTGTGTGTGGTGTGTGGTGTCGGGGGATGTTGTCATTGGGCGTGGGGTACGCCAGGGGGATCCTCTATCGCCACTCCTCTTCAACCTGGTCGTGGATACAGCCTTGGGTAAGCTGCCAGATAAAATAGGGTTTGATCTCGCCCCTGGGGTGCGAGAAGGTGCATTGGCTTTTGCCGATGATGTCGTCCTACTCGCAGAAACCCGTGAGGGGTTGCAGATCGCCTTCAACGCCTTTACTGAGCAGCTAGCCAGGTGTGGGACAACATTAAAACATGGTTTTCTCACCTAATTAGCAAAGTAAAAGTAAAATTGACTACGCCATTGGAAAGATGAGATCTTGGCACAGTTTTTACTGTTTTTGCGCCTTGAAAAAATATTGGTTCTCAAAAAACTTTCAAACTCTCAATCCTTAATTCTAAAATAAAAGGTCAGGCATCTATACGATAGGAAATTTAATGTTCTTTACAACGGTATCTTCAAATTCGAATTTACACAGGAAATTAAGGGAGTTATGACCAACATAGTGACGTAAGGTCAAAATCACGGAGAGAATTTAAGATTCAAAAAACTCGTTTTTAAGCGATTGTTATGAGACAAAAGTTGTTGCAAATTATTTGTAGAATTTAGTCCTGCACTTCGACAGATCTGATTTGTGTCCACCCTGTATATAGGAGTAGCTTTGTTCCAACAACGCTTCGAGAGCAACCCACGGAGCTCCTTCAGAGTTGCCGTGGGGTTAGCTCCAAGGTCGCTCACTTTCGTGTATGTTGGAGCACTTTGGAGAGAGAAGTGATAACACAAGTAGTAGAGAAGGTGAAAACAGCTTAGAGAAGGTTACGCGGATTGCAGTTTACCCAAGATGCCCATTTCAAAATGCGCATGCGTAGGCGTAGACCCCGTCAAAAGCGAGGGGCTGTTTGGGGGACCCCCGGAGCAGCTCTGGGGATCTGTTGGAACACGGAGCTCTCAACCCCATAACGTTGTTGGAACGCAATTTCGAGCTCTGAGCGCTTCTACTGCGCCCTTTTGTCCTTGTTGGAACAAAGCTAATAGCAGAACAGTGACGGTAATAGCAGATGTACAAGCCAAGTTGGAGATTTTGGTACTTAAGCACGTAAAGTGACCTTTTAATGAGTACTGTGTCGTGAAGGGTAATTGGCTGCTTGAGATTTCGATTAAGATAGCAATTTATTGCACGTGAAAACCACCTCATGCAGATCAATAGAGATTTCAGAAAGAAAATGTTCTCGGACACTGTTCAAGTGTCCACATTTTCTTGTACGAGGTACATGCATGATTTCCTAAATTTACACGAAATGTGCGCGTCAGTCAGATATGGTTTTCTATGAATGTTATTGCAAATGGATCGAATGTAGCCGCCACTAAGCATGCGTGAAAATGAAGTGATTGATACACAATTTTTATCTTGACTTTGATTAAAAAATAATGAAGGACAGTTGGCACGATGAAACCTTAATCAACGTTTATGAAAAAACGTACCTACATCCAATTTGTATAGGTACATACCTGCTTTAGCTCACTATACCTTGGTTCTTATTAAATAACTTTTAAAAAATGAGCCTTCTGCCCTAGATTTCTCAGTTAACAATAAACGTGAAAAATATTGAACAATCTAGAAATATACCTGCAACCTAGTTATCGATCTATACTTGTGCCGCGATAAAAGCAGTCATGTACCTACCTGAGGTGGTTGGTTCCCTTCCCCGTCCTGCCAATAGGTGGCAACGTGTTGTTCGGGGAAGAGACCCCATCGGCATGCGTTAATTGTATGTACCTTAAAAACCCTCTGCCTCTCAAGTTAATGGATTTCATTTGTTTTAGAATAACATAATATTGATATTCCAAATGAGGAAATTATAGAGGTGATTATAAAAAGAGTCCGAACATCAGTAGAAATTTCAATTACCTAATAACATTTTCTATAGCAGACGGAACCCCTTGGAAAATTTATATTTTTCTAAAGAAACCTCCTGTTTATATATATATATATATATATATATATATATATAAATAAATATATATATTATCCTAGAGGAAGTCTGGTGCTCAGGAAAACAACATTGGTCAGGCCAGGAAAGCCACAAATGTTCATCGGTATAGTGACGGTAATTATAAATTTAGAGCCCCTCATTCAAATAGGAAAAAATTTGGATGCCTTTTCACGAGTTAACAGAATTTCAATTTGTTATCATAACCAATTCAAAACTAAGGGCGAAAAGTGCTATTTTGACATTTCCATGATTCGGCATTGGCACATAACCTGAAAATTTGTTACCAGTGGAAAGTCGGTAGGTAAGCACCTTACTACTTACCAACTAGTGGCAAGTGTCTCATCGACCGTTAAAATTCTAAATTTTCATAGAAAACGTGATGAACAATAGTAACTGTTGTTAGGCAGGTGTGTACTAACAATATATAACAAAATAGGTAAATGAATAAGATACTGCAAACCAACTTGAACATTTATATGTAAGATGTAAGTTCAGGTGTTCATTATTACATTTATAGATCCATGTTTTCACTGCATGCCAGCTATTTTAGGAAGGCTTTCTAGGACTTGTCCACCCATAATATTCTTCTGGGTCAAATTTCTACTGTTTTTTTCAGTAGGGTAGTAAGCAGGGTAGTTTCTACTGAAACTTTCAGTTTTTGTAGGGTACTATTAGATGTCAAAACGTCTGAAGGAGATTCCACGGATAGGTATATACATGTACACCTATATATACAAATCGTAAAAAGTGTATACCTATCTTGTGATGGTAGGTAACCCATTTATACCCTTCAGGTTGTTCGATACCACAGCCAGAATCGATAAAGAATAATTCATATTTTTGTGTTTGATCGTGGCATATTGAATTCGGCAGGAAACCACTACCAATACAGAACCAAAGGGTTGGGGGTGGAGAGAGTGAAGTTGCTGCCACCTGCCACCAGAGTGGGGAGTCTGCGTCTCTAATCAATAAAGCTGATTGCGAACCTCAACCTAGGCCTTCAGCTGCTTTTATCACTTTCTCATGCAGATAATCTGCCCGATAAAACCCCGCTGTAGGATTGACATTTCTTATAGGAGATTAGCCTACCTTTTTCGTAACTGGTGTTGCAGAGTAAGCACGTGTAACCATCCTCGACGTCCTCTTCCTGGCCATCTCTCCCGTCCTCCTGTTCCCTGAAGAAGGCGGAGTAACCCTCACCAGTCACACGGTACGCCATTATCACAGTTCGCGGGGACAAGAAAAAAACGAGGGGTTTCCCTTAAATAACGCGGAATAATTTACAACGGTATCGTAGTTATGACTAGATTGGCATTTCATCTACGTCTTTTTTAAGTTGTAGGTATTGTACCTATGTGTTGAAGCTCCTTCTGTGTGAGCTTATTGTCACGGACTGGGTGGTTGCCCAGGCGCCTGGGACATGGCCAACACCCCGCGAAGCTGACTCGGCCGTCACTGAAGGTTTCCAGTGATAATGATTTGAAAGGAGGCGATTGGAGCGCGGCGTCGCGGACGCTCCGCCAAACCAGGCAAGGACCTTTTTTTTCAGGATTGCTCTCTGAAGTGGATCCTGGCACCGCAGAAGATCGCATGGCTATCGAAAGGAACTACACAGAGGCTCAGATTTCATTACATTTTAACAAATTAAAAAAATTAAACAACTGCAATGGCTCGAACATTTTTTAAATTACCTAAATTTTCAAAATTCAGCTTAATCAACATCCGTTTAGAAGCAAACCGAAACGAATCCTGAACTCTACAGTTTTTCACATCACTATTATATCCATATGAAATCAATCCTTGAATAGAGATGAAAAATCCGTTCTCCCACCAAAAAATCAATACTCCAAAAGGAAGGATGAGTTCTTCGGACAGTAGGTACTTATTGAGGACTATATTTATATTAGAACTGAAATTTCAAAACATGTTCTAATACAAATCATTAAAATTGCGATTGAAGTTGTTAAATATTTATTTTTTAGCAGAATAATACTCTATTATCAACTATAAAGAAGGAACATTCTGGAAAAAAACTTTTTTTTAGTAGGTTTTACTACTTTTTTTGTTGTCGTTTATCCGATTTTGTTTTCTTTAACACATCCGCTTCTACACTAGAAAGTACTATTAGGTATCTAGTTTGGATTGTAAACGAAAATTTCTCGGGTAGGGACTGATAATTTTTGAGATCTTTTAAGCGAGTCGTAGATACTTAAGGAATATGCTTCAACATTAGCCTACAGGTTCTTGATTTTATAAATAAGATTACAGCACGCTAGACAAAGTTTTGGAACCTTAAAATGTTAAAAGCTGATCTATCACAGCCGCCACGGGTTTTCTGGGCCTCAAAATCAGGCTCAGAATATCGAGCGGTGTTTAATTCACTATGTGAATGGATCTTCCAGCACCTCTCACTTTGTTGAGATTCTCATCTACTGAGCGGATTACGAAAAGTACGTGATGTCTGATTCTTCGAGCCATCTTCTCAGGCAAAAATGGCTCAGGTAGTGTTGTATCGTTGCGTCGCACCATCAAAAAAGAATACGATAATTGTAAACCGTCCAGCACAGTGAAATGTCTGGAGCTCACCCATTTTGCTTACTCTCTACCGAAGGAAGAAAGCCTTATGTTCGTGTAACAAGTTGAAAAACATTTTCCCTTCAAAAATCAAAATTCTACTTGCTTTTTGCGTTTTAGAGCTTGCTGATTAATTTTGGTTCCGTATCTGTCCGTCTGTCTGACTGTGGTAAATCTTTGTCACTCCCAAAACTAAACCAAGTTTTAGTCCGATTTGTCAGACTTGTAGTCACTTTGTACAGAAGTTTGTTAATTCTGAATAAAGATAAATATATGTTTTAGTTTTACTGTACATCCTCCAGCATTTGTTTATGTATTTTAATTTTAGTAAATTAATTTGTTGTACGGTGAGAGTATTAAATAATGATCAATCACGAAACATTAGTTGGCTACGACAACCATTCGGCATTTGTAACTATAAGTGTTCAATATAATATTTATGATCTGCGTGAACTCGAATTTATGATTGCAAGTTATTATTGAGATGACTAATCAAACGATAGCGAATACTTAGGAATGATTTTAATTGATGTTTATAATTGTGGGGTGGTAAATAACAATGGTAGGTACTGGGGCATAGTGTGGAAGTATGGAGACCTCAAATCATCAGAGTCGAAAATGGAGTATTACAAGTAAAGTAAAGGATGTTGTAAAGGAGTATAGTAAAGTAAAGGAAGTAAATTGAGTTCAGAGATCGGATGTCCTTCCTTCTTCCTTTTTTGGGTTGATTCTAAACCAAATATGATGAGTAGGTACCTCTACTTTTCTCTTTAACTATATATAAAAGACCTTATTGGCAACCATTTTACCGATAGGCCTCATGGGCCCTTAGGCATGTAAAAATAAGAAATAATAACAATAAAGATTTTCTGGCCTAGAATATTAACAAAATGTAAAAATCACATCATTTTATAAATAAAAAGATACACTAGTTAACCAAAGATTCGAAGCAATAACTAGAAAAAGTTGAAAAAATATATACATAAAAAATGAGGAAAGTGAAAATTTAAAATTGAAAGGAAGAAATGAATGAAACGGAATGGTTGAATTGGTGGGTGGAGGGGTCGACAAGTTAGGCATCATGAAAGAGGTTTGATGCAACACCAAATTGCTGCTCAATAAGGCCACGGAAGACGGACAGTTACCTATTCCGGGCAAGGGCTTAAACCATGTTGTAATCTAAAAGTCAGTTGGGTCCAACCATGTTGAAGTCCATGTCAGTTGGGGATCAAGAAATAAACCCAAATTTCTGACCGTAGAACCAGAAGTAACTAAGTGATTTTTAACATTAAAGAAGGTCTGTTAAAAGTTAAGGAGTAGGTTTCTTGGGAAATATTATGAATTGCGATTTCTTAGGATTAATTACTAAAGTATTATTTTTTGCCCACACGCCAACGCGATCCATATCTGAATTGAAAAGTGCCACCGGGGAGCTTCGATACCTCTTTACCTTCTCGATTTTTACTATGGACATTTACGTCATTACTAAACAACAATTGAAAACCACAACCTCCACAGCATCAAAAACCTGGAAGTTACCTAATTATTACTAAAGTAGCTGATGATAGATTTGATAATCTTATGAACTGCAATACGCACTGGCAATAAGCCAACATTAATAAGTTGTAATGCTTAATCAATTTCGTTGTACAAGGCATCATCTTTAACAAAACATAATGGTAAATAATGCTTCAGGACTTCCCTGTCTGGTTTGTATATGATTTTTGGTCAGAATAGCGAATAGATCATAATTTTATTGGATGTACCCCCTTCATTATAACCTAACATGGATGTACTACGAAGAAGTACCCCCGCTTCCTTACCATAGAACCACAATAAAAAATGAAAGGTCTTCACATTGTAAAATCGAACAAAGAAAGATTCACGGGAATAGATTGCAAATATAACGATCTTAGGTACTGCCCCCTTCCTTTACCCTTTCTCACATAACGGGATGTTATTTGAATCTCTTGAGATTGGTTTCACAGAGAGACTAAATACTTTGAGCGAACAGTAGAAGAATATAACAAAAAAGATCAAGAAAATCGGTTGACAATGCCGAACAGTTCGTTTCCCCCTTCATCACTTCTCCTCATAAACAATCGTTCATCAAAGTTAAATCCCCGATTTTCCACACATCTAAACCAACAAATTGAATGAACATTATTTATCAGAATTACCCCCTCTATTTACCCCTACCAGTTACAAATTTAAAACTTCCAAGGTTTGTTGCGTAACTAGACTGAAGTCTCGATCAAATAAAAATACATTAATTGAAACAAGTTCCAGTCATGCAGCATGATCGCATGAGCAAACTTTCATAAATTGTGGTATTGTATAATATTTAATTCTTTTGAAATTTGAGCTTTTTGAGTGAAAGTAAATTGTAAGTATTATTTTTATGGCAAAAAACATTCTAAATAATGATCTCCTATTCAAAAATAGATTAGAATTTTTAGCTTTTTTGCAGTTTTTATCGATTTTTTTAGCAAATTTTGATGAATTTCAAGTACATTTTTCAGCATAATTTTGTAAATAAATTTTTGAATGTTTTATTTTACAGTTAATAAACTTTATTTGAGCAATAATCTACCAAAAATTTAAATTTAACATTTTTTAGCAGTTTTTAACCATTTTTAATGATTTTTTATGTACATTTTTTGAAATTTGACCAATTTAATGTGCTCAAAAACTGCTGTCTAACGAATTCACCCGTTCGTTTGGAAAGCTTGATTTTTTGGAGCAAGAACGGAATTTTTATCTCAATCCTAAGGAGAGTATCGTCTGGAAAGACACATATATATAAATAAATATATATATTTTCAGGGATCGTGCGGGTGTCCCCTATAACTTTAATTACCGTCGGATTAATAGTAGCCTGTACGCATGCGCACACATGAATTTCTTACAACGTTGATTTCTCATCATCTATTGGTCCAATTTCGTTTAAACTCGGGTAGTGGTTTGTACATGTTCCAGAAAGATGTCCTATGAAATTTATCGTGATTGGTTGAGTAATAACAATTGTGCATGCGTACAACTAGATTGGTTGAGACTATGACACTAATGGGGTACCGGTGAACCTCTAGACAATATCCTAACAATTCCATTGATTTCATTGGTGAATACCGTTTGATTGCGTAAAATGAATTATAACCCTATTTTGTACCTATATTAGCATGTCTACACATATACTTATTACTATTATAATTCGAATTCAATCATTTCAGTTGCTACTTTGTGCTTCAACTAATTCTATAGGTCTACGTTACTATAAGTGAGGAAGCTATACTGCCCACCCAACTTGGCAGACGTATATAAAAGACGCGCATTTCCTGAGGCAAAATGTTGGCCTAATGAGCTGATATTGATGAGTAGATTGTTACTTTTGTTTTTTATCTTCCTTCTTTCCGTTTCCCATTTTTAAACTTTGTCGAATATTTGATTTGCATGTGCACTCATTGAATCTCACTTCATTTATTTCATTCTGCTAATTACTGAGCTTGTATTGGCCCTGCGCTGTCGACTTGACTTATTGATTACTCTTTTGGGTTTATTTCAATACCTGTAATTGGTTATATTACACCGTAACGTACGCAAATAAATAAATATTTAAAGCTGGGTTTAGTACTGTCTACACGTTAATAAACTTCGAGGACATACCGATTAAAAACGTTCGTCCCTGAAGCAGGCTATTTCGCGCAACCTGGAAGTATTGCGGGCTTACTCTATACATTTACTTGCAGGCAGGTTATACATCTATTCCTCGCCAACGAAACAGATGGGCGGTGGTGCTTGTTTTACGTAAATGCAATTTAATTCATTATACATCTGCAGTGTACCGACATTTTGGGGCCACTCCGTATGTTTCGCCTTTCTTCCTTTACTGTATAATAATATTTATTTTGTTTCTTTGAGTTAACGCATTATTGGGTATCTCAATTAAGACTTAATTGAGATACTTAGTAAGTTTTAAACCATAAACCAAATATCGGTCATTAAATACCGTATAGACCCCTGGCCTGGTAAATTTCGTTACCAGCCCTGGAATTGAACCTGGGATCCCCTGCTTCCGAGAGGCTTCATTTATATAATTATTTTACGCTTATGCATTAAATTTATCTATTCAATTAATTACAGGATTTTTAAAAATAATTTTGAGCATATTTTTTCATCCCTATCTTAGTAAGTAAGTTCATTATTCGTAAGTGATTTTTAGACAGCCTTATTAAATAATGATAATATTACTGTATAATAATATAATTTTCAAAAAGGCTGTCATACGAACGTTGAACTTACTTGCTGAGATAGGGATGAAAAAATATGCTCAAAATTATTTTAACAATTCCTGTGCTTAATTGAATAGATAAATTTAATATATAATCGTGACATTAAGCAAATATTTAAAAAAAGTGTATACTACATAATATATATACCTATTATTTATTATACAGGGTGTATCAGACACAACTCGCCAAAGTTCAGGGATCGATTCAACAACAAATTTTCAACTAAAAGTGACTTAGTTTTTTTTTCATATTTTACTTATTTATTTTTTTAGAGTCATCGTTTCAGAGTAATTTCACTTTTAAGATTTCTTTCGTGTTTTTTACCATTTGTCATTAAAATGGACATAACTCCCTTAATTTGATAAGTAAATTGAAATTTGATTACACCGTGGAAAAGAACGTTAAATTTCCAATCTCCCTGATGCCAAAACAAGAATTATTGAGCAGCTCAAAAACATGAAAAATGAGTCCAAAATCATAATTTTTTGAAGTTGCTGAAACTTCAGTTTTGAATCCGCTAATTGACTCTTTTACTGTAGTGTTTTTGAATCCCCATCTCCAGGAAAACTACCTTAGAATTTCAGCTTTCTAACGGTATAATCAATTTTTATTTCACTTCGTTAATTAGAGGAGAAAAGTATGTTTGTATGTTATGTTTGTGTGAAATCGACGGCTTTTGTGAAAAATGGTCCTCTAATGAAATTCGAGTTTAGGTCAGTTTTCACGTATTTTTTCACACTTAATCGAATGGTAACGCTTACAGATCTCCTCGATTCCGTTATAACAGAGTTGTCCACATTAAATAACTAGTTTTACCCTTAAAGACACGTAAAATTGAGCAACTAAAAATTGGTGAGTTAAAGTGTAAAACTCTGTTATAACAGAGTCGGGGAGATCTGTAAGTGTTACCATTCGATTTAGCGTGAAAAAATACGTAGAAACTGACCCAAACTCGAATTTCATTAGAGTACCATTTTTCACAAAAACCGTCGATTTCATAGGAAATACCATTTTTCAACATACAAACATACTTTTCTCCTCTAATTAACGAAGTGAAATAAAAATTGATTATACCGTTAGAAAGCTGAAATTCTAAGGTAGTTTTCCTGGAGATGGGGATTCAAAAGCACTACAGTAAAAAAGTCAATAAGAAGACTCAAAATAGTGAAACATAGTCAACTTCTAAAAATTATGAATTTGACCTCATTTTTCAGCTACTGGAGCTCCTCAACAATTCTTGTTTTGGCATCAGGGAGAAAGGAAATTTAATGTTTTTTTCAACGGTGTAATCAAATTTTAATTTACTTATCAAATTAAGGGAGTTATGACCATTTTATTGACATAAGATCAAAAACACGAAATAAATCTTAAAAGTGAAATTACTAGGAAACGAAGCCTCTAAAAAAAGTCTAGGAGGCACTTTTTGTTGAAAATTAGTTGTAAAATCGATCCCTGAATTTTGGCGAGTTGTGTCTGATACACCCTGTATTATTAAAGTGATTTTTTGAGCACTTTTTTTGAAGTTTGACCCATTTGCTCAGAATGTGCTGGCCAACGATCCCACCATTTCATTTGGAAAGCTTGATTTTTTGGCTCAAGATCGGGATTTTTATCCGAACCCTAAGGTGAGTTATCGTCTGGAATGACCCATATATATCGTTTCAGAATGCCTCAAAACGGATTTCAAATTTCAATAAAGACAATTTTCAAAAATTCCGATTTTAAAATCTTTGGAGCCATTGCAATAGCCTTATTTTCTACTAATATTCGCTAACAGGATTTTATGTAGGTATATTAAAAAGTATACCAACAAATTTTTATTCAGGGTTCGGGAGAGGGAGGGAGGGAGTGAGGGGTCCGAAAAAATTGTTTTTTTTTGGTCAAACACAATTGTTCATTATTGGGATAAAATATAACCCAAATGGCTTCTATCCAATACTGACTGCGTTACTGAGCTTCGCGAGCGTTCTCAAAACGTTGAGAATTTTTCGTGGTATCAGACAAGAAAACACTTTTCGCAATCGCCTAAATTGACACTTTGGGAAAGTAGTGTGTGGCTAGGGTGAAATTCAGTACCTACTAGCCAACTCAGCTATATCTGGAGCTCGATGGATGATCGATTCCCACGAACCTGAGCAACGGAATCACTCAATACCGGCGGAGGCTCCATAGGTAGGTAACTAGTTTTCTTGGTCCGTTCGACGACTGGGCAAAACCGGTACATCCCCTGGCTCATCGAAGATAACCCTCAATTACCTACCTTCTCTCTCGATCCCGGCCGATATTTGGGCTACCTACCATAGAGAAATGATCAGGTCCCGGATAACAGGGAGATATCAGTTCGTCCTTGAACGAGGTCGTTCCTAAGATGGGGAAAAACTGAGCCATCGAACGACTGGGAAAGTTTGCAGAAGCGAAACACAAATTAAGATAGAAAATTTTTGTTTTGATAGAGAGGCATTAATGTTGGGGTTTTTCGGGTGACGCCTATTTTGCGGACATTTAATTGTTATCTGTTTAACAATGAGTTGTTGTACACAACATAGCAAATAAACTCTCACTCAAATTCAGCGATGGTTTAGCGATAACTGTTTAACAATGAATACTTTTAACAATGAACACCTAGCTCTGCACAACACAAATGGCTCGATCCAGGTATTTCATGACATATCAGTCTTTTAAAAAAAAATTTCCCAGGTGAATTTTCCAGTTTTTTATATTTTTTACAGGAATATTGGAAACACTTTGAGGTGTTTCTTGTGACCAGGCGACACTCCATCTCAAAAACTTGTCGAACTTGTCTCAAAAAGCTGTTTTTATTGGTTGCGAAACTTTGTTACCCGATTTCTCTTGAAGGAGCAACTTGGAGCAAAAATTTCTTTCGCTAACAACACGATAACACCGAATGAGTTGAGATAAATGTTCAGTTTTTTTGCTAAAAAATCAAGCATTCCAAAAGAAAGGATGAGTTCGTAGGGCAGCATCTTTTGAGCGCAATAAATTGGTTACACTGTAAATACATTGCCAAGGACAAAGTATAGAAACTGCCTCGTGGCTTCAACGTGACTTCAACAAGAAAATTATGTTCATGCATGCGCTGAGCGTACCGCTGATTCAATCATGACTAAACTAATAGGGGACCATCTAGGGCTAAATCCACACTATTCCAGAAAATGTCATTGAAATCCGATTAAAACTATGGATGTTATGCCTGTGGCAAGCAAATATAGATAGACAAACGCTCGCGCATGCGCACAGCGTACCGCTGCTTTAATCATGATGAATGCCGTAAGGGACCTTCCCCGCATCATCCCTGAAAACCTGACTAAAATCTGTTCAACATTGACGGACTTATGACTATGACAAGAAAATTACGTTCACGCATGCGCCGAGCGTACCGCTGATTCAATCATGATGAAACTAATAGGGGACCATCTAGGGCTAAACCCATACTATTCCTGAAAATTTCATTGAAATCCAATCGAAATTGTGGAAGTTATGGCTGTGGGAAGGAAATATAGACAGACAGACGGACGGACGGACTGACAGACAGACATGAAACCAAATATTTTGTTCAGGAGGCCATGAAATGCAAAATGCGAGTGCAAATTTCAGCACACAAATTTTTTTAATTTCGAAAGTGGAAACAAAGCTTTCGCTGCCTTGCAGACTCGGAAGCAAAATGTGCTTAAAAATAAATAAAATATCAAAAAAATACTTACTAAAAATCATTGAATTTACTTTTTTCTCTTTATTAAACGCAGATTATCACTTTAACAAAGTAAAATTATGAAAAATGTTTTTAAATTTCTTTAATATTTCCTAAAAAAATGTGCTAAAACTGAAAATCTAAAATTTCTTCTTGAATAGCAGATTATTATTATACATATAGAGCTTTTTGCCATACAATTATTAGTTAACAATTTCTTGCTAAAATTTCAAACGAAGTACAAATTTGATACGATAATTTACGAATATTTGCTCATATGATCATGCAGCTTGACAGGTACTTTGTAATTTTGAGGTAGATGAAACATAATAGAAGTGTTTGTATGAACATTTTATAGTTAGTGTGCTACTACGATTATGTGCTCACGTGTACAAACATCCACGACTATTGGTGAGTGTTTTAATGTGTTATCTATATGTTAACCAAGGCAATACACGGGTTAACTTGCTAGAATCTAATGATTAAATCTATTCCTCACCTGATAAGAGTGTCTGCTCATTTTGGAAGTAATTTTTCTTGGAGACGATGTGGTGATGCCGATACATAACGAGATAAGGGCGTTTTACACTTCAATTACCGGTCAAACTGTACCTATCACACTGTGGTACACACGAAGGACGATTGTCACGCTACGGGTTATAACTATACGCAGGTTGGTAGACGGTACATTTATGATTATGTAATGCATTAAAATTTGCAACGCTGAAAATTCCAACGCTGTTGAAGTGAAACCCTGTAGAACGCGGAGAGATGCTGAATGGCGGGATATGCAGAGGGAAGCGAGGCGCGGACTGGGGCTGGGGAATGTTGGGACGAGTGAGTCAGAAAAACCGCGTGTCGGATCTTGGTCAGTAGTTGTGTTAATTATCAACCACCTTGAACTCTCTTGATGCTGGTAACGGACAACATTGAGGGCAGAATCCGCGCGGGAATCAAGATTAGATCAACTCCAGCACTGTGTTTATGTTGTGAGATAGGATTAAACTGTATGATTGTCTGGGCTGAGATATGGAGTAGGTCTGAGAGCGGAGCGTCACACTATTGTTAGTCTTGGTCAGGGTCAAGTAGCATCAGGGCAAGTTTTAACAAATAAATATTGAAGGAGATGTTTGTAAGGTTCGTCGTCCGGAGAATCAAGGCGTTGTCTCACTTGTCATTTTTTCACATACCTACTGTACGATTTCACTATTGATGTGAAGAGTTTGCATATTATTACGCAGAGTTTATCATTTCAAGATTAGATAGTTCTTCTGCTGCTGACCACTCAACCATCGATATCATTGAGATAATGCCATTCACAATCATAGTCCAGGAGCAGAAACCGAAACTGAGGAGGGCGTTCACTGGTTGAAGTTTGAAATTATAGTTTGAAAATTTAGGCCGTTTCGAGTGAGAAAATCGTTCCCCCATCTGAAAACAGTTGAAATACTAGATACTAGCCCAAGAGCAGAAGCCGAAAATAGGTAGTAATGTCAGTAGAAGCTTTGAGATTAGATTTTCAAAATTTGGTCCATTCTAAGTGAAAAAATCGTCGTCTCCCATGCCGAAATAAGTGGAATACAAAATGGCGGGGTCATTAATATGGCTAAATTTGCACAATTTGCACAGTTTCTCTGGTAATTTATCCATCAATTCTAAAAAAATTTTCATACGTAGCAAAATTAGAAAGCACACAAAAGGAAACGATTCGACCCACAACTTTTGAACTATCTCCTAAAATAAGAGAATCGCGATAAATTAAACATCAGGCGAATTTTGGGAGACTCAGAGAGAGATTTCGAAGATAACAAAACTTTCGATCACTACAGCGAATCACTGATTAGCATTAAGCTATAATTAGGTAGGTTATGCTATTAAATAGCTATAAATGCTATCTTCAACCGGTACCGTTCAAAAATAGTCTTTCACAAAAGAATATGGTACGCTGCATTTGCAAATTGCAAGCGTTTCATGCGATATGTGGGGTCACAAAGCAAAAAGATGAATATTTCAAGCACAGCTGCATATGAGCGAAGCTCGGCTGAGATTACAGATACCCATAATTTATTTTATATATATATATATATATTATTATAAATATTTTTTGTTGTTGTGCCCTTTCATGGAAAACCAAAGGAAGATTATGATAGACGATATAATCAAGTCTCAAAACAACCGTTCAGTCTGCTATGTCTCCTATAGTCTCGTTCAATGATAGTTTATAATGTGATATATAAGTTTCTAACAAACAGTTGTACAACAAATTGAACAATGCAGTATTTTAAGTTGTAATCACTGTAAATGTAATAAAACATGACATTATGTAATATGGCTGTATGGGCAACCAATGCCAAATAAACAGTAACTAATGAAAAAAAAAAAACTTTTTGTTGGGTTTTGCTTGCCGCCAAGAATGGTTACTTTCCAGGAACTAGTATGGAGCCCTATTACATAGGGCAAACCCAAATCAGAACTTTTCTTTCAAAATTTATTTTTTCAATTTCCAATTAAAAATTATAGTTTTGCTCCTTTTTGTCGTTCTTTGGAAGGTTTGAAAACATGCCAGAGGAAGTTCTTGTGGCTCAATAAGAGCTTTGTGAGTTGTGTATTTCACTTTAAATGCTGTTCTGAGAACGAAGGGAAAGGAGGTCCCAAACAAGACGTCAGAAAGTTTCTATTGAAGTAGGTAAATGTTACTTATGTTCATTGCAAATGTTCCACATTATCATTATTAGCCAGTTCAGTTTTAAAGTGCAGGATAGAACCTTCATAATGTTTCAAATAATATTATGCTCGAGTATGATTGAAGTGTTTAACTCATGACCGCATGTTAGGAGGAAAAAGTTATGTAGGACGTAGGACCTACGTATTACGATATTACGGTTGGTACTATGTACTCAGAAGACACATGCTTGGCAAACTGTTCGAAAATCCTGCGTTGTCAGCTTTCGTGGAGCTGCCTATTTTAAACACATTAGGTACCTTCCTATCAATCATATTAGATTTTATTTCGGGTTGAAGATCGTTGGTTTATCGTCTTTAGAGAACATTAATATCTCTTTCCGAAAGCCCGTAAGAAACTTAGCTAATAAAATAGAATGGAAAGAGACATTCGAAGATTTCTTCAACTTTAAAAGAACCGACGGTGTTTACGTAAAGCGAATGCTAATGCCGTCAAAGCAAATTCAACATATGAGTGCTGCCACATTCTCGCAGATTGAGTTAAAGGTCGGTTCTAATAGAAACCACAAAATTACCTGTTGCGCTTTCACTACCTCGTCCGTATTGATGCAATGTGGTAATCCACTTCATTAAAGCAATTGTAGCTTACAATTTTCGTATTGTATAGAAATAGAAAGCTATTAGCTATTAGAGTACAACAATCCGGAAGCGATGAATTGAAAAGTTTCTCCATATGAATCTGCAGTGCTCCGGCACATTGAATCGAACAATGTTTTCTCACTGTTTTTATTATACATATAAAATTATTATTCAACGAACATGGATGCAGCTACGTACTCGTATTTGCGTATGGTAGGTTGATTATATCCCATCTACGAACAATGATGAAATAACGCGTGAAATTATTATTCAAAGGTTTATTATTTTGAAATACGACCGGTTCGTATGGCAGAACTTTACACTTGACTAAATCACAAATGTCTTCCCCAATCAACTTCATATCTGGAAGTTTTATGTCATATCAATCAACACATTTACTCATTTATACAGATCAGCTACAGAGTATAATAAGGTAGGTACCTCATATTAAGGGTACTCACGGTCCATTTCGAAAATCAAAATGTTGAAATCAATTCATTGAAAATAAAGATGTTAAGAAGGTTCATGCGAATGTAAAGCCCATTGCGGCAATAATATGCATGGTCGCTGAACTGCTGACAGGATCTTAGTGACTTTTTTGTGGTCGTTGAAACTTGACTTTTGAAGCCTTTGGGACGTGTTAAATCGAATCTTAGTAAAAGACGACACGCGTTAATTAGAAACAAATTAAATTTCGACGATTCGACGTCGACACCATTGGACCTCAAATAACAATGTTATAATTTATTATTGCCATGATCCACCTGTAAATTAAAATCCGTGAAACATCCTCAAACTCGCTAGGAGTGCACCTAAAGTACGCAATTCGCTACCGACCAAATAACTATTGGCGGCATTACGCTTGTGGCAAGTATTGTAGTATTTCATGTTGATATACTTTAAATTCTGCACACAATCAGATTGAGTTTGTGGGTGAAATGAGATAAATCGATTGATCAGTAATTCAGATATCGGTTCCTAAAGATCATCTAAGGGTCTAAGCTCAAAAGACCTTGAGAATAGCAAAAAATATTGTTAAACCACCGCTGTATCGTCTTATACCAATACACCACAGTGTGGCCAATTTTCCTGATCTAGGCGGAAAAAATACAGGTTACCAAGAGGCCCTCAAGAGATTTGATTTCTCAAATGTTAGTGAGAATCTCAATTTATCAAACCCAACAACAGTTTTTCGCATACTTTTGCGTAAACTCCATTGTCCTCACGTAATGAAGGTACCCTACAGAAATGTCGATTTTAGCGGGCCTAAACTGTCTCCATTTTCGCCGAACCTACTCCATCGTCTTGAAATTTTTACTAGAAACTTGTCATTATGTCAGAAAGATGGTGTAAACATTCCATGAAGATTTAATGGATTCGGCGATCTATTATTGGTGCCCCTGAAAACGAAATTTCTTTATATGCACTTAAGAAGCAATAGAATGGATAAAGGCAATAACGAACAAAAACCGTTAGTGGTTTTGAAAACTAGAAAATCTCACGAACATTTAAAAAATATCTCTCTGGAACATTGTGGAACCCATAACATTTTGTTGCTCTCAAGTTCTAAATATCTTAAAAATTGACAAAAAATAGAGTAAATTATCTTGTCACCCCAGCCGAGTAAATTATCTTGTCACTCTTTAGATACAGTAGTATCTACTTACTTGTCTCCACAACGTTCATTGCGAAGTCCGTCATCTGAACATCGGCATACGGAACGGAGTGATAGTAACGATTTTGTCGAGAAAACCAGAAACACTTTTTCAAATACGACTTACCTCTAAACAGGTGAAAGGTGAATAATATTCTCGTTCTCCGATTGTTTACTATGTTGTGAACAATGAGTGATTTAAAAAATTGGGTCTTTTCTGTTATTATCCCCGCATTTGCAAACTATTTTCTACAGAATGGGGATTGATCGGATTGATGATCCCCTATCATTTTTACGTCCACTGTGATAAAATAGATCAGAATGCTGTGTATAGTTTGGTGGTCTGGATGCTCGCAAGCTCGCATCTCAACAATACATAACATCAAGTAGTCAATCCCTTAGTAAAAATACAAATTATTTGGACATACAGATCAGAATGAATGAATAGTAGAGAATTAACGGAAATATGCGGGGATATAACAGAAAAGGCCCAAAAAATCTCGATGTTTCGACTTGAATTTTGTGCACCTAGATCGGGTAAATTGGCCATGCGCCCCGTATGATTATCTCTGCGATATGCTCCCACACTCAACAATCAGAATCCGATGTTGATGAAATTTTCAGGAGCTGTTAATGATTCATGATAAGACACTAATTGCCCTGATGGGACTTACATTGTAAATTTTACTGCCCAAGGTGTATCAATAAACACTCAAGCAGTTTGCGCAAACACTAAAAATTGGTTCGTGCTAACGAACGAATCATCTGATGTAAGGGTGAACTCCCATGTGGTCACTTACCGATTTAATTGTAATTGATTCATTGTTAGCAACTGCGTGTGCCATTAATGTGGAATCCCACTGACCGATATCACACGAACAATTGCATAGGGTAATTCTCACTCTCTTTCGGATTGCTGTTCAGACGAGCCTCTCCATTATAATTGATGCAATGATAGGTCAGTGCGCTCAAACGTGAAATCTTCCATAACCTGAGCTCTGGTCTTGGGGGCAATGCACGAGTTATTACTACCTCTCAATTGTTTGAAAACTTCAGCAGGGAGTTACTTGGAAGTAATCTTAGGGAGTACAATGAACCGTAGATCCCAGATCGATCAAGTGCTGAAAATATATGCCAAAGCAAAGATTCTGTTCAAAAGCAGTACGACTCGTGCCGTCACTGTTTTTTTTTTTTTTTTTAAATTGAAAGTAGGCATTTGATTGAATATCAATTCCTGATCACTTGGAAGAGATGGTGGTGGTGAATAACATCCTAGAGTGGTTTGATCTAAAAGCCCCAATATTGATGGCACTGCAAGTGTTGAAAAGTTGCACTTGTAAAAGCTAAGTTTACAAGTGTAGCAGAAAAGAAAAAGGGCGTGTGGGGACAAACGAAATTAACCACGTCAAGCGGAATGCCGAAATTGAAGCGAATCATAATATAGAAACGGTGTAAAGTACACGATAGGATATTTATCGTACATGACAAGATGTAATGATTGGCAGACAGACAAATTATAAACTGAAAAGTAGAGAAAGTGAGTATTTGATTTCAACTTATTCTGATGGCTGGCATATTCGGATTTTTCTCCTTCATTCAGCGGAAATGATTAATCAGTTCATCAAGTCTTAATGCTGCTGGGTTAGGAATGTCATCTGTAACTTCGAGATGATCTTCAAACTTCACTTTGTTCTTCAATGATGGGGAGATCCTCAATACCCGATCAGGAAAAATTGCACATTGTTACGCACCATATGAATCGTTCAAGGGTCTCGGAAGACATCCTAAATCTCTCGTTAAACTCAAAAATACCTACGAAATGAGCGTTTTTCGTGGCCGTAAAAATCTTTGACGTCTTCTACGCTGAATGGTTCTTTCTTGTCTGTATTCTTCAGCAGAAGATGATTCCCACATATTAAACACCGAAAAATTGTCAACTCACAATGCTGGAAAATAACAAGTTTACAGGTGAACGGACGTAGGTTAAAAAAAGTCAGCCATTTTTTACAACTGTAAAACAGTGACTTGTTCAAAATGATGGGGAAACACTTGTAACTTGTCCAAATTCTCCTGTACACTTGTTAATATTCACAGTGCATTACAAGTCTACACTTGTACCTTTATGAAAAGCTTGCAAACTCATTTTTAACAACTAGTACATCAAATCGGCTTGTAACTTGTCGCTTGTTGCTTTATGAAATAGGCCCCAGGCCACTCGACCTCCGGTTTTAAATAAATGGTAATTAGTGTAAAATAGACCTCTATTCGCACATTTGGGCAGACTGGTGTGACCACTGACCGAATGGCGGAACATTAATTATAATGATGGAAGAATCGTGTTTCTTAAGTTGAAAATGTCATTAAACCGAGAGTTAGAAGGAGTTTTAGGTGAAAATTTGCTAAAGTACGTTTGAAGTAAGAAAGGAAGTGTGACGCCTCGCACCATCAATGTTTCACTGAATCAAACAGTACCTATTAGACTTCATTGATTGGAGTAGAGAAGTTTACATAATTAATAAAACGTCTACTCAATCTTTTCATCGTCTATTCTGACTCGAAACTTGTGATTTCCTATGAGTGACTACGAGAAATCAAAGCTGTGTCACAAAAAATATACGGGCCCGTTTGTATTTGAGTTTCGTTTCGAAACTCGTTTCTTTTTTCCTTCAGAAAGGTCCACACCCCCAGGCTTTCTCTAGGATCGGGGCCGTTCAAATATTTTTTCGGCATCCCAATGAAGTTGGTCCTTTTGAAATCAGCTCCATTTCCATGTGGTGGCCTCGAAGAACCCCAAGTTATGCGCATTACTGAACTTCACTGTTGTATATGTAAAAGTTACCTAATTTCGTTTTGCCATTTCCTTTGTTCACGGTTTGTTCGGTGGAATGTCAAAGGAAAATAGGCCGATTTTTGAATTACCTAGATCTATTGAACAAACCAAGAATCCTATTGCTGGAAATGGCCTGCTTATATCCCGTGTAAAACTTGAAAGCTCTCAAGTACTAAGTTGTTTAATTTTTTATTTGCTCAATTTTATATTGAAATTTTCTTGTTTTCGCTGTTTTACCCGGAGATATTTCACGTTACATTTTTGGCCAGAAATGGAAATGAAAACAAAATTAATGTCAAGAATTCATCTTTGTATCCGCAACTAGAATCATAAAGGAAATGATTGAAATTTTCATCGAATCCGGATAAAAACAATGAAAGATGACAACAAGGATATGAAGTTCGCGGCTACGTAGCAGCTACTAATAATACGATTGTAATGAAAGTCGTACACCTAGTTACGAATCCTGCTTTACCAGCTACCCTCCGAATTCGAGCACGATTGGACGAATAGGCCATGGGAAAACTATTACGATTCCTCATGTGCAGTGGCAACTATTGTTTGTTGAGTGGTGGAATTGATAGCGAATCAAACCTCAACCTCAGCATACCCCGCCTATACCCAGAAAATTTCATCAAAATCTAAAGAAAACCATAGATGTTGTAATGGTTATTAAAAGTGTAAAAACAGTTTAAAAAAAACTTTTTAGAATTTTAAAAAAGGCTCTTTAGAAATGATTTTAGAAATGGGATTTTAGAATAGTTTCACACTTGCGCATGCGCAACAAACGATACGATCATGTTGAAACTAATAAGGTACAAATCTTTATCCGACTACCCTACGAAATAGTTTGAGGTCGGTCGACTAGGCCTGAGAAAATGATGCTTGATGGGTTTTACGATTTAGCACGCGATTGAAGTAGTAAGTTATGACCAATAAAACTGATAGGGGGACCAGCTACACCCTAACTAACTCATTCCATGAAAATTTGATTAAGAGCTGATGGGGACTGTAACAACTAAGCTTGTTGAAAGGATTTGCGGGTACAAACACACACATACAGACACGAAACTGAAGTTGTTTCAAATAGTCAAAAATGTAAAGTGCGAGTGGAAATTTTGATTTTGGCGAAAACAAAACTTGTTTCCGAAAGAAAAAATGCTACGAAGAGTCGGAACTATGGTTTGGGTTGTAAGTTTCAAATATCAGTTTAGTTGGTTTCAAGTATCCTAGTTTACATATGGATTCCGTAGAATTCAGTGTCAACAGATGAAAATCCTCTTTCGTGTGTGAATGCTGATACTCATTACCATCTTGTATGCACGACAGCAAACAGTTCCCATAACAGTTGGTAAAATTCCCATAATGAGTGCTGAAAAATCGTTAGAATAAAGTGTTATTTAGGATAACAGTTACATTTTACGTACTGCATAGGTAGTTGACTGTCTAGTTATTCAGTTTGTAGTTTACATATACAGGGTCTCCCCGAAAACGTCCCCCTCCCATGCTAAAGTCGTTATTTATGGGTAGTTTTTTTTTTTGTGTGGACCTCGTGAAGATACTCATTTATTGATATTTGCAACATGAACTTGGGAAAGCACCGAAAAAATTACATTTTAGTACGTTTTGTGCTGCGTGGAAGTGAGTAAAAAAAGTTTCGGTGCTTTCTTAAGTTGGTGTTGCTAATACCAATAAATGAACATCATTACGAGGTTCATCACGAAAAATACGTAGATATCAAATTGCGCACGTTTGCATATGTGCGCAATGCCCAATTTGGTAATTTTTGAGATTCTCACTTGATGTCCTTTTTTTTAAATCCATAAATAACGATTTTAGCAGGGGGTGAATATTTTTGGGGACACCCTGTATTTAAGCTAGGTATATTACTTCATGGTGAAAGTCCACAAACCTCAATAGTTATTGCACATATATGTATACATCAATATTTTATGTCCAGGGGCTTGGTTCTCTACAGGTGCCGAGTTATATTGGGGTTGCTAAAAGGATGGCAGTATGGCTTCCGGATCTTAAATAGGCGAAATGATTTCTTTTCGTAGCTTCGATCACACTTCTCAATATAATAACATCCCTGACGCTCTCCACTTTAAGGTCTTTCTGAAGGTCGTTATTCCTGCTGTACCTTCTTCCACTACGCACCTTGCCACATTCTTCTGGGAAGTTTGTGTCATTTGCCTGTTGGTGTTTGCAGTGCAGCCCAATTGCTGGGTGCTATTGGGATCAGTACCGTTTTGTTTTTGTAATTTGCAATTCTCTGCGTACTCATTATACAAAGTCCAAGAATTAAAATAAGGAGGAGGAGATGAAGTGCCCTATCCCACGCCTTTGTGAAGAGTCAGAAATTCTTGTGAATTTATCAAAACCCTTGATGTTTTTGGAAGGTTTTTCCTAGTTTATTGTTTTTACCATATTCTCTACATTATGAAAATTGAATGTACATGAAACTTGAATTTCAAATAATAATCAAACGTGTGTGTATGGTAACAGTTGGTTACTCACAATCTGCCACTGCGTTTCCTTGTAGGAATCAAGAGTATGTCGATGTCCAGAAATCAACAAGCACTCACCTGAAACCATGAAAAAATAATTTGTGATAATGTATGATTTCGTCTATGCCTGTTGATAATATAAAATAAGAGTGCTTATTCGATATACCTATTATAAAAACGGAATGGATAGGAAAGAAGTCTATAATGGATGGAAAGGTGTTTCAGCAATAATATTGAACGAATTATGTATTGTGTGGAATGCTTCAAGGCTCGTCAACTGTTGCAATAGGTCGTACAATCACTGAAGATATTTCTGATTTTTCTAACCCCCAAAGGGTTAGGTGTACGTTCCGAAACCTCCCAATCTTACCACTTTAAGTCTTTACACATTCTCTCTTAATAATATTCCTTATATCTTCAAAGTAATAAACTGATGTCTTTACCACGGAAATGTCTTTTCTCCTCAATTTAAGTACAGTTTCAAGTTGGTATTCCCAATCAATTCATTTTCAGTTATTACTTTTCTAATAGGATTTTAATAAGGTAGGGTCGCAAGACTGAAGAAACTGACCTGTATTGATATATAGCCAATACTTTTTCATATAATGAGTAGGTATCAAATTATGAAATATGTGTCTCTAGGTTATTGCAGTTATGTTTTATAAACTGCCTGATTTTACCACAACGATGAACTAAAGATAAAATTACCGAGTATGGTTTTTAATCTTGTACACGTACTGTCTATACCAACTTCGTGAAAGAAGCCATACCAACAACGGTGTACACAAGTAAATACGGAATTAGAGCAGTGTATGATGTTCACAACGGGAATAAAAACCTAAAAAGCTCATAATATTACCCAACTAGCTGTGCCCGCGCGTTTCGCTCGCTCGTTCAAGACCTAAATGGAGATCACAGTTTAATGATCCTCTCTACTCCTGCCTTCTCACGTTACATACATTTTTTGATATTCTAGTTCATTGCTGATAAATTTCTTTTCTGTAGGTTTTCATCCGTAATATGCGTTGGGTGGTGTTAGAGTACCAATTCATCATTTTGACCAAAGCAACATCGATAACAACCACTAAAAACATATCATTAACAACTAGCAACACTTACATCGTTTCTTGATAGCAAGTTTAATTATTCAATACAGTTTTGAATTCGATGGTACTTGATTATTTTTTTCTATTAGAGCTGATGAAGAGTCCACTTCACAACGTTGCATTATTCATTGAAGAGAGGAAGGTGTTTTCCCCGCGGAATCACTCATGAAAAATCACCGGTCTGCTAGACGGCGGCCACTCAAAGAATTTTTCTCTCTCATCATGAGGATAATCTTGGGTCGTTCAGCGGGAGAAATCAGAGCGGGACACGCGAACGGCCTTGAACGTCCCGAGAACTGGACTCGAGAGTGCGTTCGACATGAGGGATCACTTGATCTTAGGCTGGAGGCGATTATGCACTCCTTTGTGATGGGGGGGGGTTACTTATCATTATACCATCTTTAGCAGATCTTCTTCCTAGTTGTTCAAAGAGCAGCGATATGGAGGGCATTGGATGAATAGATGTGGACGAATCGCTGTTGTTGTGAAGAAACTGAATAACGCCATCATAGGGGAACGAACCCAAACTCGCGTTCGCATGCACATGCGCCACAATGTGACATAATTTCAGTTTCCTCCTTTCAGATTTTTGCCCAAAACTCCTGGAATTTTCAGCTGAAAATGTACAGTTTTTTCACCACAAGAAAATCGTTTACCACTTGTTGGATAGCTCTGAATTTATTATAAGTGACACTAAATCTGATGCTGACAACTGGTGGGAGTTTTCTGTTTGATTGCCTAGTGTGACGAATGACCTAAATTCTCTACAGTTCACCCTGGGAGCCTCTATTGGACAAGATACGAATGAAATGACGGGCTCTACCCTAATTAGCCGAGTGAGCTAAATTATCTGCAGTTCACCGGGGGAAATTAAAATTTGATATAGAGAGTTTCTCTGGAATATCAAGAGGCAAATGAAATGACGGGATCCAGCCAGATCAGCTGAATGAGCTTCTTTATTTATTTATTCACTTCTCCTATATGAATACATTTGATTTGTAGGTTTAGGTTTGCCAAAGTAAACTGTAGGGCATTTTTTGCACAACAACTGATGAACACACATTGGTGTTTGGCATTCCACCGACCCTTTGCACTTGTAAGAGTTGGGGTTGTTTGCCGACGTGAACTCTTCTACTTCTAGAACAATTGGGCAAACTTTGCAACGCCTCTTACCATAAGGATGCAATCCTCTTGGTATATATATATAATTTACACAATAATCTAATACACACATAATATATGTAATATGTATATATAAAATGTTGAGTTGGTTTGTGTATGCTTCAAAAACTCAAAAACTTCTGCACTGATTTCCATGCGGTTGGGCGCAAATTGACGAGCACGTCCCAGGGATGGTTTCAGGCTATATCACAATCCTCTAGATTTACTCCTTCGTTGTAAACTTGGACTTCTCTACCGACGTCGCCCAGGTAAACAACTTTGTAATTAAAGAAAAACTGGACAGGCGTCGACCATTTCACGTCAAATGTTTATGGGGTGGGCTCAGGCGTTGAGAACTTTCAGTAACAAATTCAACGATACCAAAACGATTCTGGTGGGTTGAGCTGAGCAGTTTCTATTCGTAAAGACAGATCATCAAAAATTGAAATTAAAATCGCCTTATTAACTGTAGCAATGTTGGGCGGGAGAGTTTTAACGTAGCTAGGGTTATATTGAGGTTGAAGAAACAGGGACGCTTTGCTGTATTTTAGACCAAAATCACCAGTTCATGAGGTGATTGCGAGTATTTCCGACTACAAATGCCGACTCACGAGTAAAGCGCAAATTAGGATTCCACAATCCGCGCTGTCAAGTTCAGTCATGGTAATAACGAAATAGAGTGAAAGAGATACTCCTAGAGAACTACCTATGTACCTACTTAGGCAACTAGTAAGCTAGGTTGAACAGAACAGCTGCAATTTAGCCACTCGGCTAAGGTGAGATTATGGGTAAGATACGGGGCTGGAGCATTGAAATCACTTTTTAACTGCAATATTTACGAGTAAGCTGTAATAAACGGTGACTCGATGGAAATATGTAGGTAGCACCGAGCAGGTAATTTCTCAAACGCTGCTTTGGCTGCGCCAACTATAACCAAGCCACATTATACCTAATACCCAGTTATGGGCTACTTGTTAAATCTGCTATGAAGACTCCTCACGCGTATCGCTGTATCAGTTATAAAACTGTAGCATCTCATAATTGTTAGATTCGAAGAATTCAGGTTCGGGGCTTCATATGTAGGCAAAGCCCTATAATTCCGTTTTGAGGGTAATTGAGGGATTTGGTGGTTTTATTATTGTGACCCCTAAACCTCTCATAGGTACTGGGAGAAAGTGGGTCTTCTAGGATTACTATAGATCTCAAGTAAAAAACCAGTTGTAAAACTAATTAGATTATATCAGCAGCCTTTATTAGAGTAAATCGGTAAGAAATGTGTGGTAAATGAAGTTTCTTTTGAAGGGAAAGAAAGTGAGTTTTGATAAACAATTACTTCTATCGTGAGTTTCATGAAATGTCTGACTGTACTTTAGTTCTGCGACTATGGAGATGAATTTAAACATTAATAATTTGCATTATGTAGCTACTTTGGATTCATTTAGCTTCAGAAACAGTTGTGTAATATTCAAGATAAAGCTGATTATTTGGTAAATATTAGATGGTATTATTGATGTTATAAAATTGACTACACAGTATTTTGGTGAAAACGAGAACAAGAAATATATTTTTGCTTACTTACTACTAATAGGGAAGCTTAGAGTTCGTGCGAGAAGTCGAAAAAAATTGTGTCTCTCAAAATCAAAATGTACACTAGCTTCATACGTTTCAGAGCTTGCTGATTAATTTTCGTCCCGTGACTGACTGTCTGTGGTAAATACTTGTCACCCCTAAAACTATACTAAGTATTAGTCTGATTTTGATCAAATTTGCAGGAAATGTGCGAGTTAGCTCTTAAACAGTTTCCTAAAACTTTCACCGACGTCGGATAAACAGCAGCCTGTGCGCAAGTGCACATGTTAATTTCTTGTAACGTTGGTTTCTCATAATCTGTTATTCAGATTTCGTTCGAGTTGGGTATAAGTTCCAGGAATATGTCATAAATATGAATTACATAGCGATCAACACTAAAATTGATTGAGACACATGTAGTAAATGTTGTTGACCCTTTGCTTGCTTTTTATGCGAAAATTCGATAAATGAACGTCACGCGCATGAAAATAATTCTTTTACTTTCTATTCAGCCCAGGAAAGGTGCTGACTTTATTATATAGATAAGTGCCTACATACCGAATCAATAATGTGGAGCCCATCACCAGTCTCACGAAGTGACAATGATGAATATTATTATTTATTACCCGAGGAACCGAAAACGTGAAAGCGCGATGGATTGAGCGATAAAAATGTAGTTTCCTATTTTCGTGTGTTGAACTTTCAAACGCTGTCCACACGCCGCGAGAAAGAGTTTGGGATGATTTCATTTTCATGAAATAGCGAATTACGGTGGTAAATTAGATTTCGTAAGCCGGTTTCAACTATAGCCAATCAGAGTCAGGAAATTTTAAAGTATACCTCAATAGCTATGTTACGTCACACTTTTACCTCTCACCATACCACTCCAAGGAAACCTAGAATGGAGTAAACGGAAGTTAATGAAGTATACTGTCTAATGCTGCCTACTTCCACGAAAATAAAGAGTTATAATGTCAGAATCATTTTGACGGAAGTCATCATCAGTAACAAACAAAACGGATGATTAAAATGTCATAAAATAGAGAATTTCTGGTAAATCAGTTTACGTTAACTGGTCTAAACTATATCCAATCAGAATCGCACCATCACACCTCTACTTCAAACAACCTAGAATGCAGGAAATGGAAGTTAATGAGGTCTCCTCGCCAATAGTGTACGCAAATAGTGAAGCTTGGAGATTCCGTAAGTACTCCCAGAGAAATTGTGTGTGGAGTTACTCAAGGAACTGTCCTTGGTCCAGTGCTTTTTCTTCTCTATATAAATGACAATGGCTTCATTCTCATGGACAATGGTCTCGGTGGCGAAATGTTTGGATTCGGAGATGATACGGCTATGATTTTTCGTGGTGAGTCCTTTGATGATTTGATAGCCACTGCGAGTTTAGATTTTCAGTTAGTGGACTTGGTTAGATTTGAATTATTTACGTCTCAATTCGAGCAAGACCTCAGTATTGAGGATCTCGGCCTCTGATTGAAAGAATATCTCCAACCGACGTTTGAAGATCTACAATTATAATTGTGTTGGACTTCCACAGTCCAACACAACTTCTTGCAGTGTTCTACCTTTTGTAAATGAATGCAAATATTTGGGGGTGCATATAGATCAACATTTGAGATTCAGGGGGCATATAGACTTGCTAGTGAAAAGATTAAGAAAACTTTTCTGTGTTTAAAATTTTAAGAGGTTTCGCTAACATAAATTTGTTAATAATGATTTATTTTGATTTATGCAATTCTTTGATTAGATATGGTATCATGACGTTTGTGGCTTGACATATTTTGTACGATGAGCGTATTTTGTTTGGGGGGGGGGGGGGGGGGGATATCACACATTTGTGGTTGTCAAGGAGGGAAAGGTTGGAAAGTACAGGCTGCCCAGGGTGGAGTCAGTAATTTCATTCGACTTTTGTTGTCCGCGAGAAGCTCCCTGTCCTAGAGTGAAGATGAGAGAATTTAATTCCCTCAGCTGATCAAGAAAGAGCCCCTCAGTTCGTTCGTCTCTTGATATTCCAGAGAGTCACCCGACCAAATGTCATGTTCCTAGGGTGAACAGAAAGGAATTTAGCTCACTCAGCTGACTAGGATAGAGCCCGTCATTTCATTCCCCCCTTAATGTCCCAGAGATTTCCCTTATCAAATTTCAACATTCAAGAGTGTACAGGAAGGAATTTAGCTCACTAAGTTGATCAGGAAAGAGCACCGAGTTTATTCATATCATATCATGATGTTCCAGAGAGTCTCATTATCAAATTCAACTTCCTAGGGTGAACGGAAGAGAATTTAATATTTACCCCCTCCCTCACAACACCCCACCGCTTAGTTGTAGAGGCTCCGAAACCCCAAAAGGCTCTTCTTTAGGTCAAATGTAGCCTATGTTTCAAATTTCATCATCATCGGATGAGAAGAACTTGTTAGAAGTGGGGGCACGTAGAGGACTTGTTTTAGCTTATATAGATTCAATCTACCGGTATATTTTTGCCATCTAGCGACTCAGGGGGCATTCCCCTCCCAGGATGTGTAAAGAAAATTAAGTTTGAGCCGACAGGATGAGGTCGGGAGGGGGTCAATACTGGGATGAAGTTCTACTTTGTTACTTATCTCGGGGCATCTCGTTCATTGCACTAGTAGATAATCGGTTTTTTTGAAGACATTGCTCAAACCTAACGAATAAAGGCGATGACAGAATTAAAAATGGGGCACCATTAGCCGAAGGGAGATAAAATCGCTCCTTGTTATTGTCTATCCCGCGTTTCTCTTAAATAGTGCACAAATCTTATCACACTGACATCTCGCAGTTTGTTTCCGGGGTTTCGTCAATTTTTGTTCGCATCTTTTTTAAAACGCAGCAATTATTACACAAACGTTCTTATATAGCCCTTGTACACATATCATTTGTCCATAATAATTAAACCGCGTATCATCAAAACCTTATTTTATTTTCGTTGTTTATCAATAGTTTTTTTACGGTAACCCGTTCCCGTAAATTAATGAAGTTTATAGGTCGAGCTTTTAGGATAGTTCCACTCGATTCAGTGAACAAATATGCGTAGGTTATAAACTATATAAAATACGCATATCTTCGGTAAGTTAACGTTGCCGGTCCTGGAAAAGCATCAAGGTCTAGGACGACCATAAGAACAGATGCTGAGGCGATGTACCGGTCAACCGGTGTCACGATGTACCATGAAGTTGGTACTTTTCGTGGATAAACAAAGTTTAAAGTGATTTCGTCAATATTTTTAGGAGTTATGAGCAATGTCCAGCTAGATTTGGTGTTTTTATCTCTGTGCGCCACCGCCGCCCACTGCTTCTACTGGACCAAAGCTTATGCAACTTGGGTCAAAAATCACATCTGGGGATCTAGTTGGTCCTACCACGGGATTGATTTCGATCTACCCTATAGGAAGCTCTTCCTGAAAAGCTAAAAGTATTTAAACATTGAATTCTCGAAATTTTTCAGGGCAGCGTTTTTTTTTTTTTTTTTTTTGGTTTTCATTGATAAATATCATCCCAAAGAATCGAATGAAACCACCCGGATCGCTGTACGTTCTTCCGTTCAAGCTTTGATGAGAAAAATTATCCTCAGCATGGGAGCAAATCAAAACTAGTGGAACTGAGTAAAAATTACCTTATAAAGTAGGTACGCCGATCATATCAGCTGATATAATACCAATGGAGCTCCCATTTCACGAAATCGAGTTTATTATGACTTTTGTAGATAGATGGGATAGTTAAGCGTAGGTAGCTGATTTTTTCCTCTCCACAATCTTGAGTTGGTGGGACCCAAGTCAATGTTGATATACTGATATATAGATTCTGACGTAGTATGTACTTTGATATTTGCTCTTGCTAAATACAGAAGGGCTGCTGAACAGTAGGTGGTTAATTTAATCAATTCCTCCTTGGTAGGCGTCTAGGCTTATGCAGTTATATTCAGATTATTTAATGATTATAGACGTTTTCTGAAAAGAAGAGGGAGGTAACCTTCCTACATTGCCGACGGTTTTGACCTTCCTTTCCTTAGAAACGTCTTCTTCCGCTCCGCATCTGGGACTTTCTAAGCGGCTGCAGGTCTCGCAGGTGCATCCAATCTTTTTTTCGTCCCGATCACCGTTTCCTCTTGAAAAGTGACTGCATCTGAATTGATCCCTCTGCCGAACCCTTAGATCGAACTTGGCCATTTCCTTTCTACAGCCTTCTTGTTATTTCCTTATGATCGACGGAAGTGCCTACACTTTCCGTTTCCTAACTACTACACAAAAAGAGAGAAACTTTGTATCGATTTCATGTAAAATGTCAAAAGAAAGTTATACAATTCTGTACATACCTAACTCCCTTTTATGGTCCAATATTTGAAATCCTAGTAATGTTGAAGCTGAATAGACAAATATTTCACTAATTTTTAGTGTGATAAGAAATTGTGATGGTTATGGATAGCACCCCCTTCCAATTTCTTGAAACTGCCGCCCTCGAGGTAATAGCTGGAGCATTACTACTTCCAGATCATTCTTTGGGGGTTGTTGCATGCTAATTGCCTCAAGTTTTTGATGGGGCACTAAAATTCTAAGAAATCACATAGAAATTGGAATTTTTTACTGAACGTTCAAATAGGTGAAAATCTACCACGTTCCTTCAATTTCCGCGAGGAGCGCTGGTTCCGCTCAGTTTAAAACAAACTTAAAGACATACGGTAGTTGTTGGGTTACTATTTTGTTTCTGATTTACATTAAACACATTAAAACATATTTGAACGAGCGACTATTATAATCTAGAATGACAACAGAAGAATTTTGAACATGTTAGATGTGCAGGAAACCAAATATAAAAATAATATTTTATTGTTTCTTAGCGGTTAAAATTCATGTTACTCGCGCGAGGAACAATAAAATAGTTTGCGAATTTGGGTGTGGCATATAGCTTCCTCGATTACGTATCATGAATGTATAGATTATTGAAAAGTTTCAAATGATTTTGAAAATTTCCATAGCGGAAAAGAGAAAATCAAGAAGTAGCGTGAAACTTCATAATAATTGGTAAACTAAGAAACGAAAAAAATGATACTCAATGTAATTTAAGTTTGCGCATGCGCAGAATGAGCTGATAGTTGAGATAAATAAAATAGGTATGGAATCAACTATAACCAAACTTGCGCATTCACTGAAAATTTTATCAGAATCGGATGAAAACTGTGGAAATTAAGGTCGATACAAGTATTTACCATTGGCGCATACGCAGTAGCTTTTAATGATACAATCATGCTGAAATCGATATGGGGTAATCAAATCGTCTTCTCCCAACTAACATCCAAATTTAAGCGAAATCGAACGACTAGGGTGTGAAAAAATGAAGTATAATAAAATTCATGTTTGCGCGTACGCAGAGTGAAACATTGATTAGGCAAAAATGAAACTGATAGGGGACCATCTAGAACCTAAACCCCGCATTCCCTGAAAATTTCATCAGAATCGGATGAAAACTGTGGAAATTAAAATGGTTAATAGGATTTCACATTGGCGCATGCGCAGTAGCTTTTAATGATACAATCATGTTGGAATTGATATGGGAAGATCAAATCGTCATCCCCCTACTATCATCAAGATTTGAGAAAGTTTGGCGTGAGAAAATAATGCTTAGTAGAATTTACGTTTGCGCATGCGCAGAGTGAAGAATTGAGTCAGGAACAATGAAACTGATATGGGAGCGTCTACACCCTCGAGTTTGAACAAAATCGGACCAACTGATGATAAGAAACCTACGTTATAAGAAATTAACGTTTGCGCATGCGCACATACTATAATTAAACCAACGGCAATGAAATGTATAGGGGTCCGTCTAGGAACTAAACCGCAAGACCCCCCCCCCCTCCCCAAATCATAAAAATCGGTTTATTAGTCACGGAGTTTTGTCTGTGTAGATTAATTTATTTTAGTTTTGCGCATGCGCTATAGTTATTGCTCCACCAATCGCAATAAATTCATAAGGCATTTTTCTGCAACACTTACCCATCTACTCCCCGAGTTTGAACGAAGGTACAATAGATGATGAGAAATCGACGTTATAAGAAATTAACGTTTGCGCATGCGCACAGACCACTATTCATGCGATGACAATGGAATTTATAGGGCACTGTCTAGAAGCTTATCTGCCCGATTCATGAAAATTTCATCAAAACGGCGCGTGATAATGAAAATCTGATTTCACCATTGAACATTTCTATAAAAGGAAGAGTTACCATTTCAAGTTTTTCAATATCTTAAAAAAATAGAAATGAATAGGAAGTCATGCTGAACTGGGTTACCCAGTATGTACACACCTAAAAAGAATTAAGGGATCACTTTTCCTTGTACGTAGACGCCAAAGACCCAAGATCAGTTGGACAAAGTTCATATTATATCTCATGATTAGATACCTAATGGAGATGGGACGCGCCCTATTCTATTTTTTCTCAAACACGGAGAAAGACCAGCGATATCAAGCTGCGACATGAGCCAAAACAGAATGGGTCGCGCTTCTTCATGGTTATCAGCTCTAATCCGAGAACGGAATAAGATATCGTAATTCTGGCTTCACCATCGTGTTCAGCACTAAAACATCTCGGCAAAAATGGAATTTTTTTTTCTAAGTATCCGAAAACTGGGGGGGGGGGGGGTCGGAGGGGTAGTCCAAGAAAATTCTGGATTTTTCCTGATTTTTATTTGTTCAAAACTAAGTGTTAGGTACCCCATAAACGCTCTCCAAGTTTCACTTCGATATCTCAAAAATTGTAGGGGGGGAAAGGGGGTTACTTCTCTTGAGAAAAATGCCCAGATTCCATTCTGTTTAGGCTCATGTCGGAGCTTGATATTGCTGGTCGTTCTTAGTCTTTGAGACAAAACAAAAAGAATAGTGTGCTTCCCATCTCCAAACCAGAGATACCTAATCAGAGATATAATATGAACTTGTCCGATTGATCCGGGGTCTATGGCGTCTACAAGGAAAAGTGATCCCGTAATTCTTTTGAGGTCTGTATAATATTAATATTATTTTCAAACCGAGTTACTCAGTTTTGTAGTCAGAGAAGGAGCCTCCTGGACTAGGTTGACTGATTCTGACCTCTTCGATTTTCCTCACTCAATTCAACGTCTTTATCGACTATCCGTTGCCGTAACTCCTGAGACCAATAAAAAGGAACACGTAATCGTGTAGAAGTAATTATAATGGATAAGTAGCAAATTTCAAGAACAAACAGGGGCCTATTTCATAAACCAACAAGCCGATTTTATGTACAAGTTGTAAAAAATGATTGTGCAAGCATTTCATAAAGGTACAAGTGTAACTTGTAATGCACTGTGAAAATTCAGAAGTGTACAGGCAAATTTGGACAAGTTACAAGTGTTTCTCCATAATTTTGAACAAGTCACTGTTATATAGTTGTAAAAAATGGCCAATTACGGCCCTACGGACCTACGTCCGTTCACCTGTAAACTTGTCATTTTCCAACATTGTGAGTTGACGATTTTTCGTTGTTTAATATGTGGGAATCATCTTCTGCTGAAGAATACAGATAAAAAACAAGTATTCAGCAGTATGAGCAACAAACGCTCATATAGTGGGTATTTTTGAGTTTAACGACAGATTTAGGATGTCTTCTGAGACCCTTGAAAGATTGAAATGGTGCGTGACCCTGTGCAATTTTTTCTGATCGGGTATTGAGGATCTCCCCGTCATTGAAGAACAAAGTGAAGTGTGAAGATCATCTCGAATTTACAGATGACATTCCTAACCCAGCAGCATTAAGACTTGATGAACTGATTAATCATTTCCGCTGAATAAGGAGAAAAATCCGAATATGCCAGCCATCAGAATAAGTTGAAATCAAATACACACTTTCTCCACTTTTCAGTTTATAATTTGTCTGTCTTCCAATCATTACACCTTGTCATGTACGATAAACATCCTGTCGTGTAATATGAAATGATTCGCTGAAAAAACTTCAATTTCGGCATCCTGCTTGACGTTGTTCATTTCGTTTGTCCCTACACGCCATTTTTCTTTTCCGCTACACTTGTAAACTTAGCTTCTACAAGTGTAACTTTTCTACACTTGTACTCTTTGTTTTGGTGAAACACTTGTTCTAGTTTACCGTGCATTACAAGTACCTGTACTTGTTAACTAGTACACTTGTTAGGTACTTGTTCTTTTATGAAATAGGCCCCAGGTCTCTATATGTCTTATCAGTCGTCATGTAACAGACATAGACCACCCTGAAGGTATTTAACGATGAAGTGTAGATAACAAGTGACTTCCTTGCTAAGGCGCCCTTCTTTTTTTTCTCACACAAAACCTCCAGAAAGGCCCGTTCCACCATTCTTCTTGTTATCTCAAGTCCAGCCGGTGAGTGGAAGCTCCACGCAGTCTGCCGGCTTTGAACCCCCCCCCCCCCCCCCCCCCCCTCCCACAAAAAAGGCTTTTTTGTCTCAAGTAAAAGTTCTTTCATTTTTTCTCATAACCCCCAGCATCTCTTTTCACATACGCGGAGGAGGCCGTTCCCTTCCTTATCCATCTTTAGAGTAGATATGCGTATAGGTTCCTACAACATCGCGGAAATGAGATAACGAGATAACATTTCTATGGAAAATGCAGAATAATTACCTAACGTTTGTCATAATCATAATGGTTCTGGAGCTTGCAGATCCCGTAGGCTGTGAATTCGTTGCATTGCTTATATAATCCGTACGCTAATTATATTTTTATTATTGAAAACAGGGAATAGAAATGAGACGATAAATATTAATTTTCTAAAAGCTGAGCGGCTGTTGAGAATAATTTAAAGCGCTACTCATTCCAAAAATGAGCCAATGAGCTAATGAGCTGATGAGCTAATGTTTATATTTTATTCTACACATATTTTTTACTAACTACATATTTTTACCCAACCAATGAACAATTTTCTTTGTTTCATTTTATTCCATCAGCCTAACGATCGGCGAGAGCTTTTCAAAATGGTGCAATTTGAAGGGTATTAGGTGATTGGAACTTGTCAAATAACCTGTGTAAAGAAAACTGAATGACATCGTAGGAGAACGATCTCTCCTCAGTGGGAGACCTCGTTCTCCTATAACATATGGGAAATGGAATTCAGCCACCAAAGCCCAAGTTTATATGCTGAAAGCCCAAATTTCGAGGAAAATTATTGAAAAACATCTCCATTAGAGTTATTTAGTAGAAGATATACACTATGTCCCAATAACAAGAAAATGGGTTAAAAGAAAAATTCAAATGGTGACCTCCCTTATTTTTTCTGTGGATCTCAAATATGACTTTTGGATACGTGAGCATGCGCAAAACGTGCGCTATGCCCACAAACCTCTCCATTTTAAATGCGAACCCATTTATATTGCAGATTTGAATTCTACTTGAAATTTAATTTAAAAAATGACCCATCACTCGCTTTTTTTCTTTTTAGTGCGAACATGCGGGCGGCACTCCACTCCGAAAGTGCAAGAATTGTGAAATGAAGGATTTTTGAAGATATTCAGTTACCACATTACCTCAATCATTTCGACACAGCGCAAAGCGTACTAAAATTTCATTTGTTCGGTGTTTTCCTAAGTTGGTGTTGCAAATATCAATAAATTAACATCATTACGTGATTCAGCGTGAAAAAAATTCCCCAAAACTATGTATCACATGTGGCAATTGAATATTTTTACAAATTCATTATTTCACAATTTTTGAAGTTTTAGAGTGGAAATGCGCAGTTTTAACACGGAATCACTACCGTTTTTCAGAACTCAAAAAATCGAGTGATGGGTCATTTCTTCGTAAAATTTAACGTAGAATTTGAATCTGCAATAAAAAGGTGGATTCTCATTTAAAATTACAAATTTATTGTGCACTGCTTACGTTTTGCGCATGCAAACGTGCGCAAAAATGTCGTATTTAAGAGCTACGGAAAAAATAAGGGGCTTTATGGGGGTAGTTAGTGGGATTCCCTGTACATTTTAATAGAAAACAACAATTTACGAAACCCTTATCATTATTATTATTATTATGAAACCCTTGTAAATGGCAGTATCCTAGCTGGGGTAAATTTTCAGATTTAACATATTTTAGATATTCCCTGATCAATTTAGTGCAGTATCTCTTGTGTCAAGGGTTTTCCTCTTACTCTAAAGGTTTCCAGTTTTTCGAATAATTTGAGTAATACATGTGCCAGAGAGGCTCCGTGCTGGTAGAAATTGTAGATCCTACCTGTGTAAACATTTTTAAAATTTTTGGTGACATTTGCTAAAATTTACTAAATTTTAGCAAATTTTTGACCATCAATTTTGCTGCCCTTTGAAATCATCCTTTCTATTCGGATGCTTAATTTTATAGCGAAAGAACTGGTTATTTATCATGATTCTAATATTCTTTCCAGACGATGTCGCCTACAGGTATGAATAAATTCAATATTAGGTATTTAAAAAAAAAAAAATGCATTCTTTATTCTTTATATTATCAAAAGACGAGTATACCTGCATAGGTATACGCCTAACGAGGAGAAATTAGTGAAATAAAATAAAACATATACGCTTTACCTACTCGTCTCTCAGTACCTACGATTCTATGCACTCGTCCAATGGTATATCGATTGAATTGATGAGAAATTGCCCAGCGGTTTCACCTCACAGGCAAAAACCTACTGAAGAGATCTTACGCTCAGCCCAATTGGTAGGAACCTTAACTTTTCCCCCATCGAATAGAGACTTTTTAGTCTAGGTTTACTTTTTTATCAGGAAAAAGTGCTAATCACGCAAAAAATGTGACCGGTAAATGCAGTAATCATCGATAGTTGAGGGGATAAACGGCCGCTAAGTTGAGCGGCGAACGTCTCGAGTTGAAGGAATTACCTTTGCAGTACCAGTGCAAGTATACCAATTATTCGCCATTAGCGAGCTGAGGGACTGAGACAGTGAATATCCATAGCCCGCTGCAACAACTTTTCCCGTAGTCTTCAAACCGTGCAATCCTCGACGCTCCGATAGATACCGACGTGAGGCGCCGCTCACAACAATTCATAACGAACTTCGCTTGGCGGTGGTGAAACGTCGTTCGGAAATTTCGAAAGGCAATCCCGAGAAGTTGCGAACTATTGCGGAACCTCACAGACCGTAACATGGGATTTTTAAGAAGATTTTATGGCCTGAACCATACAGAATGATTTATTTATCAGAATTCAACGAGAAAAAACCCAAGTCACACAAGAGAAAGAGAGAAAGAGATTGATTGATTGATTATCGCTTCATTTATAAAATCTGGCAAGATTTGGTCGCACACGATCACTCTTACATCTTACCAGAATTACTTAATTAATAAAAATGACATAGGCGTCTGCGTATTACATCAGCGAAAACCTATTAATATTACTAATATTAATTTTGTATTATTTTAGGAATAAAAAGAAATTGGTATATGTGATAATTTTTTGTGACAACAGTCTATTATGATTTTGGGCATAATGTAATTGTTACAAGTTGTGATTATATAGTATACACTTGTTAGAAATAGCTTGATTTGAGGAGAGAATGGTGATATAACTAGCTCATGTTCTGTAGGGGTAGTTTAGCCCTATAAGGGCTGTTTTCCTACTGGTCACAATAACGTGGCTTTCTATCGGCTGTAATGGTCCTTAGACCTAGTATAAATAGTACCTGTCTAAGTCATGTTTCTCATTCTGAAATAAAACAGCTAAAGAGACACTTGGAGTTATCCATTTACTTACTTTCCTTGTTTTATTTGTGAAATCTCTCTTCTAAATTAATCTATTATATAGTTCAGTAGAACCAAACAATCAATAAGTGCATTTATATATACCCAAAAAAGTGAATATCAACTGTATGATTAGGTATTAGTACTTATTATTGTTAACAGAAAAATGTGGTGAGTTGATCGATGACGGGAGAGTAACTCACTGTTGCTGTCCAATGGCTGCCGAAATGGAAGAAGAAGGCTTGATCCAAACAAGTCAACATTTAACAGGCAGAAATCATTTTGTGTTCGGATTTGCGGTAAATTTTGTAAATAATTATAGTTGTTCTCATTTGCGTGTAGAAAGTAGGTGTACGTCGAGTGGTACAAAGTGGGACGTAAGAGTTGAGAGTTTTTATATTGACAATAAAATAGCTATATTGAATTATGCCTTATACCGAGTTAGTATCAATACGTTAGATTCAACTTCAAGAAAAAATTATATAGGAACATAATCGTAATAGGTAAGTGAACAATAAAATAATGATTACAAGTAAGATAACACAGTTTATTCTCCAATAAAATTCGATGATTACAACATTAAACATGGCGTTTTTTACAAGCCTACTTTGGAGTTGACTTCCCGACACGATTTGATCCAACGACGCCCCATGAACTTACTAGGCAATCAGTAGCGCAGAAATCACTCAAATTAGCACGCACAACCACACCGTACCACAATACATGAATTTATGTGGGAAAAAATTATATTAAACTTCTATCTACAGCTAAGGCATTTTGTTCACGAGAACGTATCCAATTTAAATTTGTTGCCAACAAACTTTATCCGAATGAGATTCAACAATGAAAAGACATTTCGATGACTCTGTCCATTTTTACTGATTTATGGAATTTCCGATGGAGATAAAGTTATTGAAATGGCTGCAAAAATTATAAAGATGAAATTTCCCAAAATTTTCTGGATGGGAATCTATTCTTCTTCAATTGCATTCTTAAACAATTTCTGGCTTATAACACTTCTTCATATAGCTATATAAATAAATGTTCGTGTGTATATGTACAATATGTGCAAATAAAATTAATAGATCAACCTAGTAAAACTAATAAAATTTTGAAACACTGTTTTCTACATTTAGAAGAAACATGCCTATATATATATATAATAGTACAAAAAAACAGTCATTTTATTTATTCATATACATATATATATGGATAAAATGACTGTTTTTTTTTACTTATTTTTTTTTTTTAAATTCTTTGTTTTCTCAATATTATAATGTATAGGTACCTATCTACCTACATGCCAAAGATTCAAAGATTCATTCTGCCGCGGGTGTTAATCATTAGAGAAACTTAATGGGGCTCCGAACATGGAAAGCTCGTAAACTCGAGCACGTAAACAAGGAACTTACTGATTTACTCTTCTTTTATCGCCTTGGGCAGTCATGACGGTCACAAGTTGTTTTTGTTTTTTGCCGGTTTTTTTTGTTTGTGTGTTCCTTTATTATAACAATTTATTTATTAATCATATAATTCTCATTTTTGACCAGTGTTGATTAGACTGATGGTACGGGGAACGAATTGTAGAGCAAAAAGGAATGACGCAAGGTATCAACAAGGGGAACGTCATGTCAACCACCAAGTTCATTAGGTCCTTGTTAGTTCGGAGCCCCATTTCTTCTTTTTATGTAGGTTTTTTTTTAGTAAAGTATTATTATCAGAAATAAAATCAATTTCATTTCATATGTGTGTGTGTGTGTGTGTGTGTGTGTGCGCGCGCGCGCGCGCGCATGCGTGCGAGTGTGTGTATGACACATGCAGGCCCCTCTACGCAATGGCCAATACCACGCAAGCCTAGACCACATTGTGCACTACTGATTGCGTGGACGCAAAATGACCTTGAAAGAACTGCTGATGTCTGGCCCATGGGGAGCCGTGCGGGCAATAGCTGTTTTTCTCGAAAGATCAAAGGAGACCACACTAGGTCCAACGAACCATACTACGGCCCAGTTTCACCGTTTGAGTTACTTAATCAAGAATTAGCGTTATCGCGGCATTATGTCGAGTTTAATCAGAAGTTGGAGCGATTTTTCTTTCACCAACACCCGTCGTTGGTTGACTCGTCCATCAAGACAATCTGATTACCAAAGCTGATTACGTTCAAGTTGTGATTGTACTGAGCCTTCCATTTCCACTTTTTAATTACGAAAAAAAAAAAAAAAAAAAAAAATATATATATATTTATATATATATATATATATATATATATATATATAGGTATATATAGGTATTCAACGATTTTAAACATTTAAGTTAAACATTTCTTTTTAAAACGGCCACAAGTCACTCGGGAAAAAGAATGTTCACTCACATAATCTCCGCCGTCCGCCCCCATTGACGAGTTTGTAGGTGATGGGATCGTTTTCAATAGAACGCAATGTTTCAAATTTTCCGTACACAAGCTCTTTTCGCACTAATATCAAAGAAGTATGAAACGCCAGCAGTATAATACGTTAGGCAGTTGAAACTAGACAAATTTCATGTTATTTGAATGTGAGTTTGTGTCCATATTCAATGCCCTAAAACATTTTTTGTTGCTATGAACTCTGAGGTTTGTGATGGTTTTCACGAGCAACCAATCCATAAACCAATGACCCCAGCCAAAAGACATATCCATGTCAAAACCCTTTTCACTATAACCTCATATGAATGTGCTGCGAGAAACTACCCGTCCTCGCACCCACAGTCAAGTGACAATGAAAGGAGCATTGCATTTTGTGTGGAGAATCAAATTTATCAGGTTTTTAATGGAATTTTACTTATAAATCAAGCATTTTAATTTCTCCCTTGATGGGAAAAACAAAAGATCATGGATATGTCTAGTACCTACTGCTTACCAGTTGGTACCTACTACCCAATTGTATACCAACCATGTAGTGCCTTCTTTTCACAAGATTATTCCATTATGGTTACAAAACAATATTAGTTTTTAACTTGGAGTAATAAATCAGCATTCCTTGACACTACAGTGGCTTAGAGGTCATGAAATGTCGTGGTAAAATGAGAGCATTCCAAAAAGTGGCGAACGATTTTCCTACGATTTTCCTGCTATGAGAACTAAGGGAGTTACTCTTCCCTAGTAACGCCTTGGTTGTACGTGAAAATCAATATAAAATGTGCCGGTCGGGAAAAAAAGTGTCGGTCGGGAAAAAAAAGTGTCGCGAAAAATTCCTTGACCCCCAGCCAAAAGACATATCCATGTCAAAAGTAGACAAGAAATTATAGATCACTAAGCTCTTATGGGCGGCTCGACAACATGTTTTGTTTGCTTATTTTGAATGTTATTCAAGTGAGAACGACCTCAAGTCATATGGAAAAGAATTATTCCCTAGAGCTGGATGAAAATCGATGTTGCCAAAGTGCTTTCACTCAACCAGCATAGAGATTAGGAAGATACCTTGGTAGGTAGGTACCTTACCAAGTTCGATAACCCAATTTATACGTTTCCTACTGAGAAGTAGAGATTTGTATGTATTTACTTCTTATCTGACGAGATTTCCATAGTTTTCTATCACAACCCCTCCATCAACCAGTACCTATCCCCCAACATATATGCATTTCTTGGAATGTAGGTATGATACCCTCCAGTATAGGAAGATCTACTGTTTAGGCCACCAAAAGAGTAGAAAGATAAATATGTTTTATTTCACTTCACTTCACAGGTTCCTCATTTAAAGATTTTCGAGCGCAGGTACCAACCTAGTGGTTTTTACTCTCTCTCATTTAAATGTTTATTCAAAATTAATGTAAATCAAATTTCAGTGTTTCAACTTAGAACAAATCAACTCCTAATCGCAATAAGAAACAGCTGTTGAAGTTGTATAGGTTATGACTCCAAGTTCCGGGCAGCCACTTTTCTGTCTATTATGGACAAATGTTCCATGATTGACGGACAAGAAACTTTTCATCGTTAACTAACCTAACCATAACCAGCCACGGGGGTGATCGGTGATTACTTTGACGTTTGAGTTCTCGTGGTGAAAGATAATTCCTTAACCCCGCTCTTAACCGCCAGTCTCCCGTTACCGTTTGGTTAAGTTGAAGGGACGTTAGCTCAGATTGGTGAAACTGCCCTACGTGGTATAGTTCGTTGACTAGGCCACAGTCCCTTCCTTCTTTACTCGAACATAAACATCCACTCAACATTCAAACATTGAATAGAGAAAATTATGAAACCGGGAAGGTACAAAAGGAGGCACTATTGACAAAAAATGATTTAATCGTATAATATGTCAATGGAAAAAAAAGAAGCCCACTGATACTGCAGGAGATCCCCGAAGAGCAGTTGGTGTTTGGGAACCGGAGATCAAAAAGCCAGGGATCAAAAATAAGACGAATTAAATATTGCTAGACGTCAAAAGAATTATGCGCGAAATTAGATCTATGAGTCAAAAGGACCAGCACGGAAGGGCAATTGCTGCTCCACAAAATGCAAGAACAAAGCAATGTCGGAGAACATTTATTTATTTATCTATTAATGAATTTATTTATCTATAAATTTGATTTCTATTAATTAATTGACATGAATATAATGCGAAAAATTAAAAAAAATTGCTCACGCGTCTCGATTCGAAACTTTTTAAGAATGAGAATTTCCGAATTGAATATTTTCCGGTGTCTCCAAGATTCGAACTTTGCAACTCACATAAAAACGTTTCCATTCACAATGAATATGACATCCAAGTCATAGTGTTAGCGTAGATAGTGAATATTCCAGCATAGGTAGGTTGTGTGTAATACCATTCTTGATCATCAAAGCGATTTTCTCACGTTATGTCAAACGGCCCAAAAGATGATGAGCGTTCGTTTGCACTAAGGATTTTTGAAATACCTCCGTTGCATTCCGTTTTGCGGACTGCATCTGGAGAAAGAATCACACGAACGTGTGAAATTTTCGGTTGATGGGTCGATTTCAAAATCAACTGATCACGATCGTGACGACGCGCGTTCTCACGATGATATTAACTGTATCTACCACTGTAGCCATAGACTGAAGCAATAATCGGAGCTCGTAATGATCTTTGTTATTAGAGAGCGAAACCGCAACACCCATCACTCCACTATAATTTTTCTACAAAACATGGCATTAAAATGGCCACAAGTCCCCTTGGCCGTATCACGCATGCATTTTTTCAGCTTTTTTCTCGCAGTTTTAATGCTCAACGTGAAGAAGGCAAAGTCCTTTTTTCCAAGGTCAGCTTTTTCGAGCATTTTTAAACTCACTTGGGAATTTAGAACATGTTTTAATTTTTACCAATAGCTAAAAAGTAATGCTAAAACGTAACCCTTGGGAAGGTAACAGTTCAATGGAAAACCCTTAGGAGCCCTAACCTAACAGACTTAATAAAACTGCATCCCGCCAGAATGCGATGTTTTTGCACTTATTCCTCTTCAAAATTCACAGCTGGCCTTGGAAAAAAGCACGTTCTTCACCTTCTTCACTTTCGAGCATTAAAAATGCGAGAAAAAAGCTGAAAAAAAAATGCAAGTGTGATAATGATACGGCCTTTAGAATCACTGAAAAATTATGAAAAGATAACACCGTTGGAAAGACCGGTAAGTTGGAAAGTTCCTATCTCTCTGATGCCAAATCAATCTTTTTTGAGTAGACTTAATACGTAAAAAGGAGGGGAAAATACAAATTTTGAATTTTTTCAGCCTTTGTCTTTTTTATGTCCGTTGTTTTCCTTCTTATGCATAGGTAATATTTTTTAAAAGCCCTTTTAAGCTAAATCTTTGTCGAAATCCTAGCTTTCCAACGATAAAGTCAATTTTACATTTATTTTGCTAATTAGGGAAGAAAATTATGTTTTAAGATCGAAAATTTTTTTTTTTTAATGAAATGAAATTGAGGGTTGTCTTGAAAAATTACTCTCAATGAACCTAAGAGTTTTGGGTCGGTTTCTACGAATTATGATTTATTATTTTTTAACGCTGAGTCGAATGGTAACTCTGGCAGACCTCTCCAACTCAGTTATAACCGAGTTTTACACTTTAACTAACTAGTTTACCAATAAAAATACATAAAATCTTGCTTGACAAACTATTTTTTTCTCATTTGTTCTTTGGATACTATATATCTTGAAACTTAACAAATCTTGAGGAGTAAACATTTTTTCTTGGTCGATTACAACGGTTTATAATTAAAAATAATTAAACACATAAACATCGTTATTTAATGTGACTAAGAGAGGTTATTATGTCCTACTATGAGAGGTTATTATGAGGTTATTAAGAGAGGAAATATGTCCTAATTTCTCTTTGTGATCCATGAAACAAATGAAATTAATCTTAAGAGAGGTTATTGAGTATTTTTGCAACTTTATAACTTCGCCGAAAGTCATGAAAATAACCAGCTAATTTTAGAAAAAATCGTGCAACCTATTTCATAAAATATCTTGATGTGATAACCGAAATATATATAAGTGGTGTGCGTGATTCCAGATTGGGAATTGGGAAAATACGTTTACTTTCCGAATAATCAAGTGTAAGTGATAAAAAGGATAGCCCTGAAGGACAGCAGGTTCTTTTTCCACAACAATATGCTTGAGTCACAAGAAGGGGTTAAAAATCACTAAAAAGTAAAAAACAGTTTTAAAAAAAAAACGTATTAATCCTTGGTAGTAAAATAGTGTTTATAAATAGTGCGTGTAGCTCAAATTACGAGTTGGAAATGTTCGTATAGGGTAATAAATAGGTACGAATTTCGTGAATCATGCTTCAAAAACGCTTTAAAAAAGGCCAGAAAACTGAAATTGATTTTTATGGCAGAAAAAATGTATTTTACTTTAATGCTGTTAATTTATTTTTTACTGTCATGGCTGCGTGCGATGTGGTATGATACTGACTTTTAATTGCTACGTTTGATTGTGTGTGGTACATCTGAACAATTAAGCCCTGACTGGACGAGAACCCTAAGTGGAGAAAACCCCTCTGAACCATGTGGCTCCTCTAATAGCCCGTCATTCGACCGTAGCTCATCTAATCTTACTCGTATAGCTGGACTTTAAGCCCGTAGCTCAAACTAATTAGGTATCGGATCTGAAGTACCGATACTGCAATGATATAATTGTGAGGGTATTCAAAAGTAAATCTTGGAAACACAAACAAAATTGGAATGGCCACTTCAAAGATACCGTAGCCTGGTGAGAATAAGTTCAAACTTGGTTAGAGGTTGAGGAAGAGAGAAGACTAGTTGCTGATAAGAGCTAAAGCGATATGAATGTTTTAACCTGTAGCAGCGGTGTCTATACCCTGTTCCCCACTGGGGACTTCCCATTTCTCTCCCCTCTTTGCCAGCTGCCGCCCGGTCAGATTCGTATCTTGTTTATTGGAAGATCTTACTTATATGTCGGGCTTACATTTACATATAATCAGAGTAATGTTTTGCGGGTATTTTCCGTATGGGAATTACTTTTTCCATAATAGAATAAAGTTTAAACAGAATTTTACCAATTCTTGTTGTGGTTGTATGGGTTTAAAATTTATCGCCCCATTGAAAGTGTCATCAATAATAACCTAAGCTATCGAGGAACAATAATAATGATTTAACAGTAAGTGTTTACTCTTGAAAATTTTCGAAGAATCAGATCGCGCTGAAGAAAATCGCCAAACAAGCGTTTAACAACTATATATTTTATTGGGGTTCTACTCATTCATAATACTGGTGAAGTCATGTTGGTTTCACAAGTTTCATATCTCACTGGTTACCGTCCAAAATACGATCCCCCGGCAGAGAGGCCGCTTTGGATTCCACGGTTTAGCAAGTTCATCTTCCCTTGTTCAGCGTTTCCCAGAGCACCGATAGCGCTGCTCGCGAGCCCCAACTTGGCAGATTCGAGGTAGGTCAACGGTTTGGCTAGGGTGCCTAGGATGGGATATTCATCAAGCTGTTCTGAAAAATCAGAAGACGCAGTTAACTATAGTCACCATTCTTCGGTAACAAAAGCAACATGTTATCAAATGTGACGTTAAAGAATAGTATCCAAACCTTCCTAGCTTCATCAGTACCGCCTTACACCAAATTGACGCACGGTAAGACGTCGTACCACAGCAAGGATGTTACTTCTACCAGAACTAGCTCAATATAATGACAACAATACATTTATATCAGCTCTTACGTTGAAGATTTCCGATGGCCATTTGTCCAGCATTCAGAGGCGCCTGGGCAGTATTGGTCAGCACCCCAACTCCTTTGTTCCAGGAATTAATAGAGTCATTGGTGACTTTAGCTGCATAATCGAAAGCATCATCAGTTGTTGAGCCACGGTGCCTTTCACGATGCTTTTCACGGTGTCTTTCACGGTGCCTTTTACCAAAGACTCCAACCGAACCACTGCGATGTATAGAAAGAGCAAATATGCATAACAATCGAATAAGTGTTAAGGGGGTTCATGAGCCCCTTTTAATTTAACACTTTTCCATGTATTTGTTTCTCTGAATCCCTTCATATTTTCACTTAAAAAAAAAAAAATTCTTTGTATACTCTTAATATAATTACTAAACGAGTTTCAATTCTGTTGCACACATATTTTCTTACCTACATTTTTCATGTTTTTATATACTAATGCGTTTTTTCTTTTAAATCGTAGCTATGTTTCTATTTTACGTATTCTGATTAAACTCGTTCATTATATATGAGAAAGAGAGAGAGAGAGAGAGAGAGAGAGAAACACCAATCAAGTCGCTAGCTCTGCTGAATGCTGAGAGACAGCGGTTTTTTCAGTTAGGAAAAACAGTAGTTTAGAGAAGGTGTCACTCGATTCTAAATTGGTAGTTGCTTCATATTGAAGAGAGTTCAAATGAGGTCCGATCATTTCTTATGCACGATTTTTATCACTGGTTGAATTAGGTTATGGCGTATCACTTTCTGATAAATATTTATCTAGGAATGCTTGATTCCGCGGATTCAAAAAGTTCTGCCGTTCCGGCTCTCTCGGTTTCTTTTATTTGGAACTTCCTCTGAATTGCCCCAAGCCTCCTTATAATTAGAATAGATTGTGTTAGTTACTTACTATTTGAATCTTACTAGCATAACGGAAGTATTTCGAATTTTCACATACTTGGCTTAATGTTTGCGTGTTTAATGCTAATTTGATTTCATATAGAAATCATATAGAAACTGGTGATGGTAACATGGTGTAGGGATTCTGCAGTATCTACCAGAAATAGTATTGAAAGGCCGAAATAACAATAAGTGGTTTTGGAAAGTTATAAACCACGAGCAGCAGAGCACGAGTAGTGGGAAACCGCTACCTTATGGAAGCGGTGTTCAATCCCTCAATCTCTGAAAAATCATATCTCTGCTTTCCATAGCTCAAATTTAACAATATTATATACTAAATCATTTGGAAAAACCTGAAGATTAATATAAAAATAAAAGACAAATAAATAGATTTTTTTCGATTTTTACACATCATCAGATAGTACAAAACAATTTGTAGCTACCGAGCGAAGAAAGGGCGACTATCTACTTTAATTCAACGCTATAATTCTCATAAATATACCGATCATTTAAGGAAGCATATGGCAATAAACTCTATAAGTACAGAGTTTATAGTGCTAAGAAACTCGGCCCTTCGGGCCTCGCAAGGGGCTCCGCCCCTTGACCCCGCCAGGGGGCTTCGCCTGACTGCTAAAATGTAAAAAACATGGAATCATGTTTTAGCTCCTCGCTCTCACTTTATTATAGAAATGATCACAACGATTGAGCTCTTGTGAGATGATGATCTCCTAATAGAAACTCGCGAGTAAACATTCACTTTATTATAGAAAGAGGCTAAAGAGGCTACATACGAAATTACAGCTTCCTATAGTGTAAAGTATAGAAATTACCTATTAAAATGATTTAACCACCGCTTCACAAATCAAACCGTTCTCGCAATATTCGGATCACCTGCTATGAATCACATAATCGAAACACCAGCTCAATGAAATCATCAGAAATTAACAAGCGGTTGCAATCATGTTCACAATATCAATAATAGAGAATGATCACCTGTGTGTAAACAATTATTCATATAACCATGCTCATAACTCAGCTTATTGGCCACTCACTTCGCAGTTGTTAATATAGTATGGTTGGATAAATCGAGAGCTTTCGAACGAATGGTCAACGAATTTTGTGGGATGAAAAACGACGAAGTATCATATCCCTAGCAACGACTCGGTTGTAAGCGGAGATCATCACAATTATTGGCGCTACTTTCATCTCACTTTATAGTCTCACTTTTCGGCGGGGGATCCATCGCTAAAACATGATTCCATGTTAAAAATGAAAATAAAAAGTTTGCCAAGTTGGATGGGTGGTATAGCTTGTAAAATGAAGGTATAGAATTATTTGATGCACAAAGTACGCGTGATAATCTACTTTACAGAATTCTCCATGTAAGGTATATAGAAAACCAACTAAGGGCAACCCGACACAACGCCTCACTATTTCATCAAAATTGATCCATTAGTTTAGGGGTTTCGCCTGTAGAAACCAATTTCAGTCTTGCTTATGTCCAATGATTACTTCAAGCAATTGCAACGAAATTCATGAGATGCCATCCTGAGACTTGACCCCAGCGACTCCCCGAATTAGAACGAAATCGGACCAATATATCATAAGAAACTGACGTTATGAAAAACACGCTATGGCAATGGAATTCCTACGGGTCCTTCAAGGAGCTAATCCTCACAAATTCCCAAAACTCTAGTTATAATCGGTCTATTAATCATGAAGTTTTGCCTGTGTCATAACAGTTTTAGTGTTGTACAAGCACAATAGCTATAACTCAAACAATCGCTATAAAATTCACAGGGCACCATTCTGAAGCATCTATCCAATTACTCCTCTGAGTTCGAACGAAACTAGACCGATAGATCATAAGGAATCTTCGATATGAAAATTTCACGCCTGCGCATGCGCACAGGCTGTTATAAATTCGACGTCAATGATTTTGACAGAAGGCCATCTAGAAGCTAACTCGTGCAATCCTGGATATTCCATCAAATGCGACTAAAAATCCGTAGGTATAGGTAAGTTTTGGGTGTAACAAAAATTTATCACAGACAGACAGACACGGAAGCGAAATTGATCAGTAAGCCCTGAAACGCAAAAGCCATGTGGTTATTTTGAGCAACATGATTTCTAATTGAATAATACTGAGAGCAAATTGATGTTACTTGCATTAAATTAACACAAAGATCAGTTAGGTGTATGCTATATTAACTTGTTCCAATATTTATTCAATTAGAGATCAATCTAACCACATGCCTATATCAGATGTTGAGTGTGCGAACAAATGGAAAGGAATCTAGTTGTATAACAGTATAGATTAGATCAAAATTTGATTTCCCAGAAGTCAAGTTTTTCAAGTTGGAATTCAGTTACGGTATGGTGTTATAATGTATACATTACCCCGCCAGAAGGAAGAGAACGAGTGAGAACTTCATATTCCGCTGGTTAACTGCGACATTTAATACTACTTCTGCCCCAGACCCAACATTTTATAGCCTATTACTTCATGCACTCATATTGTCGTTGGGAACAATGACTATTCCAAAATATCTCTATCTTCCTTCGAATCTCGTGGGAAACAATGACTATGTACTCGTTTATCTACTGTCTTATTACGCAAATCAATGATTTGATGTTCAGTTAAACGAATGTGTCGTAACTATCTGCCGTATATCTGTTTGTCAGGTTATTTCCAAATTACCTCATATGAGAAAAATTATATGAAAATATCGACTAAAAATTGTGATGAACTTCAGATTCAACGTTTTACTTTGTTTAGGTTTAATTTCTTTAAAGCAAGAAACAAAAACTTCTGGACTGAACGTATGGGGCTGATTCCCCCCAACAGCCAACTCCATTTTTAAATTAATCCATTTCAGGCCTCTTATTCAAATGTGATCTCAAACTCAAAAACTTCTATCAAAAATCTAAACCATCCCACCATTATTATTTATATTTCTTCTTATTCTAAATTTTTCCCTCATTTGCTCATATCGTACCTCCGGGAAAGTGATGATGATTACCAGCGTGACTATTATGGAGACGGCAACATGGACACTACACTGCATTAATCAACAACAATACCAATAGCTAAGAAGATGAGTTTCATCCAGATCCTAGTCTTGATAACGCAAAATGCGAAACGTCGATAAAAAATTTTGAAATTTATTCATGAATTTGTTTGTGAATAGTTTGTGTCCGATTTAAGTGTATAGGTATATATATTATATCAAAAGAACAAAATAGTTAAGGAATCACTTTCCCATGTAGACGCCAAAGACCCCAGATCAATCGGACAAAGTTCATATTATATCTCATGATTAGGTACACACATCGATATACCGGTGTATATCGATGGGTACACATTAGGCACCCTATTCTTTTAGTTTTTACTCAAACACGGAGAAAAAACAGCGATATCAAGCTCCGACATGAGCCAAAACAGAATGAATCGCGCTTCTTCATGGTTATTTGCTCTAATCCGTGAATGGAATAAGATATCGCAATTCTGGCTTCACTATCGTGTTGAGCACTAAAAAATCTTTAAAATGAGGCGTCACTCAACAAAAAATTGGAAAATTTTTTTTCTAAGTATCCAAAAACCGAAAGGGTCAGAGTGAGAGGGGAGGGTAGACCAAAAAAAGTTTGGATTTTTTTTTCTGATTTTTATTTGCTTAAAATTTAGTATCAGGCATCCCATAAACGCTCTCCAAGTTTTACTTCGATTTCTCAAAAATTGTGGGAAACAAATTAGGATGAAGGGGGTTACTTCTCTTGAGAAAAATACTCAGATTCCATTCTGCTTTGGCTCATCGCTGGTCTTTCTTAGTGTTTGAAAAATAAAGAATAGGGTGCATTCCATCTCCATTAGGTGCCTAATCATGAGATATAATATGAACATCGTCCGATTGATCTTTGACCTCTACAAGGAAAAGTGATCCCTTAATTCTTTTGAGGTGTGTATATATAGTTACCTATTATTATGATAATTTCATCGTCAGCTGAGTAGATCATGGGAAAAAGTGTTTGACAGAATGCAATCAATGCACTGGTGCGCAGAATGACGACGTAGGTGAACTGCCCAGTAGATCCTTGAAAAATCGTAGTGCCGCTTGTTAACGTCATTAATCTAACTTCCCACGAAATATTTCATTGTAAACAAATATTTGCAATATTTATGGAATGCGCCGATCTTAATTTCGGAAGAAACGGTTGGAATCACATTCAGAAATGCGTCCTCCATTCACTTCATGCGCTAGAAATGCCGAGAGCCGAAAAATGTACCCATAAGTACATTTTAAAGAGGTTCATTACTATAAAGTCGTGGTCACTCAGAGTCACTCATATGTGGAACATGGAATAGATAGGTGGGATGCCTACCAAGAGAATCAGATGAAATTGCCTCTTTTTGCCTTTAGTAAGTTTATGTGTTTTTTCGTAGGAGAAAAAGCACGATTTCATAGTTTGTTTTCAACTTACCTTCGCTAACGAGTCAAATGTGTGTTGTCCAATACCTACAAAACAAAGTACTGAGCTGTGCTAGCTTTCATTTTACGCATATTTGCATCGAGTATTTGTTCTAATTCACGTCTGACTTAGTTATTTCAGAATTTAAAAGAATCCGTCCTCCATTTTGAAAAAAATGGACAGAAAGCAAGTTTTTAAAAATTGTTATGTATGAAGACTTCATTTGTGACCCATTATGTAACATAGATTTGTTGTGCGATCGATTTCAATTTAAAAAACTTGGGTATTGTGCGATTTTTCAACAATTCAAACGTGTATATCTCAAAAACTATAGCTGATCCTGGAAAAAAGCCGATCTTAGCCAGATCTTACTCTATTTATTTAGCAAACTACCTGGAAAACACACAAAAGTAACCTTAAAAGCAAGGATCCAAAAGAAAGAATGTCAGGCGGATTTTTTTAGCACAATAAAATGGTCAAATATCAAAAATATTTGCTGACATAATCGCTAAGAATAACTGTCAAAAAACGACTAAAAATCAAAAAATTCATATTTTTAGCAGAATATTATTCAAATAAAGTTGATCAATAAATTATAAACTAGCATTCAAAAATTTATACACAAAATTATGTTTTAAAATGTATTTTAATTTTACTAATATGTGCTTAAAAAAATCGTTAAAAACTGCAAAAAAGTGTAAACCTTTAAATCATTTTTGAATAGCTGATTATTAATTAGAATAATTTTTTTCTTGCTATATTATTTAATAGTTAACAATTTTCTTTTCTGTCAGTGTTCATGTTTCAAGAGAATTCAACATAAGTAAATATACGGTATTTTAGAAAACAAAAATTTGTTCTTGTGATCATGCTGCATGACCGTAACTTTTACCCAACTTTTCGTAGAAAAGGGTGTAATATCAATCATAATGATGACAAAATCATTCTCAAATCTCTCTTATACACCGTAGGTCGACGAAATTTGATAGGGAGCCTATCTGGGACAATAAGAGGTGAGCAAAGTGAGGGGCCCCATTCTGATCAGCTGAGTGAGCTAAAATCTCTCCTGTTCACCGTAGGACGTTGAAACTTGATAGGGAGCCTCTCTCGTACTGTTAGTGACGAATGATTTTACAGGACCCATCCTGATCAGCTGATTGTGCTAAAAGTTATGTCGTCTGTCTGGTTACTACTATTCGAAAAGTTTGTACTGCTTACACAAACTGCATAAGTGGTTTTTTATTATCCTCACAAATCTCACAAATAAAAAGCATAGAAACAATTCAAACTCCCCCCCCCCCCCCCCCCCCCCCCCCCGTTTTGATGGGAGGTATTCCACAACTCTCATACCAAATTTTGCGCCCCTCCCTAAAGATATCCTGAATCCGCTCCTGTGTGACACTGGCCTTAGTTGGTCCCCAATAATATGATAATTATAGCTGTAGTTCGCGTAATAGAATGTAAAAACATATCACTGTTCTATTTTGTATTTAATCATTTTTAAATTCTATACCTCCATGTTCCAATAAGTGAGGTAGCTGTATTGCCCACCCTACTTGGCAGGTTCTAATTACAGATACGTCATAGTATTCTTTATTTACCGTGGCTGGAAAATTATACTCGAAGGTTCTGCAGGTTTGCTAGGTAACAATATCCAAAATTTAATAGTGTCACTATTGAGCTTGGAGTAGACGTCATCGTGTCGATGACGCCGAGCAAGTATTTCAGAACACCCAGACAACAAATAATGAGCAGATATATTGAGTTCAATCATAATATAGAGGCCTATGGATCACAAATGAAGGAAATCCGTTTGAGTAAACATGTACATAAAATTTATTTGTTTAACTCCACATCTACTGATGAGGATAAAGAAGAGGGTAAACAGTGGGATAGTAATTGTTTCAAGTAAATGCCTAAGGTCAGGAATTTAGTATAAAATGTTGAGTCTGGAGCAGAGAGATCAGTCAACAGAATATGAAGTTCTCAATTGCTCTTTTTATAGTGGCTGCGTTCGGCGCTGCGCAGGGAGGATTTATCACGGGCCCCCTTAATGCCATGGGAACTATAATAAAGGGAGCAGGCAAAATCGGTGAAGGTGTTTCAGCTGTTGGAAGCGCTTTGGGAATCGGTGGTTCCAGTTCCGCTCGAACATCTGCCTCTGCTGCTGGAGCATCAGCTGCTGATTCTGAGGCAAACGGGTATGTTTTTTCATGTGAACTATTTATATATACAACTCTTACGTAACTAACGTACGATTCTCATATATGCCCTCGAAACTCAAATATGGAACAAGAGTAAGGTGGATCAAATTGAATCATTTTGAGAAGTCAATCTTAAATAATGACCTCGTGAAAAACAGCAATTACATACTTCCAAGAACCTTGCACAACTCCTATGTGTGTAATGAAATATTAATCAGAGTCTTATAAAACATATTAAAAGATATTTCATTTAATGAGACAGTTAGGTAGGTACTTAATAATCGTGCAAAATATTCACAGTACTTCAGCTCATGATTTCACGTGTGAACTATATAGAAAAGATGTCAAGTGTAATAATAATAATAAAATGTGTTTGAATCTTAGAAGTGATTAAGTATACCATGTGAATGAAAAACCAGTGGTTCAACACTTAACTAGATCATCAATAATAAATCAACAAAATAACCTGAAATCGGAACGTCTGCACTATTTCCCTCTAATATTGATCAGTATAGTATGGAAATAAGACAACGGATTAAAGTCCCTTTCTTCTATAGATTCTTGTGTACTACCTAACACCAAACGTGATGTATTAAAACAAATTGACTATTATGCACATTCCTGCAATAATTGTGTGACATCACAGTGGTTCTGGAGGACTCTTTGGTGCAATCGGCTCAGCAACTGGGGCGGTTATTGGTTCAGTAGCTAACGTCGCTAACAAGACCACCAGCACCTGGAACAAGGGCGTTCAGAAGGTGACTGAAACAGTACAAGCTCCCTTCGAAACCGCACAGACACACATCAATGAACTTCAAAGTAAGAGCTTAATTTCCTATATAAATATTGATGTGTTTGCATTATATTGAACTAATTATTGCAAAATGACAGTCACCTACGATGGTATAAGTAGCGTTGGATCTATCGAGAATAAATTATGAACTGAATATAGGAAGTACCTTAAATTCTTATATTCAAACATGAGGCCAACCTTTGTAATAAAAAAAATTAATAAATTAGAGAAATAAATACTCACATTTCAATCTAATACAACTGAATATAACATTCCTGACAAAGAATACAACCCAAACAAGAATATAATATCACATAATAATAATAATACTAACTCATTACGCTCGCAAAGTCAAGATAAAAATACAATTTACCTATAACTACTACCTACACTGCCACCTTATCGAAAGACACAAGGGGTACTATCCTGGTTTAAACTAATATTCCAATACCGAATGACATCCTGAAGATTCTTAGCATTCTTAGTATTATAAAACTAATCTTAACCTGCCAGTTAGAAAAGAAGATGTGAACCACGTAATAGGGGAAGTCGATAAAGCTATATATAGTGCTAATTTTACAGAAAACCAAAAAATAATATCCATTAGAAATTTAACATACAATCTATTAAACCTGAGAACAACATAAGTATAAACATAATAACAAAATCTAAAGGGTTATTTCCCTGAGTCCATCTTCACTTGCAAGGCGAGAAGGGGGGGAGAGCGCTATCGATGTAAGGACATCACCACGCCGTCGAAACCGTGCAGCCTTCACTCAAACTCGAATTGCTAGTGACGACAGACTCCTCCGAAAGGCATAACAAAAATTCTAATAACAACGATCTTATTAAACTGAAAACCTTCTTTGGGAGCAACTTTGACATTAAGGTCTTGCAGGCAGATAAAACACAATAATTATTTCTGATGGATAAGTCAGAGTATATTGCGAAAGGTCACCTATTTAAAATTGTATATTTTTTAATTAAAATAGTAAGTTGGGCGATCATAACATGATGGCTTTTGATGTTACAGACAAACTTGACGAAATTCCCATTGTTGGCGACCTTGCCAAACCTTTGACCACTGTCGGAGGTGGTAAGATGTGGCTCGCGAGCAGCGCTATCGGTGCTCTGGGAAACGCTGAACAAGGGAAGACGAACTTGATCAACGCTGGAATTCAAGGCGGCCTCGGACTCGCATCCGACTTAGCTGGTGGTCTGTCTGGGTCCTCTGGGGCCAAGGGTTCTGGGCTTTTTGGAGTGTCACTTCTTGGACGCTAACCTATGAAAAGTGAAATCTTTTACGAGTATCTGGCGTAATTATAAACTCCTACAAAAAGTTTGTTGAGAAATTACTACATCTTACCTACTTTTCCACAATTACCTAAGTATAAAGTTCAGCTGTACATGCGCGATTCCCCAACAATCTACGGATTCTGTTTATCATTTTATTATTATTCAACTACTTATTTAATAACTAACTGGCGAACTCTGGCGAATAACATTCTTATTACATAGGTGTGTGTGTGTGAAATAATATATTTGCTGAAGGGAAAAGACATGGTTCAAGTTGATAAAATCTAATAATCCTCTGAGTGAGATCGGACGACTAGGCCATGAGAAAATATTGCTTGATGAAATTTACGTTTGCGCATGTACAGAGGTAAGTATTGATTTGTGAACAATGAACCTGATAGGGGACCATCTACCCCTGCAAATTTCGTGATAATGTCGACTAAATTTTATGTAAACACAGACAGGCAATCACGAAACCGAATTCGTTCGCAATGGCCTATCTGTAAAATGCGAGTGAAAGATTTGAGGATTTTCCGGGGTGTGGACCCTCTGGGACCAAGGGTACTGGGATTTTCCGAGTATCACTTCTTGGATGCTCACCAATGAGATGTACAATGTATACCAATCTACCAGTATGTTGGATTGATCGAATCCCCTGCCGACTGCATGGCCCTACAGAGACCTCTTGATAGGAGAGCCTGGCCGGAGCACCTCAGCCAAAACCTGCCGAGGAGCAAAGACGGGCTTCGGCCCTTTTTGGCTCTCCTCACCTGATTTCTGCAGGACCGCGAGATGAGCAAACGTAGTCATGGGAGTAACATGTGGGCGCTTCTCATTTGGAGTACAGATCATAGTGTTCCCCTCAATTCATTCAAGTCTCTGAAAATGAACTTCAACCTTAACCTAGCACTAATTTATTGTACCTATAGTATTGGAGAATTATCATTTGAGGGGGTTGTTTTGAGATATGTCAATAACTAGGTGAATAAACTTTCTAATTCTAGTATATGCTGTAATATTCTGGAAAACCACGAGGAGTTCTTCTTTACTTCCTCCTTTTAAAACTACATTAAGCAAATGCTCTTCTGATAACCTTCTTGTTCCTAGATATTTTGTTCCATACACCGCTAGTTGAGGACACTCCCATACCACATGGGGTACAGTCTCCTGCGCTTCCATGTTGCATAAAATACAGGGGACATCTTGTTCAACTTTTATAGAGAGTTCTTTGCTTGAAAATAAAGATTACCTTGTTTCATTACTCATTCTTAATTGGGCCAGCATTCTTTTTTGTATAGTAGGTACATCGAGTTCTAAGTAGTGTATTGGTTTAAATATGTTCGTAGTCAAATGTTTATAATAGTCCCATCCTCAGGATCTTCTCCCACCACCCTAAGCAGCGATCAAGATTTGTGCCCCAATATTTAATCTTCCCATCCCTGCTCTAATCATATATATCCAGATGTCCCATGGGGTAAAACAGCTTTGATAAATTTTAATTGAATTTTTTCAATCTCGTCCCAGTAACCTAAACTCCAGATTTCCGAATTGTACAGTAGAACGGCACCCACCAACGAATCAAATATGCGACAGGCGGATTCCCAGCTTTGGCATGTGCTATTAACCAAAAGTTGCTTTGCACCTCCCCAAGCTCTCATTGTCTTTGACTAACCATAGCTTTTGAAAACAATTCAGTGGGCCCAAAAGGAACTCCAAGGTATATATGTATAGTCTGATGCTACTGATACTGGTCAGTTACCAATAAGGAAATCATTTCCTTGTTTCAACCCCCCACTTTTACAGAAATTTTTAAAGGAATCATTCATGCTAAGGCCCGTAGAACTAGAAAATTTATGAATGGCATGTTTTTTTTTTCTATATCTGGTTTAGAATCCCCAAACAAGCCAATGAATGTCATCTGCAAATAACAAAAGTAGGATGTTGTTTACTCCATCTACGTTTATACCTCCTAGGTGTCAATCCCTAACGTATGCTTCTAGGCCGTTAAAAAAAAGGGGGGGGGGGCTTAGGGAACCCCCTTTTAACACCCCTTGATGAACCTTATGAATTTCAGTTAAGCCATTACCGACTTTTATAGCAACTTTTGCCTCGTTATAGAGACTCGCAATAACATCCAAAATCTTCCCCCTAATTTTGCTAAAATATGCCAAAGCATTGCATGAGGAAGTGAACCGAAAGCATTAGAACTATCCACAAATGCACAGTACAAACGGCCTTTGGGCTTCTGTAACCGTGAATTGATGAGGGCGTTCAAGATAAACTAACAAAGCAAACTTCAGGGATCGTTTCAGAATGCCTCAAATCGGATTTCAATGAAGAAGTTTTTCAAAAATTTTGATTTTCAAATTTTCCGAGCCATTGCAATAGCTTCATTTTCTACGAAAATTCGCTAATATTATCCCTGCACCCCCGTTGTCTTCTGAAGCCGGCTTGAGCTTCTCCCAGCAATCTCACTTCTTCCGCCCAGTTCCCCAGACATTCACTTATGCAATGCGTGAATCCCTTGACCACTATGTTCATCAGTGCTATCGATCTTTGATGAGAAATTTCATTTTTATTTGCGGTTTTAGGTATCATCCCATTTAATTGGCACTTTTCCTCTTTCTAATATGCTTTTGATAATTTTAGTTAAGTACTGAATCCCCTCCTCTGGAAGATTTTCCCATACCTCATTTGGAATCAAATCTGTACCCGGTGCTTTATTATTTTTCATTCGGGCTAGGGGGGCTTCTAGGCATTGCCTGCCAACCCCCGCCATTGATGCCATTGACGGGCCAATGGCATGGGGGGGGGGAGGGTCTGGGGCTGCCCATTTCGGTCTGACAGTCTCCAGACAGTCTCCGCCAAAATCTCGTCTCAAAACAACTCTCTCAAATGATACTTCTCCAATACTATAGGTACTATAAATTAGTGCTAGGTTAAGGATGAAGTTCATTTTCAGAGACTTGGATGAATTGAGGGGAACACTATGATCTGTACTCCAAATGAGAAGCGCCCACATGTTACTCCCATGACTACGTTTGCTCATCTCGCGGTCCTGCAGAAATCAGGTGAGGAGAGCCAAAAAGGGCCGAAGCCCGTCTTTGCTCCTCGGCAGGTTTTGGCTGAGGTGCTCCGGCCAGGCTCTCCTATCAAGAGGTCTCTGTAGGGCCATGCAGTCGGCAGGGGATTCGATCAATCCAACAAACTGGTGGATTGATATACAGTGTACATTTCATTGGTTAGCATCCAAGAAGTGATACTCGGAAAATCCCAGTACCCTTGGTACCAGAGGGTCCACACCACGGAAAATCCTCCAATCTTTCACTCTCATTTTACAGATAGGCCATTGCGAACGAATTCGGTTTCGTGACTGCCTGTCTGTGTTTACATAAAATTTAGTTGACATTATCAGGAAATTTGCAGGGGTAGATGGTCCCCTATCAGGTTCATTGTTCACAAATCAATACTTACCTCTGTGCATGCGCAAACGTAAATTTCATCAAGCAATATTTTCTCATGGCCTAGTCGTCCGATCTCACTCAGAGGATTATTAGATTTTATCAACTTGAACCATGTCTTTTCCCTTCATCAAATATATTATTTCACACACACACACACACACACACGTGGGGAGGACGCCCAGGTTTACCCGACGCCGGCTCTAGGGATAAGGGAAGTTGCAGGACGAGGAGGAAGAATGGGATGAAAGGAAGTGCCCCTATAGAATGACCACCAGTTCAAGTAAGAACCCCTCAGGACGCGGGTGGTGATACCACGGAGTACTCCTGCAGAGATGCCCAACTCGAGTAACTCCGTGGCGCTTTTCCCGCACCACACCCCGCGCCATGACACAGTCGCGGCAATGACCTTGATGTTATTAGGTGCCACTCCTTTAAGCTCAGATATCGCTTGGCGCAGATCACTTCTATCATATTTACTTTTCTTAGCCCGCCAGGTCTGCTCCATGTCCACGCTGCCACTGACAACCTGGACATCCAGGATTATGGATACCCATTGGCCTTGATTGCTTATTGCCCCGATTACTCGGCATGTGGTATAGCCTCTCCCTTTCGACATCCCAACCGCTAGATGACAAAGCACCTGCTATCTGCTTGGCAACCGCATCGTGACGTAAAATGCGGCCACCGTGAGTACGAGGACACTGCTGCACTACATGATACAGATTCTCATTTTTACCCCGACAGGCACGGCAAAGGGTTTCAACTGTCCCGCGACTACTCCTCGAACACCTCACCGAGGTGGCTAGTGTAGCCACCCGGACGGCGTGAAAATGGCGATAGTCGCGGGCCCCAATGCCTTCTGAAGCCCATTCCACCCACTGGGTAGGACAAAGTCCAGGTCAGCAGCAGTGCGGGCGACCTCCCAGCTCGAGCCCCTAAGGGCAAGCAGGCGCTGGCGGCGTAAAGATGGGATGCTGGCAGAAAGAGAGACAATACCGAGCCCACCGGCTTTGACCGGTGCGTGGATGTAAGCACTTGGGACACCAGGTGGAAAGCCTAGCCAAGAGCGCACAGCAGAGCGAACTTCACGATCTAACTCAAGCAGCCTCCCTGCAGTAAGCCTGCCAAAGACTAACCCATAGGTTAGCTTTGGCAGTAAGTACGTGCGAAGGAGGCGCAGCTTCTGCTGTGGCTTCAATGGAGCCTTGGTGACACGAGCTAATGCTCCACCAAGGTCCACACGGCTTGCGGCTATAGTGGCCACACCCATGAAGTCGACCCCAAGGTACCGCCAGACCTCCAACACGGATCGGGCGGGGATGGGTGTCTGTCCTAAGACAAAGCACTCCTCATCCACCACCTTCACCTTATGTTGGCGACCTGACGGGACCAAGGAGACCGACCCACACTTAGAAGGGTTGACCACTAGACCACACCTGGCTAGCTGCTCAGCAAAGGCATTGAGGGCGACCTGCAAGCCCTCGCGGGTTTCTGCGAGTAGGATAACATCATCGGCAAAAGCCAATGCACCTACTCGCACCCCAGGGGCGAGATCAAACCCTATTTCATCTGGCAGGTTACCCAAGGCCGTATCCACGACCAGGTTGAAGAGGAGTGGCGACAGAGGATCCCCCTGGCGTACCCCACGCCCAATGACAACATCCCCCGACATCTCGCCTCCTGCCTCGAGGACCGTCACGCCTTCGTGGTACAGACAGTCAACATACTCAATTAGACGAGCAGGAGCCCCGACACCACGAAGACAATCGGTCAGGGCAAAGTGGCTAACTGTGTCAAAGGCCTTAGCGACGTCCAGAGCGGCAAGATGGAGCTGCCGTTTCTTGATGCGGGCCAGCGAAATGACAGTTTGGAGAACGGTTAGGTTCTCCGCTGTGCCATCCGCTGGCCGAAATGCTCTCTGGACGTCACCTATGACACCAGCCACTTGAAACACACACACACACACACACACACACACACACACACACACACACACACCTATGTAATAAGAATGTTATTCGCCAGAGTTCGCCAGTTATTAAATAAGTAGTTGAATAATAATAAAATGATAAACAGAATCCGTAGATTGTTGGGGAATCGCGCATATGCAGCTAAACTTTATACTTAGGTAATTGTGGAAAAGTAGGTAAGATGTAGTAATTTCTCAACAAACTTTTTGTAGGAGTTTATAATTAGGCCAGATACTCGTAAGAGATTTCACATTTCATAGGTTAGCGTCCAAGAAGTGACACTCCAAAAAGCCCAGAACCCTTGGCCCCAGAGGACCCAGACAGACCACCAGCTAAGTCGGATGCGAGTCCGAGGCCGCCTTGAATCCCAGTGTTGATCAAGTTCGTCTTCCCTTGTTCAGCGTTTCCCAGAGCACCGATAGCGCTGCTCGCGAGCCACATCTTACCACCTCCGACAGTGGTCAAAGGTTTGGCAAGGTCGCCGACAATGGGAATTTCGTCAAGTTTGTCTGTAACATCAAAAGCCGTCATGTTATGATCGCCAAACTTACTATTTTAATTAACAAATATACAATTTTAAATAGGTGACCTTTCGCAATGTACTCTGACTTATCCATCAGAAATAATTGTTGTGTTTTATCTGCCTGCAAGACCTTAATGTCAAAGTTGCTCCTAAAGAAGGTTTTCAGTTTAATAAGATCGTTGTTATTAGAATTTTTGTTATGCCTTTCGGAGGAGTCTGTCGTCACTAGCAATTCGAGTTCGAGTGAAGGCTGATTATCGACTTCCCCTATTACGTGGTTCACATCTTCTTTTCTAACTGGCAGGTTAAGATTAGTTTTATAATACTAAGAATGCTAAGAATCTTCAGGATGTCATTCGGTATTGGAATATTAGTTTAAACCAGGATAGTACCCCTTGTGTCTTTCGATAAGGTGGCAGTGTAGGTAGTAGTTATAGGTAAATTGTATTTTTATCTTGACTTTGCGAGCGTAATGAGTTAGTATTATTATTATTATGTGATATTATATTCTTGTTTGGGTTGTATTCTTTGTCAGGAATGTTATATTCAGTTGTATTAGATTGAAATGTGAGTATTTATTTCTCTAATTTATTAATTTTTTTTATTACAAAGGTTGGCCTCATGTTTGAATATAAGAATTTAAGGTATTTCCTATATTCAGTTATCTTATAGCTATCATAATTTATTCTCGATAGATCCAACGCTACTTATACCATCGTAGGTGACTGTCATTTTGCAAAAATTAGTTCAATATAATGCAAACACATCAATATAACACCATTCTATTTATATAGGAAATTAAGCTCTTACTTTGAAGTTCATTGATGTGTGTCTGTGCGGTTTCGAAGGGAGCTTGTGCTGTTTCAGTCACCTTCTGAACGCCCTTGTTCCAGGTGCTGGTGGTCTTGTTAGCGACGTTAGCTACTGAACCAATAACCGCCCCAGTTGCTGAGCCGATTGCACCAAAGAGTCCTCCAGAACCACTGTGATGTCACACAATTATTGCAGGAATGTGCATAATAGTCAATTTGTTTTAATACATCACGTTTGGTGTTAGGTAGTACACAAGAATCTATAGAAGAAAGGGATTTTAATCCGTTGTCTTATTTCCATACTATACTGATCAATATTAGAGGGAAATAGTGCAGACGTTCCGATTTCAGGCTATTTGTTGATTTATTATTGATGATCTAGTTTTGAACCACTGGTTTTTCATTCACATGGTATACTTAATCACTTCTAAGATTCAAACACATTTTATTATTATTATTACACTCGACATCAATTTTTTTCTATATAGTTCACACGTGAAATCATGAGCTGAAGTACTGTGAATATTTTGCACGATTATATAGTACCTACTTAACTGTCTCATTAAATGAAATGTCTTTTAATATGTTTTATAAGACTCTGATTAATATTTCATTACACACACAGGAGTAGTGCAAGGTTCTTGGAAGTATGTAATTGCTGTTTTCACGAGGTCATTATTTAAGATTGACTTCTCAAAATAATTCAATTTGATCCACCTTACTCTTGTTCCATATTTGAGTTTCGAGGGCATATATGAGAATCGTACGTTAGTTACGTAAGAGTTGTATATATAAATAGTTCACAGGAAAAAACATACCCGTTTGCCTCAGAATCAGCAGCTGATGCTCCAGCAGCAGAGGCAGATGTTCGAGCGGAACTGGAACCACCGATTCCCAAAGCGCTTCCAACAGCTGAAACACCTTCACCGATTTTGCCTGCTCCCTTTATTATAGTTCCCATGGCATTAAGGGGGCCCGTGATAAATCCTCCCTGCGCAGCGCCGAACGCAGCCACGATAAAAAGAGCAATTGAGAACTTCATATTCTGTTGACTGATCTCTCTGCTCCAGACTCAACATTTTATACTAAATTCCTGACCTTAGGCATTTACTTGAAACAATTACTATCCCACTGTTTACCCTCTTCTTTATCCTCATCAGTAGATGTCGAGTTATGCAAATAAATGTTTATGTACATGTTTACTCAAACGAATTTACTTTATTTGGGATCCATAGGCCACTATGTTATGATCGAATTCAATACATCTGCTCATTATTTGTTGTCTGGGTGTTCTGAAATACTTGCTTGGCGTCATCGACACGATGACGTCTACTCCAGGCTCAATAGTGACACTATTAAATTTTGGATATTGTTACCTAGCAAACCTGCAGAACCTTCGAGTATAATTTTCCAGCCACGGTAAATAAAGAATACTATGACGTATCTGTAATTAGAACCTACCAAGTAGGGTGGGCAATACAGCTACCTCACTTATTGGAACATGGAGGTATAGAATTTAAAAATGATTAAATACAAAATAGAACAGTGATATGTTTTTACATTCTATTACGCGAACTACAGCTATAATTATCATATTATTGGGGACCAACTAAGGCCAGTGTCACACAGTAGCGGATTCAGGATATCTTTAGGGAGGGGCGCAAAATTTGGAATGAGAGGCGTAAGATTTGTGAGGATAATAAAAAACCACTTATGCAGTTTGTGTAAGCAGTACAAACTTTTCGAATAGTAGTAACCAGACAGACGACATAACTTTTAGCACAATCAGCTGATCAGAACGGCGCCCCTCACTTTGCTCACCTCTTATTGTCCCAGATAGGCTCCCTATCAAATTTCGTCGACCTACGGTGTATGAGAGAGATTTGAGAATGATTTTTTCATCATTATGATTGATATTACACCCTTTTCTACGAAAAGTTGGGTAAAAGTTACGGTCATGCAGTATGATCACAAGAACAAATTTTTGTTTCTTAAAATACCGTATATTTACTTATGTTTAATTCTTTAGAAACATGAACACTTAGACAGAAAAGAAAATTGTTAACTATTAAATAATATTAAAGCAAGAAAACAATTATTCTAATTAATAATCTGCTATTCAAAAAGGATTTTAAGGTTTAAAATTGTTTGCTGTTTTTAACGATTTTTTCAAAGCACATATTAATAAAATTAAAATACATTTTCAAACATAATTTTGTGAATAAATTTTTGAATGCTAGTTTATAAAAAAATGGACAGAAAGCAAGTTTTTAAAAATTGTTATGTATGAAGACTTCATTTGTGACCCATTATGTGTCATAGATTTGTTATGCGATCGATTTCAATTTAAAAAACTTGGGTATTGTGCGATTTTTCAACAATTCAAACGTGTATATCTCAAAAACTATAGCTGATCCTGGAAAAAGAGCTTCAGAATTGAACTCAGCACCCTCGAAAATCCCCTGAACCAGTGTTTTTTATTTTGCGACGTAGAAATTCAATTTTGTCTAGCTAGATTAGGTTTTTGAACCACTGTGCGACGTGGGCAGGTGGGCTAACTCTAAAATTCCCCGAAAATCTCAATGTAATTTGGAGGGTAATTTCAGCGTTTTGTAACAGGCATAGTAGAATTTCAATGGAATCGATGATCAATCCATCCTTGAGATACATTTCCAGTTTTAACCTAAAATTCTGAGCGAGTTGGAGCAATGCGACCATACAAAATGAGTGTTGTGAGTGTTGAATTTCACGTTGGCTCATGGGCAGTAGCCAAAGTTGATCTAATGGCTATGCAATTCATACTCAATCACTTCTTGTTCAGCCTTCAAATACCCTCCGATTTTGACGATACATTGGAAATAGAGGTTGCAGGAAATTCATTTTTGCGATGCCCATACGCTCATGTTTGGCAATGGTGAGGAGTTCTATATGATACCGCTGGGAATTTCGTCGGAATCAGACAGTACTTTGGTAAAGTGACATACGTCACAAGGACAAGAGGAATCAAAATTGTTAACAAAGCTGTGGATCTAAAAAACAAGTAGGTTTTCTTTTCAGAGGACAGCCATTTTTTTCAACCTCCTTCACCAGTTTCCCTATTTTCGGTGGTGGAGAAACGAAGGACAAACAAACCCCGTGCGCAGAAGATTTTAGGCCCTTTTTTCATTCATAAAACTACAACATACAGCTATTGGTTCCGAGACAACCATCCCCTTAATGGAGGGATCTAGATACTGCAAATTTTGATCAATGTTAGGGATCGAAAGTGTAGTGGATGGCGGACGGACGATTTTTCGTGTTAATATATATTACATTTTTGGTAGTTTCGTAGTTTGAAACCATTCACCAACAAAGTTTGAGGGGTTGTTCAGTTCAATTTTCTTGTTTGTTGACCATTATTTATAGTTGGAAGTAAGTTGGTAAAAATCAAAGATCATAATCATGAAAATACGTCAAGAAAAAATATTTTTAATATCCAGTTTTCTTAAAGGCTCTGAAGAGTACGATGACGTTTTATATTGATGACGTCAAGGTTTGGTTTGATCGATATTTTCAAATCAGTTATAACAAACACTACTTTTGGAATATGTAGACAAATGAATAGATCCAGGTAGTGTTTCCGACGGTAAAATCCGATAGTTTGCGAATACGGTAAAAAGTTAAATACATCTGATTAAACATGTTATCACTGATTTGCATAATCAGACAATAGTGAATGAGGATAGGGAATTGTTTGTACCTACTCTGGAACATTCATTGCTTGCTATGAAATCGGGAAGTCAAGAGTTAAATAAAATGTTGGGTATAGTGCTGGTAAAGCACACTTGACCTGAAGTTGCAATTAGTAGAATATGAAATTCTCACTTGCTCTATTGATTGTCGCGGCGTTTGGTGCTGCGCAGGGAGGATTCATCACAGGCCCCCTGAATGCGGCAGGATCTATAATGAAGGGAGCAGACAAAATTAGCGGAGGTATTTCAGCTGCTGGAAACGCTTTGGGAATTGGTGGTTCCAGTTCCGCTGGAACATCAGCCTCTGCTGCTGGAGCATCTGCTGCTGGTTCAGTTGAAGCTTCGGCTGCCACTTCTGCAAATGAATCCGATAGTTTAGAAGATGACAGCACTGACGAAGGATACGAAGTACGTTTTGTCTTATTATATCCAGGTAGTCAATGCACCAACAAACTGTACGCTAAACTACGGATAATCAAACTATTTGTACATGACACTAGAATATTAACAATCGCCAGGGTAACCTTAGCTGAATTCCAATACAGAAAAACAAATCGTAATGAAACTAAAGCCCTTTTCTAAAACTTGTATACGTATAAGGTTCACGAGTAGGACCAATCTGTATGCAAAACATTCAAAATATTATTATTTGTGATTTTTTATGGACATATGTTACATCGATGAAAATGTATATCGGCTGTTGAACATATACAAGTTCTTTTACAAACTAGTATGTGCGACTTAATAATTATAGAAATGTCTACACTGAAACCCTCCAGTGTTCATCAGTAGTATAGGAAATACATTTTGAGATTAAAGTACAGCATTATCCTTTCTTTTGTTGATTCTTGTGCACTTAACACCTAACGTGTTGTTTTAAAAATAAATTGAGTGTAATGCAATTGTTCCTATACATATCAGTGAATCGGGAGGACTCTTTGGTGCCATGGGCTCAGCCACAGGGGCGGTTATTGATTCAGCAGCTAACGCCGCTAGTAAGACCACTTAAACCTGGAACAAGGGAGTTGGGAAGATAACCGAAACTGCCCAGGCGCCCCTGGAAACTGCTCAGACACACATCAAAGAACTCCAAAGTAAGCGCGACACCTGTGGTATAAATATTGTAACGCTTGGTTTACATTATATTGAACTAGTTCTAGTGGAACTCACATCCATAGAGTGGTATTGTGCATTAACATGCATCTAAGTGATGATGAAGTAGGTCTGTATTAATGAAACTATAGGAAGGTTTGGATGTACAGACATGTGATATTTTGTACCAGGTCCGCGGGTCCTCAAACATTTAACTTATGAGGTGAGTCTTCTTAACCAAAGAACGATAAGCTAAGTATTGTTAACTTTATGTATTTCGGTTTTTCAGACAAACTTGACTTAATACCCGGTGGAGCCTTAGCCAAACCTTTGACTACTGTCGGAGCTGGCAAGCTGTGGCTCGCGAGCAGCGCTATCGGTGCTCTGGGAAACGCTGAACAAGGGAAGATGAACTTGATCAACAGTGGAATCCAAGGAGGCCTCGGACTCGCATTTAACTTAGTTGGTGGTCTGTCCGGATCCTCTGGGACCAAGGGATCTGGGCTTTTCGGAGTATCACTTCTTGGACGCTAACCCATGAGGTGTGAAATCTCGTATCTGGCATAATTATAAACTTGTACTGCCGGTATAAATAAACGATGAGAAATTACTTCATTTTACCTACTTTTCCACAAGTACCCAATAATTGTGACGATTGAATTCAACAGCAAAAATTCATGTCAACATTGCTTCAAAGTAAAAGGCAATTGTTTTTGCGTTTTACGCTTTTGCATAACTCATAAAAAGTTTTGCTCGAAGCATTAATTACTGGTAAGTTGTAAATAATTGCAATTTAACGAGGAATAAAAATTCTATAATTCTGGCAAGTTGGGACATGATGATATGTTTTGTGGATATCCCCTGAAACGACTACTGTTGTGAAAAAGTCGTCTATAGTAGATGATTTTGAAGATCATAACATGACGCCTTTTGATGTTCTAGACAAACATGACGAAATTCCCATCATCGGCATCATTGCCAAACCCTTGACTACTGTCGGAACTTACAAGACGTGGCTCGCGAGCAGCGCTATCAGCAGTAGGGTAAACCTGTACTCTTACATTCGAACGCTCATTAAAATTGACGTCATCATCCTGGATCTGTTTTTTCGCACGAAAGTAACTGAGATATGGTTGATTTTAAGCTCCAAACCGGCCTATCCTGAAGCTTTTTTGCTTGGAAACGCACACACACAGTAAAATTGCATGATGCCTGCTTTTTAGTTAGTAAAAAAAGAACGAAAAAACCATGGTCGGGAGCTAAAGAATGCATTAATTTGGAGCGCACTGATGGTATGGCCGTCAGCAAACAGGTATAAAAATCTCAATACGATGGCAAAGGCTCTTAGTAGGGTAAACCTGTACACTTACATTCGAACGCTCATTCAAATTGACCCTTCTATGAGATGGAGCTTAAAATCAACCATATCTCAGTTACTGTCGTGCGTTTTTATGCGAAAAACAGCTCGAGGATGATGACGTCAATTTTAATGAGCGTTCGAATGTGTGTACAGGTTTACCCTACTGCTGATAGCGCTGCTCGCGAGCCACATCTTGCACGTTCCGACAGTAGTCAAGGGTTTGGCAATGATGCCGATGATGGGAAAAAGTGGGAAAGTGTGGTGCTGTGGGAAAAAGATTGATGTTTTGATGAGTTAGTTATGTCATATATTATTGTTCTGTTGTTATAATATGATTATCGAGAAATAATTATATTATCAAATCAAATCAAAGCAATGTTAATTGTTTCCGGTCCTTGACCCATACAATGTAAATTTACAAGTTGTCACATCATTTACATCATTTTAAATTGAATTAACATATGTCAATAACTAGGTGAATAAACTTTCTAATTCTAGTATATGCTGTAATATTCTGGAAAACCACGAGGAGTTCTTCTTTACTTCCTCCTTTTAAAACTACATTAAGCAAATGCTCTTCTGATAACCTTCTATTTCCTAGATATTTTGTTCCATACACCGCTAGTTGAGGACACTCCCATACCACATGGGGTACAGTCTCCTGCGCTTCCATGTTGCATAAAATACAGGGGACATTTTGTTCGACTTTTATAGACAGTTCTTTGCTCGAATATGGTAGATATAACCGCGTTTTAATACCCATTCTTAATTGGGCCAGCATTCTTTTTTGTATAATAGGTACATCGAGTTCTAAGTAGTGTATTGGTTTAAATATGTTCGTAGTCAAATGTTTATAATAGTCCCATCCTCAGGATCTTCTCCCACCACCCTAAGCAGCGATCAAGATTTGTGCCCCAATATTTAATCTTCCCATCCCTACTCTAATCATATATCCAGATGTCCCATGTGGTAAAACAGGTTTGATAAATTTTGATTGAATTTTTTCAATCTCGTCCCAGTAACCTAAACTCCAGATTTCCGAATTGTACAGTAGAACGGCACCCACCAACAAATCAAAAATGAGACAGGCGGATCCCCAGCTTTGGCATTTGCTATTAACTAAAAGTTGCTTTGCACCTCCCCAAGCTCTCATTGTCTTTGACTAACCATAGCTTTCGAAAACAATACAGTGGACCCAAAAGGAACTCCATGGTATTTATAGTCTGATGCTACTGATACTGGACAGTTACCAATAAGGAAATCATTTCCTTGTTCCAACCCCCCACTTTTACAGAAATTTTTAAAGGAATCATTCATGCTAAGGCCCGTAGAACTAGAAAATTTATGAATGGCATGTAATTTTTTTTCTATATCTGGTTTAGAATCCCCAAACAAGGCAATGAATGTCATCTGCAAATAACAAAAGTAGGATGTTGTTTACTCCATCTACGTTTATACCTCCTAGGTTTCAATCCCTAATGTATGCTTCTAGGCCGTAAAAAAAAGGGGGGGGGGGGGGGGCTTAGGGAACCCCCTTGTAACACCCCTTGATGAACCTTATGAATTTCAGTTAAGCCATTACCGACTTTTATAGCAACTTTTGCCTCGTTATAGAGACTCGCAATAACATCCAAAATCTTCCCCCTAATTTTGCTAAAATATGCCAAAGCATTGCATGAGGAAGTGAACCAAAAGCATTAGAACTATCCACAAATGCACAGTACAAACGACCTTTGGGCTTCTGTAACCGCGAATTGATGATGGCGTTCAAGACGAACTAACAAAGCAAACTTCAGGGATCGTTTCAGAATGCCTCAAATCGGATTTCAATGAAGAAGTTTTTCAAAAATTTTGATTTTCAAATTTTCCGAGCCATTGCAATAGCTTCATTTTCTACGAAAATTCGCTAATATTATCCCTGCACCCCCGTTGTCTTCTGAAGCCGGCTTGAGCTTCTCCCAGCAATCTCACTTCTTCCGCCCAGTTCCCCAGACATTCACTTATGCAATGCGTGAATCCCTTGACCACTGTGTTCATCAGTGCTATCGGTCTTTGATGAGAAATTTCATTTTTATTTGAGGTTTTTGGTATCATCCTTAGAACTACCTCCCCCCATTTAATTGGAATTTTTCCTCTTTCTAATATGCTTTTGATAATTTTAGTTAAGTACTGAATCCCCTCCTCTGGAAGATTTTCCCATACCTCATTTGGAATCAAATCTGTACCCAGTGCTTTATTATTTTTCAATCGGGCTAGGGGGCCACCCCTTCTAGGCATTGCCTGCCAACCCCCACCATTGCTGCCATTGACGAGCCAATGGCATGGGGGGAGGGGAAGGTCTGGGTCTGCCCATTTCGGTCTGACAGTCTCCAGACAGCCTCCGAAAAAATCTCGGCTCAAAACAACCCCCTCAAATGATAATTCTCCAATACTATAGGTACAATAAATTAGTGCTAGGTTAAGGTTGAAGTTCATTTTCAGAGACTTGGATGAATTGAGGGGAACACTATGATCTGTACTCCAAATGAGAAGCGCCCACATGTTACTCCCATGACTACGTTTGCTTATCTCGCGGTCCTGCAGAAATCGGGTGAGGAGGGCCAAAAAGGGCCGAAGCCCGTCTTTGCTTCTCGGCAGGTTAGGCTGAGGTGCTCCGGCCAGACTCTCCTATCAAGAGGTCTCTGTAGGGCCATGCAGTCGGCAGGGGATTCGATCAATCCAACAAACTGGTGGATTGATATACAGTGTACATTTCATTGGTTAGTGGTCCACACCCCGGAAAATCCTCAAATCTTTCACTCGCATTTTACAGATAGGCCATTGCGAACGAATTCGGTTTCGTGACTGCTTGTCTGTGTTTACATAAAATTTAGTCGACATTATCACGAAATTTGCAGGGGTAGATGGTCTCCTATCAGGTTCATTGTTCACAAATCAATACTTACCTCTGTGCATGCGCAAACGTAAATTTCATCAAGCAATATTTTCTCATGGCCTAGCCGTCCGATCTCACTCAGAGGATTTTTTGATTTTATCTACTTGAACCATGTCTTTTCCCTTCAGCAAATATATTATTTCACACACACACACACACACACACACACACACACACACACACACACACACACACACACACACACACACACACACACACACACACACACACACACACACACACACACACACACACACACACACACACACACACACACACACACACACACACACACATACACACACACACACACACACACACACACACACACACACACACACACACACACACACACACACACACACACACACCTATGTAATAAATGTTATTCGCCAGAGTTCGCCAGTTATTAAATAAGTAGTTGAATAATAATAAAATGATAAACAGAATCCGTAGATTGTTGGGGAATCGCGCAAGTACAGCTGAACTTTATACTTAGGTAATTGTGGAAAATTAGGTAAGATGTAGTGATTTCTCAACAAACTTTTTGTAGGAGTTTATAATTAGGCCAGATACTCGTAAAAGATTTCACATTTCATATTTTAGCGTCCAAGAAGTGACACTCCAAAAAGCCCAGAACCCTTGGCCCCAGAGGACCCAGACAGACCACCAGCTAAGTCGGATGCGAGTCCGAGGCCGCCTTGAATTCCAGCGTTGATCAAGTTCGTCTTCCCTTGTTCAGCGTTTCCCAGAGCACCGATAGCGCTGCTCGCGAGCCCCACCTTACCAGCTCCGACAGTGGTCAAAGGTTTGGCAAGGTCGCCGACAATGGGAATTTCGTCAAGTTTGTCTGTAACATCAAAAGCCGTCATGTTATGATCGCCAAACTTACTATTTTAATTTAAAAATATACAATTTTAAATAGGTGACCTTTCGCAATATACTCTGACTTATCCATCAGAAATAATTATTGTGTTTTATCTGCCTGCAAGACCTTAATGTCAAAGTTGCTCCTAAAGAAGGTTTTCAGTTTAATAAGATCGTTGTTATTAGAATTTTTGTTATGCCTTTCGGAGGAGTCTGTCGTCACTAGCAGTTCGAGTTCGAGTGAAGGCTGCACGGTTTCGACGGCGTGATGATGTCCTTACATCGATAGCGCTCTCCCCCCCTTACTCGCCTTGCAAGTGAAGATGGACTCAGGGAAATAACCCTTTAGATTTTGTTATTATGTTTATACTTATGTTGTTCTCAGGTTTAATAGATTGTATGTTAAATTTCTAATGGATATTATTTTTTGGTTTTCTGTAAAATTAGCACTATACATATTATCGACTTCCCTTATTACGTGGTTCACATCTTCTTTTCTAACTGGCAGGTTAAGATTAGTTTTACAATAATGCTAAGAATCTTCAGGAGGTCATTCGGTATTGGAATATTAGTTCAAACCGCTTTGCGAGCGTAATGAGTGAGTATTATTATTACTATGTGATATTATATTCTTGTTTGGGTTGTATTCTTTGTCAGGAATGTTATATTCAGTTTTATTAGATTGAAATGTGAGTATTTATTTCTCTAATTTATTAATTTTTTTATTACAAAGGTTGGCCTCATGTTTGAATAGAAGAATTCAAGGTACTTCCTATATTCAGTTATCTTATAGCTATCATAATTTATTCTCGATAGATCCAACGCTACTACCATCGTAGGTGACTGTCATTTTGCAAAAATTAGTTCAATATAATGCAAACACATCAATATAACACCATTCTATTTATATAGGAAATTAAGCTCTTACTTTGAAGTTCATTGATGTGTGTCTGTGCGGTTTCGAAGGGAGCTTGTACTGTTTCAGTCACCTTCTGAACGCCCTTGTTCCAGGTGCTGGTGGTCTTGTTAGCGACGTTAGCTACTGAACCAATAACCGCCCCAGTTGCTGAGCCGATTGCACCAAAGAGTCCTCCAGAACCACTGTGATGTCACACAATTATTGCAGGAATGTGCATAATAGTCAATTTGTTTTAATACATCACGTTTGGTGTTAGGTAGTACACAAGAATCTATAGAAGAAAGGGACTTTAATCCGTTGTCTTATTTCCATACTATACTGATCAATATTAGAGGGAAATAGTGCAGACGTTCCGATTTCAGGTTATTTTGTTGATTTATTATTGATGATCTAGTTAAGTGTTGAACCACTGGTTTTTCATTCACATGGTATACTTAATCACTTCTAAGATTCAAACACATTTTATTATTATTATTACACTCGACATCAATTTTTTTCTATATAGTTCACACGTGAAATCATGAGCTGAAGTACTGTGAATATTTTGCACGATTATTAAGTACCTACCTTACTGTCTCATTAAATGAAATGTCTTTTAATATGTTTTATAAGACTCTGATTAATATTTCATTACACACATAGGAGTTGTGCAAGGTTCTTGGAAGTATGTAATTGCTGTTTTTCACGAGGTCATTATTTAAGATTGACTTCTCAAAATGATTCAATTTGATCCACCTTACTCTTGTTCCATATTTGAGTTTCGAGGGCATAAATGAGAATCGTACGTTAGTTACGTAAGAGTTGTATATATAAATAGTTCACAGGAGAAAACATACCCGTTTGCCTCAGAATCAGCAGCTGATGCTCCAGCAGCAGAGGCAGATGTTCTAGCGGAACTGGAACCACCGATTCCCAAAGCGCTTCCAACAGCTGAAACACCTTCACCGATTTTGCCTGCTCCCTTTATTATAGTTCCCATGGCATTAAGGGGGCCTGTGATAAATCCTCCCTGCGCAGCGCCGAACGCAGCCACGATAAAAAGAGCAATTGAGAACTTCATATTCTGTTGACTGATCTCTCTGCTCCAGACTCAACATTTTATACTAAATTCCTGACCTTAGGCATTTACTTGAAACAATTACTATCCCACTGTTTACCCCCTTCTTTATCCTCATCAGTAGATGTCGAGTTATGCAAATAAATGTTTATGTACATGTTTACTCAAACGGATTTCCTTCATTTGTGATCCATAGGCCTCTATATTATGATTGAACTCAATATATCTGCTCATTATTTGTTGTCTGGGTGTTCTGAAATACTTGCTCGGCGTCATCGACACGATGACGTCTACTCCAGGCTTAATAGTGACACTATTAAATTTTGGATATTGTTACCAAGTAAACCTGCAGAACCTTCGAGTATAATTTTCCAGCCACGGTAAATAAATTATACTATGACGTATCTCTAATAATTAGAACCTGCCAATTCGGGTGGGCAATACAGCTACCTCACTTATTGGAACTTGGAGGCATAGAATTGGTTGAAGAACAATATACGAGTAAAAATGATTAAATGCAAATGGAGCAGTGATAAGTTTTTACATTCTATTAAGCGAAATACAGCTATAATTATAATATTATTGGGGATCAACTAAGGCCAGTGTCACACAGGAGAGGATTCAGGATATTTTTGAGGGAGGGGCGCAAAATTTGGTATGAGAGTTGTGGAATACCTCCCATCAACACGGGAGGAGGCGGGGGGAACGTTTCTAAGCTTTTTGTTTGTAAGATTTTGAGCACAATAAAAAACCTCTTATGCAGTTTGCTTAAGCAGAAACAACGTATCGAATATTTGTAATCAGATAGACGGCATAACTTTTAGCACAATCAGCTGATCATGATGGATCCTGTAAAATCAATCGTCTCTAACAGTCCGAGAGAGGCTCCCTATCAATTACCAACGTCCTACGGGGAAGAGGAGCGATTTTAGCTCACTCAGCTGATCAGAATGGCGCTTCTCAATTGGCTCATCTCTTGTTGTCCCAGAGAGGGTACCAATCAAATTTCTTCGTCCTACGGTGTATAGGAGAGATTTAAGAAAGATTCGGACATCATTATGATTGATATTATGGCTCGTGGTCAGCTGATCATCACCAAAGTCAGCGAGGGACAAGTTCCTACAAGGTAATACATCTTTTCAAAATTTGGTCCAAATCGGACCAGCGGTTTCGGAGGGGTAGTGAGCACAAAATTTTGTCCATACATAAATATATAAATGAAGAAATTCGAAAATTAATGACTGTTGTAAACGTGTTCTACATCCTCTGCAACGCAAAGAAAATGCACCCCCACCCCCAAGTGCCGACGGGTGTAATACCCTCTTTTCTACGAAAAGTTGGGTAAAAGTTACGGTCATGCAGCATGACCACAAGAACAAATTTTTGTTTTGTAAAATACCGTATATTTACTTATGTTGAATTCTTTAGAAACATGAACACTTAGACAGAAAAGAAAATTGTTAACTATTAAATAATATTATAGCAAGAAAAAAATTATTCTAATTAATAATCTGCTATTCAAAAAGGATTTTAAGGTTTAAAATTTTTTGCAGTTTTTAACGATTTTTTCAAAGCACATATTAATAAAATTAAAATACATTTTTAAACATAATTTTGTGAATAAATTTTTGAATGCTAGTTTATAATTTATCGATAAACGTTATTTGAATACTATTCTGCTAAAAATATGAATTTAGTGATTTTTAGTCGTTTTTAGACGGTCATTCTTGGTGATTTTGTCAGCAAATATTTTTGGTATTTGACCATTTTATTGTGCTCAAAACAATCTGCCCAACGACATTCTTTCTTTTGGATCCTTGCTTTTAGGGTTACTTTTGTGAGTTTTCCAGGTAGTTTTCTAAATGAATAGAGGAAAATCTGGCTAGTTTTCAGACACACTAAAACCTTGTTAAACCAAATTGAAGCTTAAGAAAAACTGTACGCGAACCAAATAATGGTGTTTTTTTTTTTTTTTTTTTTTTTTTTGTGCCTAATAAAAGTGGGGATTAAGTAATAATAATAAGGCACAATAATCTACACAGAAACAAAAATTTTAATATTCCGATTTTTCTTGGGATTATTTATTCCTCAAACCAGAAGTCCAATTCTTCTAGTTTTCCCCACCAATTCAAAATCAGCGTTCGGACTAATTCAGCAATATCGGACTCAATAATATTCATACCAGCCTACTTTTTAACGCCGATTTTCAATCCTACACTCGAATTTCATGTTAGTTCAGTACAAATACGGGCTAATTTCTCATTTTTAGTTTTCAATTCGTAAACAGGGCATGGATTTAACGCAAAGATAGTAAGCCTCAAGTGAGAAACACCGCGGTTTAGTTGGTAGGTAAAGTTGGTCCAAAAAGAGAATGCCTAATTGGCAATTTCAATTACCGTTGACGCGCTGTCGTCGCTCCCAAAATGGCAGCAACAACCGGGATTTGAACCATTTCAAGACCTTCGAAGGGAAAACTGATCTACGTCACTTCGATTTACATTATTAATCCAAAGTAAAGTCATTTGTGTCTGTTACGCCTGTGTTCAACACAGAATTCAGTAACGATAAAAAGAGTGACAACAGAGGGCGAGTTTCAATTGGTACAACTTACATTTCGGTTCAATAAACGAAAAAGTCTCTGACGAAAGATTAACTTACAGGAGGTAGGTAGGTGTAGGTACCTTCCCTAGTTCTTCGGTCCACTCTTGCATGATCGAGATTCCAACTAATAGAAATGAACTAGGTAGTTGTAGTTAGAACTTCAAAAATCTACCGTGCAGTGCTAATAACTAGGTATCACAGAGGAAAGTTGGCGAGATATTGAGGCAAGAGCGATGAAATTGATAGGGGACCGTCTACCCCCTAGCCCGCACATCCCCTGAAAATTTCATCCAAATCGGATGAAAACTGTAGAAAATAAGCTTGTTACAAGGATTTGTGGACACACACAAAGACAGACAGACACGGAACCAAAGTTGTTCAGAATGGTCTAAAACGTAAAATGCAAATCAAATGCAAATTTTGATTTTAGAGACCAACAAATTTTTTTTTCTCCTGAAAGTGAAAAATATTGTGGCAGAATATTGCTCAGATAAAGTTTATTAACTATAAAATAAAACATTCAAAAATTTATGTACAAAATTATGCTGGAAAATGTACTTGAAATTCTTTAAATCGATAAAAAAATCGATGAAAATGGAAAAAAAAGCTAAAAATTAATTAGTTAGGATTCATTAGAAATAATTAGAATACATTTTTAATAGAATACATAGAAATAATTAGAATACAGTTTTTGCCATTAAATTAATAGTTAACAATTTCCTTGCTCTCAAAAATCTCAAATTTCAAAACAATTACACAATTTAATAATAATTTACGAAGATTCGCTCATACGATCATGCTGCATCACTGGAACATTCTAAATGCGTCGTGTACAAACCACCCCACACAGCTATGCCATACTGTAGCACGGATTGGACGAATCAGCTTGTCGCTATTGAAAACATTTCTTGCATTATAGAAAATATAAATTAATTTCCTCAATTTATTATTAATATATCCTAAATGTTTAGCCCATGTAAAACTCTTATCAATAATAATTTCAAGATATCTGCACTGATCAACCTTGCCTGTAGGAATACAGGAGCAAATTTTTCTGCGCCAATTCCAATTATACCCCTCGTTCTTCTACCTAAAATGGCTCCTTAACAATTTTCGTTCCTCATAAAACTTAAAGCGTCATGCTCATTGACTTACATCGATTGACTACCAGAAATTCTTGAATTGATTGATTCATAAAAGAGTAATTAAATTTCAATGTTTCAAGTACTTAGAAAATACCAGTTATTCGCAAAATAAGGGTAAACAATTATATTTAACTGAGTTGTTTATTTAAAGAAAGTTGTAGTTAATTCAACTCTGCGTCGATTGACCAATAATTTTGTTTATCCCCCAAAATTTTAGTGAGTTACGGCGTTTCAATATTTCAGTCAACTCCGATTTTCCATTTTATTTTCACACTGTGTCCTTGGAAAAATTCCACACATCATAATTCCTTCATTCTTGCGTTCAACATATGTCACCGTGCAAGGGAAAAGGGATCTCAACATGGCAGAGGCCAAATCTGAGTTTATATATTTTTATTTTTCTCCACATTATGCTAGACAAGATCGTTTTTTTTTCTATAATTTTCCAATAAAAATTTACGATTTTTCAAAATTTGAAAAAAGCGGGTCCGAAAATTACAAATTTTCAGGAGGTTTCAGAAGATTTTCAGCAAAAACTGTAATTTTTCGCAATTATAAATACAATGTAAAAGGTAGAAAATTCAAGTTTTGATTATTATTGTGGAAAGAGAGATAGTTTTGGGACCCAAAAAAATATCGTTCGTAATTCGTTTTTACGTTCTCCTGTAAAAAATGCCTTGGCAAGTTAAGCTCCCTTTTTCCTTCCACGGTCACATAGTATATTATATTATGGTTCAGAGGAAAATCTATTTCAGCAATAAAGGTTTGCAACAAGAAGTTTGGCAACCTTGTCAACATCTCCGTGTATGATGTATTTGATGAGATGTAACAGAGTATAGTTCAATTGTAAACATGTAAAATCATGAAGTTATTAGGGTCATCAATTCTAAGGTTTTTGAATAGCATTTAGAAGACCTTATGGACCAGTCGTCAATATTTCTAGTACATTTTATCTACTCTTCATTAATTTTTCTTAGCGAAATTTTTAATATAGGTACTCTTCTGTTTCTGAAAAATATTTTGAAAAGCACTTATCGCAAAAATTTGCAGAACAAATTTAAATGTTAGATAAACTTGACATATTTGACAGTGTTGGGCATTAGCTAACTAATTTTTTAACTAATAGATTAATTAGCTTTTAATTATTTTGCTTTAGTCAAAGATAAATTAGTTGTTAGTTATCTACCTTTCAACTTAAAATTTAGCTTAAAAATTAGCTGCCCTTCAATAGCTGATAGCCAACAGCTAAAATTTTAGTTGTTAGTAAGGACGGATCTCAGCTGAATAAGCATTAGCTTTTCGCTATTAGCCGCAACTAATTTTTCCCACCTCTGATATTTGAGGGAACGAAATTGAAACGAACGACTCATCAGACGTTGCCAGGGGAATGTCGCTCGCTAGAGAATTCGGAAGAAACCGATAAAAATTAATTTTATTTTGCTAGCCATACTCACACCCATAAAATTGTACGGGACATTTTTTTGTTCATAAAAAAGTGTGTATCCATGCCTGTCTCAACGAATACCATTGCCGAGCTTCACCCTCCCATTCGGATGAAAAGGTCAGATAAATTTTAGCGAGGTGCAGTGTGATTAAATTATTACCTATATGAATTTTTAGTGTCACCAACTAAATCCTGTTTCCATGTTTACATTGAAAACTAACGACTCTTAAATTTTCTAATTATTCTGTACAAGACATTTATGCTCAATAAAGCCTAATTCTAGGATTGATTAATACTAGTATTTCATTCGTTCTCATTACACGCAGCTTAGATAGTAAAATCTGCACCTGAGCAAACTTGCTGGGTTTGATGTGTTCCCGGTTTGAAACTCCAACTTTTCAGCCTTTATTCATATTTTCGTGATCCTGAGATGTTTCATAGTTTTTCGTGATCCCACTCGCAGTTCCATTGAAAATTAAGACCTAGAATGCCTTAAAAAAAAGTTCTAGTCTTGCAGCATGAGCGAATTTTCGTAAATTGTCGTATAGTACAATGTTGAATTGTTTTGAAATTTGAGCTTTTTGAATGCAAAGAAATCGTTATCGATTAATTCTATGGCAAAAAACATATTCCAAATAATAGTCTGCTATTGAAAAAGAGAATTTAAATTTTTAGCTTTTTTGCAGTTTTAAAAGCAAATTTCAATGAAATTTAATTAAAATTTTATCAAAATTTTGTAAATAAATTTTTTTATGTTCTATTTTACAGTTAATAAACTTTATTTGAGCAGTAATCTGCTAAAAAAAATTAAAGACTTTCAGCCGGTTTTGGCCAATTTTTAATTTTTTCCGCACATTTTTTGAAATTTGACCAATTAAATGTGCTCAAAAAGGTGCTAGCTAACGACTCATTCTATCATTTGAAAAGCTCGGTTTTTTTGGCGCAAGAACGGAATTTGTATCCCAATCCTAAAGAGAGTTATCGTCTGGAATGACACACAAATATATATATGTACATTTATATGAAAAAGCGTTACACTCTAGGATTCGTTTCAGAATGCCTCAAAACGGATTTCAATGAAGAAAATTTTCCAAAATTTTGGAGCCATTGCAATTTTTGTCATTTTGTACGAAAATTCGCTAAAAGACTAGTAGAAACGCAGTATGTCACAAATCTATGTACACATGCTCACAATGTCACGAAGACATACACCTACAAATTTTACGAATTAGGTTTCTGGGAATTCCGAAACGGGATTATGTGGTTTTTGCATTACACAGTTGAGTGTGGTTGATTCCTTACAAACGAGACAATTTGTTTCCCTTCTCAATGAATTTTAACCCCTTAGGACCAAGATCACAATCTCGGTCTTCTCTGACTGCAAGATGATCCCCCCAAAAAATATCGGAATAGTTTAATAATGTCCAAAAATGTCAAATATAGACGAATTTTCGTAATGTTGACTGCAATAGTGATGATCATCGGTTACCCGAACAATGGTCAAGTTTTCATGATGAATAAAACAAGAATAAATGTCTTACCGCGGAGTAGAAACTGGAAGAGATGGTGTGACGTGAACAGTGATCACATTTCAACATACCTGAAACATGGAGAAATATAAAGTTAATACAAGAACTCAATACGAGAGAAAGGGGGAAAATCTAGAAATTACAACGTCGATAACATTGACAACCGTATGATAAATGTATATTAATCGACGATTGGAAACACCTTAGGCCTAAAGGCTAATGAGCAATGAGCGTAGAAAACTTGTTCGCCTCAATGAGCAGGAGGTACACCCCGCCGTTGCGCAACCATTGTGATTGAGTTTCTAGCTGCAGAAGGTGTAAAACCGGCTGAAATCTTGAGGATATTGACTGCACAGTTCAGGGAAGAGACGCTGTCGCGAGCTAGAGTGTTTGCTTGGCATAAACAGTTCGTGGAGGGTCGTGATCGTGTTGAAAATGAGAGCCATGACCGCAGACCCCGCACCAGCGTTACAGCGGGCAACATCAACAGTGTCCGCCAGCTTGTTGATGGTGATAGGCATCTAACAACTTCGGATATTGCAATTGAGGTTGGAATAAGTTATGGGAGCACATTTTGACAGAGGTCAGACTTGCATATCGCCGCAAAAGACGAGACCTTCCGATGAGAAAAGTGATTCTTCTCCATGACAATGCTCGCCCCCATACAGCAGCCCTGACCAGAGAAAAATAGGAGCAACTGGGTTGGGAGACACTGGAAAACCCTCCATACAGTCCAGATCTGTCTCCCTGCGACTTCCATGTGTTTGGTCCTCTCAAGGAAGCTTGGGGGGGGGGGGGGGGGGGGGAAAGATTCAGCAGCGATGATGAGGTTGAAGCTTGTGTGCGCAATTGGCTACAAATACGACCTGACTCTTTTTACGTGATTGGAATTAAAAAATTATCTGTACGCTGGAAAAAATGTGTTACCGAATCAGGAGATTATGTAGAAAAATAAACTATGTTTGTTTGTGTGTTTAAAATCAAAATAAATTTTAAAAAAAAGTCTCTTTTATGTTTGATTCACCCTCGTAGTTTGGTGGTCTGGATACTCGCAAGCTCGCATTTCAAATTTACGTAACATCAAGTATTAATTCAGATTAGTTGGGCATACCGCCAGGTTCGCTGCGATCGCGATTCGAATCCGGCCTGCCCCCATTGTCTACACCTTCTATATTATGTCGTTGTTACGCTTGATTTTTTTTCGCTATGTACGTAGTTGAATGACAATTTTTGGCTAGAAGGTCTTCGTAAAAACGTGTTCAACGTTAAAATGTAGCCCCTATTGTGAATATTGTAATGTATGACGTCATAAAAATGACGTCGATTGATGTTTGATCAATTTTATCAAGTCGGTTTAAGAGAATATTTTTAAAACGCCTCGACTAAAACACTATGATTGTTTGTGTGATGAGTGTTGTATATCAATAGGTAGGTATAATTGCAACAAAAAAAGGCATGTCTGATCAGAGGGGAGGCTCAGTAATCTAAGCGCAAATAGTGATTTGCATGTCAATAACATGCCAGCCATTATTCCCAATAAACAGTTTGCATAAATCCTACGATAGGCCGCATTGTTTTCAATAGGTATCGAAGGACAGAAACGACTATAAAATGTTCGGTCTGGGACAGAATGAGTACACTTGACTCGAAATCACAGTTAGCTGAAGATGAAATTCTCACTTGCCCTCTTGATCGTAGCTGTGTTCGGTGCTGTGCAGGGAGGAATTATCACAGGCACTCTGATTGGTATGAAAGATGTAGCGCAAGGAGCAGCCAACATTAAAGGCAGCATTGCTTCCGCAGTTGGACTCCGTCGCTCCCGTTCTGTGGGAATATCGGCTTCTGCTGCTGGCGGTTCTACTGCTGGTGCTGAAGCATCTGCTAGCGCTTCCGCTGGAGCCTCAGCTAACGCTTCAGGTGATGATTCCGCTGCTGAAGAAGCTAACGAAGAATCCACTAGCAGGTATGTTTTTTCTATATTTGGCCGTGACAATATACACATAATTATTGTACCAGTTGAACCTAACCACAGCTTATAACATCTGATAGCAGATATTGTTCAGGTTATCAAATGTAGCAAATTAAGAAGGTCTAACCACACATCCTCTAGGAAAAAGTGAAGAACGGGGAAATTTTGGTTCAATATCTGTTTCAATGATTCTTCATTCGTCCCAAATACGAATATGAAACAATCGACCAACTTCCGATTATACATTATTGATCACCCTAATCTTTTGTACGAATGAAATGGCAGAAGGCGACTCTACAAAAATTTTCTTTTGACTCATCATGAAATAATGTTCGCAAAACTATACATGCTCAAAACTACTTGTTTAATTTCTCTCTACTGTAAAGGGAAGGTTCATTTAGGCATAATCCATTCGCAGTGAAATCACCATTCAGTTATTAGATATTGTTATTATATACGCAAGAAACTATCTTATCAAATATTAAAATATTATTGATTGGTACAGCTTTTAAAAATTGTTTACCATCAAAAAGTTTCCTTTTGATGGAAAGTTTTTCTGAGGAGAGCCAGAATAATATAGCCGACCCAATACCTATTGAAGACTAAAGGAACCACTCGATCTCAATTTAGCCGCATTATATTACGAAAGACAATTTTTTCTCCTGAATGTGGATCAATATCTGCTTTTCTTGCATGCTTTTACTATTTACTTTTTAGTGGAAATACATCGCTACAAATACTATTTAGCAAAATCCATATATTACCATTTGATGAGAAGATCATTCAAATCAAGGAAATGAAAGAAACATCAAACGAAATTCCATTCATTCACTTATCCTTACAACAACATGTAGGCAATCAAATTATTTCAAAGTCATTCCACATCTATGTATGTATTTACTTGGTCACAGAACATGCATACTTTTGCCTAAGTAGGACTCTTACCTTTGCAAATCGGTGAATTTATTGAGAAATACTCACCTTAATTTTTAAAATACATCGACATTTATGAATTTAAAACTATTTCTTTTAATCACAGTAGTTCTGGAGGACTATTTGGAGCGATTGGCTCAGCAACTGGAGCGGTTATCGGTTCAGTAGCTAACGTCGCTGACAAGACCACCAGCGCCTGGAACAAGGGAGTTCAGACGCTGACTGAAACAGCCCAGGCGCCTCTCGATTTCGCACAAAATCAAGTCAACGAGCTTCAAAGTAAGAACGCAATTTTTTATGTTTTCCGCAGGTACTTAAAGTTTGCATCTCTCATAACAAGTTTTGCTCAAAGCAATAATATTATTGATTAGATGTAAATAAAATTTAATGAAGAATAAAATTCCTGTAAATCTGGCAAGTAGGTGCATTGAGACTTGGAGAGAATCTTGAAAGTTCACGAGTGCGCAGGATTTACTTATATAATCTAATTTGAGGTCCAACTTATCCAAGTGGTTAAGTAAACTTATCTATCTATATATATATGAATCAATTGCTGTTCGTTAGTCTCGCTAAAACTCGAGAACGGCTGGACCGATTTGGTTAATTTTGGCCTTAAATTATTTGTGGAAGTCCATAGAAGTCCACAGAAAAATAAAAAAAATAAAAAAATAAATTTAAAAAAAAAATAATAATAATAATAAAAAATAAAAAAATAAACTAAAATAAAATAAGAATAAAATTTAAACAAATCTTATTTTTACAAGTTTTCTTAGCTGGGACTCCACTAGGTCTCTTTAGTATGGACCAAGATTTTGTAGTTAGTACATTCGTAACGATTATGATTTTCGCAGTTGACTTCATAGTCAATCAATTACATTGACTAATTTATTAGTAGGTTTATTCAGTAGTGGCAAAATATACTGCAAGATGACAAATGTGATACCTGATTGTTACTTTTGTCAATTTCAGAAACGGAGAATGTCTGGAACTGCGTATTGAAATATAGGAGAATATTACTTATTTGCTGCTATAATTTGAAATTCCGAAAAATTCCCATCACGATTTTCTCATGATAATGTTACATAGATATCCCCTGAAACGACTAACTGGAGTGAAAGAGTCTTCTATATCTGAAAAATTTGGCGATCATAACATGACGGCTTTTGATGTTACAGACAAACTTGATGAAATTCCCATTGTCGGCGATCTTGCCAAACCATTGACCACTATCGGAGGCGGTAAGATGTGGCTCGCGAGCAGCGCTATCGGTGCTCTGGGAAACGCTGAACAAGGGAAGATGAACTTGATCAACGCTGGAATTCAAGGCGGCCTCGGACTCGCATCCAACTTAGCTGGTGGTCTGTCTGGATCCACTGGAGCCAAGGGTTCTGGATCATCTGGGGCCAAGGGATCTGGATCATCTGGGGCTAAGGGATCTGGGCTTTTCGGAGTATCACTTTTTGGACGCTAACCTAAAAGATGTGAAATCTTGTACCATGCATACACTAAATGTAAACTTGTGTTGCCGGTTGAAATAAACGTTGAGAAATGACTGCATCTTACTAATTTTCATCTTCTATTATTATATATTTAAATCAAAAATTCTGCCAAGTAGAGTATAGCACATAGCTTCCTGGTATCCGTTACGTGAATATTATAATCATAAAATTTATATAATCTTAAAATATGAACCATCCAATCCCAGAATTTATGATCAAAATCGTATATGTACAACTATAGAAGTCATGATTTTTGCAATGATTTGAGGTTCGCGCATGTAGAGCATTTATTAATGATACGATCGTGATGACACTCCTATAGGGTAATCACATCCCCGTTGAAGTTTTTGTTCTATCACGACTAGATTTTTCAGAATTCCAAAATGAAGGAAAATACTCGTAAAAGCGTCACGTAACTCCAAATCCACCTATCAAGTTTGGAAATGTAATAACTCTACTTACACTCATATTGGTAGATATTATTTATTCAATCGAATCGAGTGCACTTCTGAAATGTCAGATCCAATGGCTTTGAAATAGTTCTGTTCTACCGGGAAATCATGAAAGTATTACAAAAGATAGCAAAGTTCTTAATCGATTCATTTGTTAACACTTTTTGGCGAAAAAAATTGACCATATTTAAAAAGCGGTTAGTCCTAGAAGTTCGGAAACAGTTCCAGTCGGTTCAGAAGGCCAGGAAACACGGAAAAACAATGTTTTGAACCGTTTTTGAAGCTCGTGAATTTCTGGCCAGGAAATTGTGGTTTCTGAATCACTGTGCGCCGTCCAGAGCTTTTCTCCAAAACTACTGGACCAAAGTTTTTAAAATTTGGCCGAAAAATCATACATCGGCAAGCAATGTGCCAGTAACAGCGGCATTAATTCTGATCAACCCTAAAGGGTAGTTATTAAGGGCTGAAATATTGAAAAATCTAGGCAACAGTAATGTTTTTCTTTTATTGTAATTTAATTAATTTTCCCAGCAAATCGACTGAAATCATCCCGAAAGCCGATCTTCCGTTCTCCCAATACGAGCATACTTGGCTACTTTTTTGAGATTTCAAAACAAATGGTTACTCCACAGGCAACAAGGAGGTTTCACCAAAATGCCTTGTCTTGTGTGCTGGTGGGGTAGTTGGCTCGACATCGGCACTGAGAGAGGAAGACAAGACCAGAGAGAGTAACTTTTACATCAGGTTCAAAAAATATCATTAAAGAAACCCAAAAAATACTTTACTCTCGCCACTCCGCATTATAAAGCTTGGCTTGACGAAGCAATTTGTAAGTGAATAAACTGGACCGAGAACATGATTGTTTCAAATACCTGACTACAAAATTTCCCTAACTTTCGTCTGAGAAAATGAAAGCAGGTATTTTTGAGAGCCCACTAATTTTCAAACTGATGAAAGATCCCCCGTTCGGAGAGGTATGGACGAATTTCAGAGCAGTCATGGAAAGCTTTTTGAGAACAAAAAGATCCTAATTACCAGCAGCTTGTGGATAACTTGCTCCAAGCGTTGTGAAGCTTGGGTTCCAACATGAGCGTTGGGGTAAATTTTCTCCGCTCGCATATTGAGTATTTTCCAGAAAATCATGGTAAGTACTGCGAAGAAAACGGCGAGAGATTCCATCTTGATACAAAAATGACGGAACAGCTACATCAAGAACGATGGAAATATGATTTCAGACTTCGTTTGGATTTTGAAGAGGAATTGCAAAGATTCGACGAATAAGTCAACGAAAAGAAAATTTTCTAACTCGTGAGTGCTGCAATTAATTGAATTACCTTCATATCATCATGTTATCCTCTCAAATCAATACTTCCTTCTCTGCATGAGCAAAAATAAACGCAATCTAGCATGATTTTCGCATGTTCTATTCGTTTGATCTAGCTCAAATTCGGACGTAGGACGTAGTTAATCGCAACATTTTAATTTCATCTTGATCGTATCATTATACACTGATTGATGTGCATTGGCAAATGTGAAATCCTTGCAACACGGATTACTTCAACAGTTTCAGTTCAATTTTGATGGAATTTTCTCAGGAACGTGTGGGTTGGACAAATAATGATTCCCTATAAATTTCATTACTTAGATATTTATAGTTTTCACAGCGCATGTGCAAACATAAATTCCACCAAGAGTCGTTTTCTCATGGCCTCCACAAGCCAGCATTTTAAGAATTTTTAAACATTGTTTTGAAATTGTAAGGTGTTCCAGAAAGACTTTTCCGTGCTGAACTGGAAAATCAAAACAGTTTCCCTCAATTACGTTCAGATTGTTCTCAAATACTTCTTCAAATATGAAGTTTTCCTATATTGTGTTCGTTATCTGATCATCTGGGAATCAATGATATCATCAATTATTTTCCAATAAAGTTGTAGGGCTATAAATCTGTATCTACATTATGCTGCACGGGAGGATAACATGATAATATGAAGGTAATTCAATTAATTGCAGCACTCACGAGTTAGAAAACTTTCTTTTCGTTGACTTTTTCGTCGAATCTTTGCAATTCCTCTTCAAAATCCAAACGAAGTCTGAAATCATATTTCCATCGTTCTTGATGTCGGTGTTCCGTTTTGAAATCTCCAAAAAGTAGCCAAGTATGCTCGTAGTAGGAGAACGGAAGATGGTACGGCTTTCCGGATGATTTCAGTATATTTGCTGGGAAATTTATTAAATTACAATAAAAGAAAAACATTACTGTTGCCTAGATTTTTCTATATTTCAGCGCTTTAGAGTTGATCAGAATTAATGCCGCTTTTACTGGCACATTGCCGGCAGATGTATGATTTTTCGGCCAAATTTTGAAAACTTTGGTCCAGTAGTTTTGGAGAAAAGCTCTGGACGGAGCACAGTGGTTCAGAAACCACAATTTCCTGGCCAAAAATTCACGAGCTTCAAAAAAGATGTAAAACATTGTTTTCCCGTGTTTTCTGACCTTCTGAACCGACTGAAACTGTTTTCGAACTTCTAGGACTAACCGCTTTTTAAATATGGTCAATTTTTTCGAAAAAAGTGTTAACAAATGAATCGATTAAGAACTTTGCTATCTTTTGTAATACTTTCAAGATTTTTCTGGATTTTCCGGTAGAACAGAACTATTTCAAAGCCGTTGGATCTGACATTTCAGAAGTGCACTCGATTCGATTGAATAAATAAGATCTATCAATAAGAGTCTAAGAAGAGTTATTACATTTCCAAACTTGATAGGTGGATTTAGAGTTACGTGACGCTGTTACGCCTTCATTTTGGAATTGTGAAAAATCTAGTCGTGATAGAAAAAAAAAAAAACTTCAACGGGGATGTGATTACCCCATAGGAGTGTCATCACGATCGTATCATTAATAAATGCTGCACATGCGCGAACCTCAAATCCTTGCAACAATCATGACTTCTATAGCTGTACATATACGATCTTGATCATAAATTCTGGGATTGGATGGTTCATATTTTAAGATTATATAAATTTTATGATTATAATATTCACGTAACGGATACCTGGAGCTATGTGCTACACTCTACTTGGCAGACTTTTACATAAAATATAAAATAATAGAAGATGATAATTAATAAGATGCAGCAATTTCTCAACGTTTATTTCAACCGGCAACACAAGTTTACATTAGCGTATGCATGGTACAAGATTTCACATCTTATAGGTTAGCGTCCAACTGCGCTTCCAACTGCACTTCCAACAGCTGCAATGCTGCCTTTAATTTTGGCTGCTCCTTCCCCTATATCTTTCATAGCAAGCAGAGGGCCTGTGATGATTCCTCCCTGCACAGCACCGAACACAGCTACGATCAAGAGGGCAAGTGAGAATTTCATCTTCAGCTAACTGTGATTTCAAGTCAAGTGTACTCGTTCTGCTCCAGATCCATCATTTTATAGTAATTCCCGACCTTTAGATCTTATTGAAAACAATGCGGTCCATCGTAGAATTCATTCACTCTGTTTACTGGGAACAATGCTTGGTATATCGGTGATATGCAAATTACTATTTACGCTTAGATAACTGAAACTCATCTCTGAACAATCGATTCTATTGTTTCGGTTATATTGATACACAAATACCGTGTGTTTTAGTAATAGCATTCTATAAAAATTCAAGAACCGATTTGATAAAACCGATCAAACATCAATTGACGTCATTGTTATGACGTCAAACACTACAATGCTCACTACAGTGGTCCTGGAGTCATGAATTTTTGTTTTTCATGAATACGTTTTATGGCTGGGCCTCCATTTTATTTACGTCACATTTCTTTCGACACGTTACTTCATCTACTAATAATTTTTAAATGAGCTAGCTTCTCTCCCGCTCAACCAAAGAAGTTGAAATTCGTTGGGGATTCTCTCTGGTTCATTAAGAGTCGATTGAAATGATGGGCTCTTTGCTCATCAGCTGAGTGACCTAAATTCTCTCCGGTTCACACGAGACATTCATCGTTCAACTGAACACGATCCCATGCTGTTCAACTACTCGAGGAAGCACGTCCATCGACGCCAGCTCTTCACTGAGTGAGCTAATTGCTCTCGTGTACCCCCTAGGAAGTTGAATCTGGATAACGAGACTCTGTTCTCTTTCATATCACGCCGGGTACATCTGATAAACATGTCCGCCGAATTCTTCAATTCAAACCATGATGGAGTACAGTCCCCTAGCAGCTAACGGGTTTCAAGACGTTAGAAACATGGGATACCATTCTGTTCCACTCATTCTAACTGGAGACTTAAACGTTGATTTGAAGATGCCAAAAGGCTTTATCACATTCTTACATCAGACATTCAACGTATAGTACAACTCAATCGAACCCATGCTAACTCTAAACCGATTAACTTTCATCGAAATCTGATAGAGCTGTAGAAATTAGACATGTTATACGAAATTGAGGTTCACTCATACGCAGTCGTTAAGGATGATCCGTTCGTAATGGAACTCTTATGTGGAGTAGTAAAATCTTCATACCCAACTACGCTCTGAATTCGAGCGAGATCGACTAAATAGGCAATAGTAAAGTCACGCTTAATGGATTTTACGTTTACGCATGCGCAGGAAAAAATACCGATTTCTGAATGATGAGAATGATAGGGAACCATCCTCAACCCAGCTCGTTCTCAACTCATTTCATTGAAATCGAATAGAAACTATAGTTATGCTTGTTGCAAGGATTTCTCAGCTACTAATGATACTATCGCATTGAAATTAATGTGAGATGATTATTGCATGTTTGTCTAACTACTCTCGAAGTTTGAGCGAGATCTGACGGCTATTACGAGAAAAATAATGCTACACTTTTGCGCATATGTAGCGTGCACTATTGACTAGTGAGATATGTAAATGGTCGGTGACCATCCACAGCTTAACCTGCTCATTTTCTGAGAATTTCATCAAAATCGGAAGAACTCGAGATGCTTAAATTTGGAACGGGGCTTCTCTGGATTTGATAGAGCATAAAAACAACTTGAGGAACCACACTAATTAGCTAAGTGGGCTCTGTAGCTTATTTTGTTCCTGTTCAGCTTAAGATGCTGTTCATTTAACCAGGATCTCTTCACGTGTATTAAATCTGAAGGGTTATTCCTACTATTAGTAATAGTAAAATTATCATTTACATACCGGGGGCGAGTGCTTTCGCATCAGGCCGTCGAAACAGTACTCGCCTCCGGTACTCGACTTGCTAGTGAGGACGGACCCCTCCGAAAGGTATGTAAATAACAATGACACATTTTAACAATGAAGAGAAACAGGGCATTCTCTTTGAAGGGCATTTATCGATGGCTGTCACCAAAGAAATCCAACAGCAATTCGCATTGCTTTGGCTTCTAATCAATGAGAAGTTTGACAGGTTTAATGGTAGCCTAAGCCCAACGGCGGATCGGTTATACCGATTATCGGTTTTGGGGATTTGAATATAGCTCATGTCCTGGCAGGAACTCTTTAATAATTTTGGGAAAACCTGAGTCGAAATGGTTTCGGTCGTTTTGCAGTCTATGTCGGAGACACAAACAAACACGCATTACACTTTTTTTTTTCTTTTTTTTTACAAAACTCCCCTCAAAGGCGAGGGGGCAAACCATTCAATTGAAAAATGAACAAATAAAATAAAACAGTGAGGAGGACGCCCAGGTTTACCCGACGCCGGCTCAAGGGATGCGGGAAGTTGCAGGACGAGGAGGAAGAATGGGATGAAAGGAAGTGCCCCTACAGAATGACCACCAGTTCAAGTAAGAACCTCTCAGGACGCGGGTGGTGATACCACGGAGCACTCCTGCTGAGATGCCCAACTCGACCTAACAATTAGATTAGATGCCTAACTCCGTGGCGCTTTTCCCGCACCACACCCCGCGCCATGACACGGTCGCGGCAATGACCTTGATGTTATTAGGTGCCACTTCTTTTAGCTCAGATATCGATTGTCGCAGATAATTGTTATCATATTTACTTTTCATAGCCAGCCAGGTCTGCTCCATATCCACGCTGCCACTGACAACCTGGACATCCAGGATTATGGCAGGCCCATCGGGATTGATCGCAACGATATCTGGCTTCTTGTCCCGGTCACTCGGCATGTGGTATAGCCTCTCCCTTTCAAAATCCCAACCGCTAGATGACAAAGCACCTGCTATCTGCTTGGCAACCGCATCGTGACGTAAAATGTGGCCATCGTGAGTACAAGGACATTGCTTCACCACATGATAAAGATTCTCATTTTTACTCCGACAGACACGGCAAAGGGTGTCTACTGTCCCGCGACTACTCCTCAAACACCTCACCGAGGTGGCTAACGTAGCCACCCGGACGGCGTGAAAATGGCGATAGTCGCGGGTCCCAATGCCCTCTGAAGCCCATTCCACCCACTGGGTAGAAATGGGGGATTCAGAGCACTGTCGGAGTTCTTTACCATCTACTGACTCATGCAGCGCAGCAGCGAACTCAACTGATGAGCTGGGTTTTGGAGCAGTTGGTGTTGCTCAATCACACCACAACAACTGCTGCCGGACAAAGTCCAGGTCAGCAGCAGTGCGGCCAACCTCCCAGCTCGAACCCCTAAGGGCAAGCAGGCGCTGGCGGCATAAAGATGGGATGCTGGCAGAAAGAGAGACAATACCGAGCCCACCGGCCTTGACCTGTGCGTGGATGTAAGCACTAGGGACACCAGGTGGAAAGCCTAGCCAAGAGCGCACAGCAGAGCGAACTTCACGATCTAACTCAAGCAGCCTCCCCCCAGTAAGCCTGCCAAAGACTAACCCATAGGTTAGCTTTGTCAGTAAGTACGTGCGAAGGAGGCGCAGCTTCTGCTGTGGCTTCAATGGAGTATTGGTGACACGAGCTAATGCTCCACCAAGGTCCACACGGCTTGCGGCTATAGTGGCCACACCCCTGAAGTCGACCCCAAGGTACCGCCAGACCTCCAACAAGGATCGGGCGGGGATGGGTGTCTGTCCTAAGACAAAGCACTCCTCATCCACCACCTTCACCTTATGTTGGTGGCCCGCTGGGATCAAGGAGACCGACCCACATTTAGAAAGGTTGACCACTGGACCACACCTGGCTAGCTGCTCAGCAAAGGCATTGAGCCTCTGCTGCCATTCGCCGCAAATCCTCAGAAGCATACCTGGGCCGCTCTCGCTCTATATCAATTGCACCGTTGGCCTGTACAGGATGCTTCTGCCAGACGTGGGCACTGAGGCCTCGCTTGGAACTGAAGGCTCACAGTGGGCACACTGGTGGACATCTCCAGGGGCATTGGAAGAGGAAGAAGGATAGGAAGAAGAGGACAAAGAAGAGGGAGAGGAAGACCAACGCCCCTGCCTGGGGCGCCCCCGAGCGCCTCCCCTAGAACCCCGCGAGCCAATGGGCCGGTGGGGGTTATGAGGCTCCTGTTGATTTATATTCATAACGGGGGAAGCGTTTGTAAGGGACAGGAGGCCCATTGGCATGAGCTTCCCCCCTTATCGCCAGCGGTTCATTTCGCCACCCTCTGTTCACCCAGAGGGTGCCCAGGTTGCACGACTTGGACGTATGATCATGACTTGAAGGAGCTCCGAAGAGATAAAAACACCAACAGTTGCCCTACCCCAGCAAATCGGTACTTTTTCCTGCGCATGCGTAAACGTAAAATCCATTAAGCGTGACTTTACTATTGCCTATTTAGTCGATCTCGCTCGAATTCAGAGGTTTTATGCTCTATCAAATCCAGAGAAGCCCCGTTCCAAATTTAAGCATCTCGAGTTCTTCCGATTTTGATGAAATTCTCAGAAAATGAGCAGGTTAAGCTGTGGATGGTCACCGACCATTTACATATCTCACTAGTCAATAGTGCACGCTACACATGCGCAAAAGTGTAGCATTATTTTTCTCGTAATAGCCGTCAGATCTCGCTCAAACTTCGAGAGTAGTTAGACGAACATGCAATAATCATCTCACATTAATTTCAATGCGATAGTATCATTAGTAGCTGAGAAATCCTTGCAACAAGCATAACTATAGTTTCTATTCGATTTCAATGAAATGAGTTGAGAACGAGCTGGGTTGAGGATGGTTCCCTATCATTCTCATCATTCAGAAATCGATACTTTTTCCTGCGCATGCGTAAACGTAAAATCCATTAAGCGTGACTTTACTATTGCCTATTTAGTCGATCTCGCTCGAATTCAGAGGTTTTATGCTCTATCAAATCCAGAGAAGCCCCGTTCCAAATTTAAGCATCTCGAGTTCTTCCGATTTTGATGAAATTCTCAGAAAATGAGCAGGTTAAGCTGTGGATGGTCACCGACCATTTACATATCTCACTAGTCAATAGTGCACGCTACATATGCGCAAAAGTGTAGCATTATTTTTCTCGTAATAGCCGTCAGATCTCGCTCAAACTTCGAGAGTAGTTAGACAAACATGCAATAATCATCTCACATTAATTTCAATGCGATAGTATCATTAGTAGCTGAGAAATCCTTGCAACAAGCATAACTATAGTTTCTATTCGATTTCAATGAAATGAGTTGAGAACGAGCTGGGTTGAGGATGGTTCCCTATCATTCTCATCATTCAGAAATCGGTATTTTTTCCTGCGCATGCGTAAACGTAAAATCCATTAAGCGTGACTTTACTATTGCCTATTTAGTCGATCTCGCTCGAATTCAGAGCGTAGTTGGGTATGAAGATTTTACTACTCCACATAAGAGTTCCATTACGAACGGATCATCCTTAACGACTGCGTATGAGTGAACCTCAATTTCGTATAACATGTCTAATTTCTACAGCTCTATCAGATTTCGATGAAAGTTAATCGGTTTAGAGTTAGCATGGGTTCGATTGAGTTGTACTATACGTTGAATGTCTGATGTAAGAATGTGATAAAGCCTTTTGGCATCTTCAAATCAACGTTTAAGTCTCCAGTTAGAATGAGTGGAACAGAATGGTATCCCATGTTTCTAACGTCTTGAAACCCGTTAGCTGCTAGGGGACTGTACTCCATCATGGTTTGAATTGAAGAATTCGGCGGACATGTTTATCAGATGTACCCGGCGTGATATGAAAGAGAACAGAGTCTCGTTATCCAGATTCAACTTCCTAGGGGGTACACGAGAGCAATTAGCTCACTCAGTGAAGAGCTGGCGTCGATGGACGTGCTTCCTCGAGTAGTTGAACAGCATGGGATCGTGTTCAGTTGAACGATGAATGTCTCGTGTGAACCGGAGAGAATTTAGGTCACTCAGCTGATGAGCAAAGAGCCCATCATTTCAATCGACTCTTAATGAACCAGAGAGAATCCCCAACGAATTTCAACTTCTTTGGTTGAGCGGGAGAGAAGCTAGCTCATTTAAAAATTATTAGTAGATGAAGTAACGTGTCGAAAGAAATGTGACGTAAATAAAATGGAGGCCCAGCCATAAAACGTATTCATGAAAAACAAAAATTCATGACTCCAGGACCACTGTAGTGAGCATTGTAGTGTTTGACGTAATAATAATGACGTCAATTGATGTTTGATCGATTTTATCAAATCGGTTCTTGAAATTTTTATAGAATGCTATTAAAAACGGAAGTTAGTGAAAAACGTTGTCTATTTCCAAGAAAAATATAGAGTTACACTGTTAAATAGATTTCGACGGTTAGGCCATCATCAGTAATAAACAATAATTTAACAGTTATTGTTTGTTACTGATGATGGCCTAACCGTCGAAATCTATTTAACAGTGTAACTCTTTATTTTTCTTGGAAATAGACAACGTTTTTCACTAACTTCCGTTTTTAAATGGGTTTCCACAACTTCGTCGCTAGTGATTTAGTTCGTAGAATGCTATTACTAAAACATACGGTATTCGTGTATCAATATAACCGAAACAATAGGATCGATTTTTCAGAGATGAGGTTAAGTTATCTAAGCGTAAATAATAATTTGCATATCACAAATGTACCAAGCATTATTCCCAGTAAACAGAGTGAATAAATTCTGCGATCGACCGCATTGTTTTCAATAAGATCTGAAGGTCGGGAATCATTATAAAATGATGGATCTGGAGCAGAACGAGTACACTTGACTTGAAATCACAGTTAGCTGAAGATGAAATTCTCACTTGCCCTCTTGATCGTAGCTGTGTTCGGTGCTGTGCAGGGAGGAATTATCACAGGCACTCTGATTGGTATGAAAGATGTAGCGCAAGGAGCAGCCAACATTAAAGGCAGCATTGCTGCTGTTGGAAGTGCAGTTGGAAGCGCAGTTGGACTCGGAGGTTCCAGTTCTGCGGGAACGTCGGCCTCTGCTGCTGGCGGTTCCACTGCTGGCGCTAAAGCATCTGCTGCTGGTTCCGCTGGAGCTTCAGGTAGCGCTTCAGCTGCTGTATCAGCTAACGAAGAATCCACTAAGAGGTATGTTTTTTATGTTATTTGGACGCGGCGTTCTAGACCTAATAGTACCTGTTGAATCTGGCCACAGATAATGTTGAGTTTATCACATGTCAACAAGTCGTGAAGGTATAACCACATGCTGCCTGTATCTGTATCTTAAGTTCAGAGCTGGGAAATTCGGGTTCAATCGATATGTTTAAATGGAACTAATGTTTCTTCAATCGTCTAAAATACAAATATGTATCAATCAACCGACATCCATTTACACATTAGCGATTTACTAATGAAAAAGCAGGAGACAACTCTAACACAATTTGTCTTTGACTCACTATGAAATAATGTTCACCAAATGTGTACTCTCTCAAAACAACATGTTTTATCAAATTTCCTCTACTATAAAAGGATGGTCTTCAAGTGTCACTATTTAGGCGTATTCCATTCGTAAGTGAGGCAGTACACCATTCTGTTATTGAACTATTCAGTTATTGAGTTGAATGAGTTTACAATCCGTAAAAAACTATCTTATCGACTATTTTCAAATATCTTTACCAATAAAAAGATTCCTTCTATTCAGAATCAAAATACTATAACCGATCCAAGTGAAGACCAAAGAACCAATTGATGTCAGATTCAGCCCACTAATATTACAGGAAAAAATTTGTCCCCTGAATGCTTGACCAATATCTGCTTTTGTCTTCTAACTTTCACTACTCATTCATAGACAAATTTCCAACAAAACGTTGGTAATTAAATTCCTTGAACATCAATAATTTCGCGTTTGAATGTATTTACACACGATATACATACCTAATAGTTTCATTAGCAGGATTAATTCTTCTGTATGCATTTGTCAGATAATTTATTGGGGAAAACACTAAGCGTAATTTAAACCATTTCTATTCATCGCAGTGGTTCTGGAGGACTCTTTGGTGCGATCGGCTCAGCAACTGGAGCGGTTATCGGTTCAGCAGCTAACGTCGCTGACAAGACCACCAGCACCTGGAACAAGGGAGTTCAGAAGCTGACTGAAACAGCCCAGGCGCCTCTCGATTTCGCACAAAATCAAGTCAACGAGCTTCAAAGTAAGAACGCCATATTTGATGTTTTCCGCAGGTACTTAAAGTTTGCATAACAAGTGTTGCTCGAAGCAATAATTACTGATTAGTTGCAAATAAAATTTAATGAAGAATCACATTCCTGTTAATCTGGCAAGTAGGGACAGTGAGACTTGGAGAGAATCTTGAAGTTCACGAATGGCGCAGGATTTACTTATATAATCTAATTTGAGGTCCAACTTATCCTAGTGGTTAAGTAAACTTATCTATATCTATATGTATAAAAATTAATTGCTGTTCGTTAGTCTCGCTAAAACTGGAGAATGGCCGGACCAATTTGGCTAATTTTGGTCTTAAATTATTTGTGGAAGTCCATAGAAGGTTGACTTCACTAGGTCCCTATAGTTTGGACCAGGATTTTGTAGTTAGTTGGTTAGTAACGATTTTGATTCTCGTAGTTGGCTTCATAGTCAAATACATTGACTGATTCAATAGAAGGTTCATTCAGTAGTGGCAAAATGTACTGCAATGTTCACAAATGTGATACTTAATTGTTACTTCTGTTAATGTCAGAAACTGAGATTGTCTGGAACATGCGAATAATACTTATTTGCTGTTACAATTTTAAGCTCCGAAAAATTCCCATCACTATTTTCTCATGATAATAATAGGTACATAGATATTCCCTGAAACGACTAACTGGTGTGAAAGTGTCTTCTATAGCCAAAAAATTTGGCGATCATAACATGAAGGCTTTTGATGTTACAGACAAACTTGATGAAATTCCCATTGTCGGCGACCTAGCCAAACCTTTGACCGATCTTGAATCTGCCAAGTTGGGGCTCGCGAGCAGCGCTATCGGTGCTGTGGGAAATGCTGAACAAGGGAAGATGAACTTGATCAACGGTGGAATCCAAGGAGGCCTCGGAGTTGCATCGAGCGTAGCCGGTGGTCTGTCTGGATCCTCTGGAGCCAAGGGTTCTGGATCATCTGGGGCCAAGGGATCTGGATCATCTGGGGCCAAGGGATCTGGGGTTTTCGGAGTATCACTTTTCGGACGCTAACCTATGAGATGTGGAATCTTGTACCATGCATAACTTATAAACTTGTGGCATAAATAAAGTTGAGAATTCACTGCATCTTATAAACTTCAAATTTCTTTATTTACTAGATATACTGGGTGTCGCACTTTCGGGCGCATCACCAGGTAGGGTTCGATTCTACTACTAATTTATTACTTTTTTTGGTCCTATAACATATATTATTTAATTCACGTTAAATACCAGTTTTTCACTTTGAAGATTTTTGAGATTTTTTTCGCGTTTTCGACTTTGTGTCACTAAAACTGTCATAACTCCCTAAATTTTCAGTTAAAACTCAAATCTGATTATACCGTTAAAAAGAGCGTAAGCTTTCCTATGTTTCTAATGACTTTTTAATAATTTTCAAGGGGAATGAATGGGTGAAAAATAATCCATAAGTGAAGAATTTGTAAAATTCCGAAAAATTTCACTTTCTCCAATATTTGTCTCTCGAAACGTCCTGGATGGAAATTTTCATGCTGTAAGCCTAAAAGTTGCATCACGATTCCAGCTTTCCAACGGTGTAGTTAATTTTTATTATACTTCGTTAATTGGGTCAGAAAATTACGTTGTATGCTGAAAAACGTATTTTTTTGTCTATGAAATCAGGGGTTTTTGTGCAAAATGACCCCCTAAGAAAATACTAGTTTGGGGTAGGTTTCAATGTATTTTTTCAAGCTAAATCGAATGGTAACACTCGCAGATCTCTCCAACTCCGTTACAACAGAGTTATATACTTTAACAAACTAGTTTTAAGTTTGTGAAAGAGCATAAGATTTCCTATCTCCCTAATGACTTTTAAATAATTTTCAAGTGAAATGAATAGGTGAAATTTAAACCGTATGTGAAAAATTTGTAATATTACGAAAATGTTCACTTCCTTCAACATTTGTCTCTTGAAACGTCCTGGATGGATATTTTCTTGCTGTAAGCCTAAACGTTGCATCACAATCCCAACGGTGTAGTTAATTTTTATTTTACTTCATTAATTGGGGGAGAAAATTATGTTGTATGCTGAAAAACATGGTTTTTTCTACGAAATCAGGGGTTTTTGTGCAAAATGACCTCCTAAAAAATACTAGTTCGGGGTAGGTTTCAACGTATTTATTTAAGCTGAATTTAATGGTAACAAACTAGTTTTCAGTTCATTTGTTATACTCAATTTTATGTGTTTTTTAAGGGTAGAACTTGTAAGTTAAAGTGCAAAACTCGGTTATAACGGAGTTGGAGAGATCTGGGAGTGTTGCCATACGATTCAGCGTGAAAAAATACGTTGAAACCGACCCCAAACTAATATTTTCTTGGGGGGGTCAATTTTCTCAGAAACTCTCGATTTCATTGAAAACGTTTTTCAGCATACAAACATACTTTATCAAAGAAATGAAGTAAAAATTGACTAGAACGTTGGAAAGCTGGGATTGTGATGCAACTTTTAGGCTTACAGCATGAAATTTTCCATCCAGGACGTTTCGAGAGACAACTTTGAAGAAAGTGAAAATTTTCGGAATTTTACAAAATCTACTCTTACGGATTATTCTTCACTGTCATTGTCATTAGGGAGATAGGGAATTTTATGTTATTTTCAACGATATAATCAGATTTGAGTTTCGACTGAACATTTAGGGAGTTATGACAGTTTTAGTGACACAATGTCGAAAACGCGATAAATATCTGAAAAGTGAAAAAAGTGGACTTTAGCGTGAATTAAAAAATAAATGTTATAGGGACAAAAAATTAACAAATTAGTAGTAGTATCGAACCCTGGCCGGTGGTGCGCCTGAAAGTGCGACACCCTGTACATACAGCAATGGAAATACTTATGTAGTAAACACTGAAAAAAAAGCCGCGTTCGTGAATATGCTCGTAACAGCTTGAAGACCTAACCAGAAGCAAGCCGTCACAGAACTAATGTATATATTTGTCCTTTGCTGCTCACATTAACTTCTATACTTACATAGGAATCATAGAAAGAATAATAGAATAGTTATCACCTAGTTGAAATCAAAAATGATAAACTCACAATAAATTGTACAATGAGGAAACAAGTAATTGACTATACTCGTAATGCTAAAATTATGAGGCGTTACGTTAGTCATCAAGGGTTGATACAATATTACAGGTTAACATTACAGGTTATATGTTTTAAAGAATGTGTGCAACTGTAGGAGGTACCTATTCTCTTTTTGTAGATATTTATCGACTGAACTGACTTTAAAGTGGTCGGAAGTGAGGCGTATAGTGTTAGTGGGAGCCATGGAAACAGCCTAGTGAAAAAAAAATTGGAATATTAGGGAACCAGAATTTGGTTGTTCTCACAGGTTGCCCGTGGTAGACATGGGGTAGACATTCCTAACATAATTTTGTCGGTTCTAATCAGTGAACGATATACCAAAAAACATTCGAGGTAGTAGAATACCACATTTTTCAAATAAAACTTTGATTTTGGTGCGAGGGTACGAACGAGTGATGATGGGTAATAGCGAGTTGAAGACAACTCTTCAGCGATTTAAATGTTCTGGAATATGCACCACCCCGAAAATCAATGCCGTGTATAATTTTTAGGCTCAACCCGATTGAGCTTGGTCCAGTAGCGTGTTTCGTGATTGAAACAAATTGACTAATGTATTCCCAAAGTGGATGAAGATTGGCCTGCACAAGTAATGGAAAAAAACGTAATTGGTCTTAGAAGTATTCATCGTTAAACTATTATTGCTGCACGATTGATGAATTTATGTGAGAGCTTTATTTGCTGTGTTGTGGACATCACCCATGTTTTGCTTCTCAATATCAATTCCACATCAACAGCGAAAAGCAATGAACCGTATCATCATCCCTTTTTATTTGCCTTGTTTATCCTTACATAATAAATTACTACACTTAGAAAAAATGAATAAAACAAAAATTTACATCGGTCTGTAAACTGGAAATGGTCATTTCTGTGTAGTATAAAGAGTGTAGGGCCTAAAACAGACCCTTGACGTACACCATTTGTTTTAGGCAAATCGGAATATATTCTACTAAAAAAATAGTGTTCTGAAGAGGATGAATCCAACCTGACCAAAACGATTCCTGTCTCTTATGCCAAACTGATGTATTTGGGCAAGAAGATTGTTTTGTGTAACATGCAAATGCAGTCACAATCACATTATTAGTATATTAGCATATTTTTTTAGGCAGTAGCTACTGAAAAACATTGTTTTAAACATATCTACCTAATAATTATGGTACGCGATTACCTACCACCAGGACGAGCGAGAAAAGCATCTGAACAGCATCTGAACTCTGGGACTGGGCTCTCCTGGGTCCAGTAGAGTATAATTACAGCTTGAAGAACCACTCTAATCAGCAGTGTGAACTATGTAACTAATTCAGTTCCTGTCCAACTTAAGATGATGAACATTTGAACGGGGCCTCTCTGTTTATGGTATGGTGTAATTGTAGCTTGAGAAACCACTCTTATCAGCATTGTGAGATCTGTAGCTAATGTGGTTCCTATTCAACTAAGTTGCTGAAATTCGAAAAGACGCATATCTGGTTGTGATAGACTATAAGTGCAACACCAGAAAATCACTCTAATAAACGGAGAGAGCTCTATAGCTTATTAGGTTCCTATTCAACTTGAGACGATGAACTTGAACGATGAACAGGATCCCTTAAGGTGTGGTTGAGTATAATTGCAGCTTGTGGAACCAACCACTCTAATCAGGAGAGTCTTATCTGTAGCCAATTTGGTTCCTGTCGTAGGATCGACTTATTGATGCTACCTACCTTATTATAGGTAGGTGCTTGCCAGATTCTCCTAATATTATTATTAACATATTTTCAATTGTCTTGATGGCGGACGTGGTGTTTGGCACGGAATAAATCATTGTATTATGTTCTTCATGAAACTTCCGTTTTCCATTATTTTATAATAGTCAAACTAGATAAAATAGCTAACACTGCAGTTCCTATTCAACTTAAAATGCTGAACTTTGGAACTATCTGTAGCCAATGTGGTTCCTATTCAACTTAAGATGTTGAACTTGGAACGAAACTTCCCTGGATGTGATAGACTATAAGTGCAATATGAGGCACCACTTTATTCAGCTGAGTGAGCTCTTTAGCTTATTATGTTCCTATTTAACTTGAGACGATGATATTTCTAACGGAGCCTCGCTGTTAGTGGTATTGTATAATTACAACTTATGAAACCAGTCCAATCATCTCTATTTTGTTCCTCTTCAAGGTGGAAAGATGAACGGAGTCGTTCTCGGTGTGGTTGAGCATTATTACATCATGTTCCGTGATTCACAAAGACAACCAATAACACCAACCTACCTTTTCCTAACATACAATAAGTGTTCATTAGGATCTTCGATCACAGAAACAGGACTTTACAGTAACTGTTAATGGAAACAGATGAATACAGTTTTTTATTTACAATATTGAATTTTCATTGGGTCCAAAACCAGATTAGTTTTGTTCCTAATTCAGTATTATATCTTGTGGGTCTACGTTCCGTTCTACTTTCCGAATTTAATTTAGAAACACTTCAATAATATATATTTTGATGGGACAACAAACAAGTACACATGTATCCTAACAAGCTTTCAACAATAAGAAATTGAAATGACTTTCCAAATATGAATTGGTCAAGAGTTACCAAGGAGAGAGACTGTGCCAATTGTTAATAACTAACAAATTTAACCAACTTTGATTTGGAGCTCAATATCGTACCATGCTTTCGTCGCAGTTCAAGAAAATTTATTTATTTATTTATATTTATTTCAACATTTATTCCAAAGTTTTATAATCCGTGGAAGCGGACAAATAAGTTTATAATTTTTCTGTACAAAGTTAAGGGCAAATCGGAAGGGTCATTAGCGGAATAGTTCAAGGTGCCAAAGAGGACACTTCAATGGGGAAGATTCTAAGGGGAGACATGTCGATTCCTCGTCTCAAGACGGACTGCCATCATAGACTCCACTGGCAGATCGGGGAGCAAAATAAATGAATCTTATCATTATGGAATTTCATGGGATTGTGAAGTTATTATACAGTGTAGGTAAACCATCTAAATTTCATGCTACTCCATTGGTGACCTCTGTCATAGTTTTCACCCTATTTTGATGTCATTTTAGCGGTTGAGCTGGATAATCTCTAATACCCTAAATACTGCTGTTTTTCCAAGTTTTGAAAATACCTATTCTCCTATTAAATAACCTATTCTCGAATTAATTATCGTTATCCAAGATAAGCTTGGGGCACTATAATTTCATTCAACTCGTGAGTGAAAGGAAGCTATAGACGATTGATTGGGGTCGACAAGCAATTTATCCTGAAAGTCCATTGAACTCCAAAACAATTTACTTGTTGCAGCCGCGAATAAATTAATTATCAATTCCAACTTCAATAGTTTATCATTACATGGAGCAACTGTAACAATTATGAGTGACATGACACACTTGCATTTTTCACAAGGAGTTTTTATTTCAGTTCCTAATGTTTTCACAAGGAGATGCATCCGCAGTTTTGGACAAAAGGGGCTACTTATATTCAGGGGAAGCCTGCTAAATTTCGCTTGTATTACTTTATACAATAAGAACAACCTCATATTAACTGATTGTCTATAAAGTGAAGATATTTTATTATTGTGTCTATGTAAGATGAAAATGAAACCAAAGTGGTAGCGCTCAAAAACACTAGTATAAAGAATTTTTTGCTTCTTCACTACCGCAGAAAAGAAAGCTTTGTGTACGAGCGAAAAATCGAAAAAATTTTGTCTTCTAAAATGAAAATTTCTACTTGTTTTTTGCATTTTAGAGCTTGTTGATCAATTTTGGTACCGTATCTGTGTCTCTGTGTGATTGTGGTAAAGCCTTGCCACGCCCGAAACTGTATCAAGTTTTAGTCCGATTTTGATGATATTTTCAAGGATTGTGCGGGTTAAATCCTTGACGGTCCCCTACTACTTTCATTGCTGTCGGATCAATACTAGCCTGTGCGCATACACAAACGTGAATTTCTAGTAACGTTGATTTCTCACCATATGCTGGTCCGATTTCGTTCTAACTCAGGAGTTAGTTAGGTTATGTTCCAGAAAGATTACCTATGAATTAAAACGCAACCTTTTAAGTAATTAATATAGCACACGAGCAAAACTAAAATTGACTGACACAGGCAAAACTCCAAGACTAACGGACTGATTGTGATGAAATTTCCAGGGATGGTTAGCTTCTGGACAGATCCAAATAAATTTAGCTCGCTTATTGAACTCCACATTATTTCAATTAGGTAATTATAATTTCAAGTTATTTCAATTAGTTCGAATTAGGAAATTATTCTATAGTCCCTCCTCCACGTGTTACTAACTACCCACATGTTACTGCCATGAATACGCTTGCTCGTCTGGCGGTCCTGCAAAAACTGTGGTCCTGCCGTCCTGCAAAAATTCAAATCACGGGCCATCCTAAAGACATGCAACATGTCAATAAAGGTAGGTAATAAACAGTAGCCTCTCTGGGTTATGGGTTAGTGGCAATTTGAATAGTCGAATGAATACGGTTCATACTATCGAGTGTAGCAAAGCTTTTATTCTAATTTTACACGTCACTTATTCCAGTTTATTTCACTTTTTCTGTCTCTCGTGATGTTCGGTATTTTATTTCGCATATTTCATTGAATGTGCGACATGAAAGAATCCGTGTTTACAAGAAAAAGAGTTTTTCAAGCTGAAGTAACAATTGGGGAAAGTCCGTTTGAGAGAAACATCCACGACATGGCAGTAAGAGAGTAAGTGTATTATAATAGCTGGGATATCTCAATATATTTGTATATATCTATCGAATGGTTTTCAATATTATAATTTAGTTAATAATTGTACAAATAGTTTTAAAAAGGTGTTATTATGCTTTGAATTTCGTGCTCCACATTGTAGGTATACTTGTCAAAGTTTAAAAATTGAGCTAAAAACTCTCACTGTAGTTGTCAGAAATCATAAAACAAAACAAAAAGTCAGTATCGAGTTGAGTAATTAGGACGTTCCTGATGTGCCCCTATAACACACTACTATTTTTGTGTATGGAACTACAAGTACAATACATTAATAATTAAACTCTTTGAAATAGAAACGTAGACTATTGCTGTTGTGCTTCAAAAGAAATGACTTTACGCCAATATTCTAAAGGAGACTTAGCTGTATCTCATCAGTCGACAACGTCAGTCTCGAAAAAGTCTGACATCATCATATTGATGACGTATACACGTATTTGGTCGATAATGTAGAACGCGTTTAATTTTAGAACTTTCCGAATAAAATTATTTGATGGAGCCATCTCAATAATAAACACAAATACAGCAAATGATTATAGATGCGGTTCATTCAATGGCGTTCAAACAGTGATTTGCATATCACTACAATCAATGACGATAAAGAAAATCGACAAACAGACCCATTTGTTTTCAATGTATCCGAAAGATTTCGAATTTACTATAAAATGACGGACCAGTCGCAGAGACGGTACATTCGACTCGAAACCACAGCCAGCAATGAAGTTCGCACTTGTTCTTTTGATTGTGGCGCTAGTCGGCGCTGCACAGGGAGGAATTATCACAGGCACTCTGCTTGGTATGAAAGATTTAGCGGAAGGAGCAAACAAAATTAAAGGCACCATTGCTTCCGCAGTTGGACTCCGTCACTCCCGTTCTGCCGTATGGTCAGCATCTGCTGCTGGTTCAGCTGGTTCTTCTGCTGCAGTGTCTGCTGGTGCTTCAGGTGATGATTCCGCTGCTGTATCAGCTAACGAAGAATCCACTAAGAGGTATGTTTTTAATGTTATTTGGACGCGGCATTTTAGGCCTAATAGTATCTGTTGAACCTAGCCAGAGATTATGTTGAGTTTATCACAAGTCAACAAGTCGTGAAGGTCTAACCACATTGTGCCTGTATCTTAACCTGCAAAAAGTGCAGAGCTGGGAAATTCGGGTTTAATCGATATGTTTAAATGGAACTAATGTTTCTTCATTAGTCTAAAATACGAATATGAATCAATCAACCGACATCCATTTACACATTAGCGATTTACTAATGAAAAAGCAGGAGACAACTCTAACACAATTTGTTTTCGACTCACTATGAAATAATGTTCACCAAATATGTACTCCCTCAAAACAACATACTTTATCAAATTTCCTCTACTATAAAAGGATGGTCTTTAAGTGTCACTATTTAGGCGTATTCCATTCGTAAGTCAGGCAGTTCACCATTCTGTTATTGAACTATTCAGTTATTGAGTTGAATGAGTTTTCAATCCGTAAAAAACTATCTTATCGACTATTTTCAAATATCTTTACCAATAAAAAGATTCCTTCTATTCAGAATCAAAATACTATAACCGATCCAAATGATGACCAAAGAACCAATTGATGTCAGATTCAGCCCACTAATATTACAGGAAAAAAATTGTCCCCTGAATGCTTGAGCAATATCTGCTTTTGTCTTCTAACTTTCACTACTCATTCATGGACAAATTTCCAACAAAACGTTGGTAATTAAATTCCTTGAACATCAATAATTTCGCGTTTGAATGTATTTACACACGATATACATAATAGTTTCATTAGCAGGACGTATTCTTCTGTATGCATTTATCAGAGAATTTATTGGGGAAAATACTAAGCGTAATTTAAACCATTTCTATTCATCGCAGTGGTTCTGGAGGACTCTTTGGTGCGATCGGCTCAGCAACTGGAGCGGTTGTCGGTTCAGCAGCTAACGTCGCTGGCAAGACCACCAGCACCTGGAACAAGGGAGTTCAGAAGCTGACTGAAACAGCCCAGGCGCCTCTCGAATCCGCACAAAATCAAGTCAACGAGCTTCAAAGTAAGAACGCAATGTTTGATGTTTTGCTCGAAGCAATAATTACTAATTAGTTGCACATAAAATTTAATGAAGAATCAAATTCCTGTAAATCTGGCAAGTAGGGACACTAAGAAATGGAGAGAATCTTGAAAGTTCACGAGTGCGCAGGATTTTTTAATCTAATTTGAGGTCCAACTTATCCAAGTGGTTAAGTAAACATATATATATATTACAATTTTTAAAAAACGCTTCTAATTTTTGCAAGTTTTCTTAGCTGTGACTCCACTAGGTCCCTATATTGTGGTCCAGGATTTTGTAGTTAGTATGTTAGTAACGATTATGATTTTCGCAGTTGGCTTCATAGTAAATTATTATTAGAAGGTTTATTCAGTTGTGGCAAAATGTACTGCAATGTTTACAAATGTGATACTTAATTGTTACTTTTGTCAATTTCAGAAACAGAGAATGCTTGGAACACGCGAATAATACTTATTTGCTGTCATAATTTAAATTCCGAAAAATTCCCACCACGATTTCCTCATGATAATGTTACATAGATATCCCCTTGAACGACTAACTGGTGTGAAAGAGTCTTCTATAGCCAAAAAATTTGGCGATCGTAACATGACGGCTTTTGATGTTACAGACAAACTTGATGAAATTCCCATTGTCGGCGACCTAGCCAAACCTTTGACCGATCTCGAATCTGCCAAGTTGGGACTCGCGAGCAGCGCTATCGGTGCTGTGGGAAACGCTGAACAAGGGAAGATGAACTTGATCAACGGTGGAATCCAAGGAGGCCTCGGAGTTGCATCGAGCTTAGCTGGTGGTCTGTCTGGATCCTTTGGAGCCAAGGGTTCTGGATCATCTGGGGCCAAGGGTTCTGGATCATCTGGGGCCAAGGGATCTGGGGTTTTCGGAGTATCACTTTTTGGACGCTAACCTATAAGATGTGAAATCTTGTAGCATGCATACATCAATGTAAACTTGTGCTGTCGGTCGAAATAAACGTTGAGAAATTACTGCATCTTAGTAATTTTCCGCTTCTTCTATTATTATACATTTTACAACAAAAAAGTCTGCCAGGTTGAGTATAGCACATAGCTTCCTGATGGTATCCGTTAAGTGAATATTATAATCATTGGAATTTTAAATAATCTTATAATGAACAAGGGAACATGAACTTGATCAACGGTGGAATCCAAAGAGGCCTCGGAGTCGCATCAAGCTTAGCTGGTGGTCTGTCTGGATCATCTGGGACCAAGGGATCTGGGCTTTTCGGAGTATCACTTCTTGGACGCTAACCTATGAGATGAGAAATCTTGTTCCATGCATAACTTATAAACTTCTGGTATAAATTAAGTTGAGAATTCACTGCATCGTATCAACTTCAAATTTCTTCATTTACTAGATATACTGGGTGTCGCACTTTCTGGCGCACCACCGGCTAGGGTTCGATTCTACTACTAATTTGTGACTTTTTTGTCCTATAACATATATTTTTTTAATTCACGCTAAAGACCACTTTTTTCACTTTTACGGTTTTTGAGAATTTTTTCGCGTTTTGCAGTCAAAACTCAAATCTGATTATACCGTTGAAAAGAGCATTCGATTTCCTATCTCCCTTATGTCTTTAAAAAAAAATTCAAATGGAATACACGGGTGAAAAATAATCCAAAAGTGAAGAATTTGTAAAATTCCGAAAATTTTCACTTTCTTCAAAGTTTGTCTCTCGAAACGTCCTGGATTGAAATTTTCATGCTGTAAGCCTAAAAGTTGCATCACAGTCCCAGCTTTCCAACGGTGTAGCCAATTTTTATTTTACTTTGTTAAATCAGGGGTTTTACCCTTAAAAAAAAAACACATAAAATATAGCATAACAAATGAACTAGTTTGTTAAAGTATATAACTCGGTTGTAACGGAGTTGGAGAGATCTGCGAGTGCTTCCATTCGATTCAGCGTGAGAAATACGTTGAAACCGACCCCAAACTAGTTCTATCTTGGGGGGTCATTTTTCACAAAAACTCTCGATTTTATCGAAAACACCACGTTTTTCAGCATACAAACATAGTTTTCTTCCCCTACTAACTAAGTAAAATAAAAGTTGACCATTGGAAAGATGGGATCGGGATGCAACTTTTAGGCTTACAGCATGAAATTTTCCATCCAGGACGTTTCGAGAGACAAACTTTAAAAAAAGAGAAATTTTTTGGAATTTTACAAATTTTTCACTTAGATTATTTTTCCCCGTTCATTCCATTTGAAAATGTTTAAAAAGTCATGAGAGAGATAGGAATTCTTTTACGCTCTTTTCAACAGTATAATCAGATTCGAGATTTGACTGAAAATTTAGGGAGTTATGACAGTTTTAGTGGAACAAAGTTGAAAACGAGAACAAAATCGTAGAAGGGAAAAAGTGGTATATAACGTGAATGATATAGTACAAAAAAGTCACAAATTAGTAGTAGAATCGAACCCTAGCCGGTGGTGAGCCCGAAAGTGCGACACCTTGTACATACAGCAATGTAAATACTTATGTAGTAAACACTGAAACGAAAAAGGCACGTTCGTGAATATGCTCCTGACGTCTTAAAGACACATCCAGAAGCAAGCCGACACAGAACTAATGTAGGTATTAATCCTTTGTTGCTCACATTCACTTGTATACTTACATAGAAAACATAGAAAGACTATTTAAATAATTAGCCCCTAGTTGAAACCAAATATGATAAACTCACAATAAATTGTACATCTACTATTGACTATTATTATTGACTTGTACTCGTAATGCTAAAATTATCTATGAGGCGATACGTTAGTCATCATGAATCAATACAGTATTACAGGTTAACATTCCAGGTTATAAGTTTTTAAGAATGTATGCAACATTAGCAGGTATGCACCTATTATCTTTTTATGGATATTTATCGACTGAACTGGCTTTAAAGTGGTCGGAAGTGAGGCGTATAGTTTTAGTGGGAGCCATGGAAACAGCATAGTGAAAAAAAAGTTGGAATATTAAGGAACCAAAATTTGGTTGTTCTCACAGGTTGCACTTGTGATTCGGTGAGCAGTACGATGAGGTAGACATTCCTCACATAATTTTGTCGGTTCTAACCAGAGGACGACATACAAAAAAGATTCGAGGTAGCAGAATACCAAATTTTTCAAATAAAACGTCGATTTAGGTGCGAACGAGTGATGATGCGTAATAGCGAGTTGAAAACAATGCTTCAGCGAGTTAAATGCTGTGGAATTTAGCACTAAGTACCCCAAAAATCCATTCCGTGTATACATTATTTTCAGGTTACTTTTTGATAGCCATTTACTAGAGAAGAAGAAAAATAATTTACTTATATTCTTCACTAAGATTCTTATATGGAACCGCCATTTAAGGTGTTGGTCTAGGTGGAGCCCTAGACATTTTACGCTAACAACCCGAGTGAGCTTTGTCCAGTAGCGTGTTTCGTGATTGAAATACGTTGATTAATGAATTCCCAAAGTGGATGAAGATTGGCTTGCAGAAGTATTAGAAAAAAAAAATCATTGTTGGTCTTAGAAGTATTCATCGTTAAACTTTTTTTTTTTGCCTTGTAGCCTATCCTTACATAATAAATTTCTACACATAGAAAAAATAAATAAAATAAAAATTTTCGTCGGCCTGTAAACTTAAAATGGTTATTCCTGTATAGCATAAAGAGTGCAGGGCCTAAAACAGACCCTTGACGCACTCCATTTGTTTTAGGTAAACCGGAATCTATATTCTACAAAAAAAAAAAAAAAAAAAAAAAAAAAAAAAAAAAAAAAAAAAAAAACTACCAAGTTGGGTTAGGGACATAGTTTCCTCGTATCCCGTATCCGTAACACGAATAGGTAGATCAGAGAAATGTCTCAAAACAATCTTATAAGTTTCCATTGCGGGTTTCTTTGGAGCTTGAGCAAAATCGGTCAATAAGGCAATGTGAAAATAACGTTTTATGGATGTTACCTACTTTTGCGCAAATGACAAAGCTACGCAGTGATTTGAGAGTGAAGGTTTTCATTGGAGACTATCTGCTGTCTAAATCGTTCAATCTCTGAAAATGCCGTCTAAATAGGCTAAAAACGGTAGATTTTGTGATTCATGCATTCGCAGCACTTGCTAATGCTTAGAACGTGATGAAACTCATATGTAGTAATCAAAACCTCATCTCCCAAATAATATAAATAATATGAGCAAGACCGGACAAAAAGGCAATGAGAAAATAAAGCTTGATAAAAAAAAAAAAAGTTTCTGTGTGGTGATTTCACATTCGCGCACGCGTAGTAGCTACTAATGATACGTTCCCAATGGAATTGAAATGGGACGATTAAATTGTCTTTTTCTCACATCCTAACTACTCTCCAAAGTTTAGCGAGATCGAACAACTTAGATGTGAGAAAATCGTGCTTGCTGTAATTTACGTGTGCGCAAGCGCAGAGTGGGGTATTGATTATTAAGCAACAAAATTAATAGGAAATCTTTCATAACCTCATAAAAATCGGATGGAAACTGTAGAAGTCATGCGTGTTGCAAAGATTTGCGAACACAGGGAGACACACACACAAAACCAATAGTGTTCAAAAGGGGATGAATCCAACCTGACCAAAACGATTCCTGTCTCTTATGCCAAACTGATGTATTTGGGTAAGGAAATTGTTTTGGGTAACATGCAAATGTATTCACAATCATATTATTAGTATGTTAGCATATTTTTTTAGGCAGTAGCTACTGAAAAACATTGTTTTAAACATACCTACCTAATAATTATGGTTAGCGATTACCTATCACCAGGACACAGCCTCTGAACTTTAGGTCAGGGCTTTCCTGGGTACGGTAGAATATTATTACAGCTTGAAGAACCACTCTAATCAGCATTGTGAGATCTGTAGCTAATGTGGTTCCTATTAGACTAAGATGCTGAAATTCGTAAAGATTCATTTCTGGGTGAGGTAGACTATAAGTGCAACACTAGAAAATCACTCAAATAAACGTAATTCTGTTCCTATTTAACTTGAGACGATGAACACGAACGATAAACAGGGTCCCATAACGTGTGGTTGAGTATAATTGCAGCTTGTGGAACCAACCACTCTAATCAGGAGAGTGAGATCTGTAGCCAATGTGGTTCCTATTCAACTTAAGATGTTGAACTTTGAAAAAATCTGTAGCCAATGTGGTGCCTATTTAAATTAAGATGTTGAACTTGGAAAGAAGGTTCTCTGGATCTGACAGACTATAAGTGCAATATGACGCACCACTTTAATCAGCAGAGTGAGCTCTTTAGATTATTATGTTTCTATTTAACTTGAGACGATGATATTTCTAACGGAGCCCCTCTGTCGTCAAGTAAATGTCCTAAAGAGGCTACATACGAAATTACAGCTTCCTAGAGTGTAAAGCATAGAAATTAGCTTTGAGAGCCACTTTTCTGATCCGGACCCTGGGAATCGTCAAGTAAATATCCTAAAGAGGCTACATACGAAATTACAGCTTCCTAGAGTGTAAAGCATAGAAATTAGCTTTAAGAGCCACTCAGCAGATCCGGACACTGGGAATCGTCAAGTAAATGTCCTAAAGAGGCTACATACGAAATTACAGCTTCCTAGAGTGTAAAGCATAGAAATTAGCTCTAAGAGCCACTCATCTGATCCGGACCCTGGGGATCTTCAAGTCCTAAAAGGCTCTTCAAAGGGGATCTTCAAATCCTAAAGAGGCTACATACGAAATTACAGCTTCCTAGAGTGTAAAGCATAGAAATTAGCTTTAAGAGCCACTCATCTGATCCGGACCCTGGGCATCGTCAAGTAAATGTCCTAAAGAGGCTACATACGAAATTACAGCTTCCTAGAGTGTAAAGTATAGAAATCACCTATTAAAATGATTTTACCACCGCTTCACAAATCAAACCGTTATCGCAATATTCTGATCACCTGCTATGAATCAAATCATCGAAACACCAGCTCAATGAAATCATCAGAAATTAACAAGCGGTTGCAATCATGTTCATAGTGTCAATTATTGAGAATGATCACCTGAGTGTACACAATTATTCAAATAACCAGCTCTTAACTCAACTGGTTGGCCACGCACTTCGCAGTAGTCAACATAATATGGATGGGTAAATCGAGAGCTTTCGAACGAATGGTCAACGAATTTTGTGGGATAAAGAACGACGAAGTACCATTTCCCTAGCAACGACTCGGTTGTAAGCGGAAATCATCAGAAAACCAACTGGGACAATTTTCGTCAACAGTAACGATTTTTTTGTTTGTGTGCCTAAGCAAAGACATAAAATGTAAATAAAAAAAAAAAAACCAACCAACCTTTTACTAACAATCAATAAGTGCTCGTTAGGATCTTCGAACACAGAAACAGGACCTTACAGTAACTGTTAATGGAAACAGATTAATTCAGTTGTTTGTTGACAATATTGAATTTTCATATGGTCCAAAACTATACTATTTTTGTTCCTCTTTCAGTATCATACCATATGTACCATATCATATACCATCATACCATATATTCCGTTCTATTTTCCGAATTTGATTTAGGAACACTTCAATAATTTTGAGTTTGATGGGACAACAAACAAGTACACATGTATCCTAACAAGCTTTCAACATTAATAATTGAAATTTCTTCCCAACTATGAGTTAGTCAAGAATTACCCAGGAGAGATACTGTGCCAATTGTTAATAACTAACAAGTATAACCAACTTTGATTTGGAGCTCAATATCTTACCATGTTTTTGTCACAGTTCAAGAAAAACAACACTTATTCCAAAATGTTATAATCTGTAGAAGCGGGCACATAATTTTATAATTTTTTGTAAAAAGTTAAGGGCAAATCGGATGGGTCATTAGCGGAATAGTTCAAGGTGCCAAAGAGGACACTTCAATGGGGACTAATCGAAGGGGAGACATGTCGATCCCTCGTCTCAAGACGAACTGCCATCATAGAGAGGAAAATAAATCGATCTTATCATTATGGAATTTCTTGGGATTGGGAAGTTATTATACATTGTAGGTAAACAATCTAAATTTCATGCTACTCCATCGGTGGCCTCTGTCATAGTTTTCACCCTATTTGGATGTCATTTTAGCGGTTGAGCTGGATAATCTCTAACACCCTAAGTGCTGCTGATTTACCAATTTTTTTAAATACATATTCTCCTATTAAATAACCTATTCTCGCATTTATTGTCGTTATCCAAGACAAACTTGAGGCACTATAATTTCTATCAACTCGTGAGTGAAAGGAAGCTATAGACGATCGTTTGGGGTCGAGCAGCAATTTATCTTGAAAGTCCACTGAACTCCAAAACAATTTACTTATTGCAGCCGCGAATAAATTAATTATTAATTCCAACTTCAATATTTTATCATTACATGGAGTAACTGTAAAAATTATGAGTCAAATGACACACTTGCCATTCTAAAAAGGAGTTTTTATTTCAGTTCCAAATGGGGCTAGAATCCTAATGTTTTCACAAGGAGATGCATCCGCAGTTTTGGCCAAAAGAGGCTAGTTATATTCAGGGAGAGCCTGCTAAATTTCGCATGTATTATTTCATACAATAAGAACAACCTCATACTAATTGATTGTCTATGAGGTGGAGATTTTTTTATTTAGGAAGGAAGCATTCCTTCCTTCACTACCGCAGGAAGGAAAGATTTGTGTACGAGCGAAAAATCGAAAAACTTTTGTCTTCTAAGATGAAAATTTCTACTTGTTTTTTTTTTTTTTTTTTTTTTGCATTTTAGAGCTTGTTGATCAATTTCGGTACCGTATCTGTGTCTCTGTGTATTTGTGGTAAATCCTTGCCACGCCTGAAAATGTATCAAGTTTTAGTCCGATTTTGATGATATTTTCAAGTATTGTGCGGAATAGCTCCTTGGCGGTCCCCTACTACTTTCATTGCTTTCGGATCAATACTAGCCTGTGCGCATACACAAACGTGAATTTCTAGTAACGTTGATTTCTCATCATATGCTGGTCCGATTTCGTTCAAACTCAGGAGTTAGTTGGGTATATGTTCCAGAAAGATGACCTATGAATTAAAACGCAACCGTTCAAGTGATTAATATAGCACTAACGGTCTGATTGTGATGAAATTTTCAGGGATGGTTAGCTTCTAGACGGTTCCCTATAAATTTAGCTCGCTTATTGAACTTCAAATTATTTCAATTAGGTAATTATAATTTCAAGTTATTTCAATTACTTCGAATTAGGTAGGTAATCATTCTATAGTCCCTCCTCCACGTGTTACTAACTACCCACATGTTAACTGCCATGACTACGATTGCTCGTCTCGCGGTCCTGCAAAAACTGTGGTCCTGCAATCCTGCAAAAATTCAAATCGCGGGCCTTCCTAAAGACATGCAACATGTCAAAATTCAAATCATGGGCCATCTAAAGATATTAAACATGTCAATAAAGGTTAATAATAAACAGTAGCCTCTCTGGACTAAGGTTTAGTCCAGTTTTATATATAGTTATATAGTTCATCGAGTGTAGCCATGCTTTTATTCTAATTTTGCACGTCACTTATTTCAGTTTATTTCACTTTTTTCTATCTCTTGTCATGTTCGGTATTTTATTTCGCATATTTCATTGAATGTGCGACATGAAAGAATCCTTATTTACAAGAAAGATATTTTCAAGCTAAAGTAACAATTGGGGAAAGCCCGTTTGAGAGAAACATACGCAGATATGGCAGTAAAGTAGTAAGACTATTATAATAGCTAGGGTATCTCAATATATTTGTATATATCTATCGAATGGTTTTCAACATTATAATTTAGTTAATTGTACAAATAGGTAGTTTAAAAAAATGTTATTATGTTTGGAATTTCGTGCTCCATATTGTAGGTATATTTGTCAAAGTTTAAAAATTGAGCTAAAAACTCTCACTGTAGTTGTCAGTATCGAGTTGAGTAATTAGGACGTTTGTGAAGTGCCCCTATAACACACTACTATTTTTGTGTATGGAACTCCAAGTACAATACATTGATACTAAAACTCTATGAAATAAAAACTTAGACTATTGTTGTCCTTCAAAAGAAATGACTTTACGCCTATATTCAAAAGGTGACGTAGCTGTATCTCATTAGTCGACAATGTCAGTATCGAAAAAGTCTGACATCATCTTATTGATGACGTATACACGTATTTGGTCGATAATGTCGAACGAGTTTAATTTTGGAACTTTCTGAATAAAATTATTTGATGGAGCCATCTCAATAATAAACACAAATACAGCGGATGATTATAAATGCGGTTCATTCAATTGCGTTCAAACATAGATTTCCATATCACTACGATCAATGACAATAAAGAAGTGGGTAAACAGACCCATTTGTTTTCAATTGTATCCGAATGATTTCGAATTTACTATAAAATGTCGGACCAGTCGCAGAGACGGTACATTCGCCACAACCAGCCACACCAACCACAGCCAGCAATGAAGTTCGCACTTGTTCTTTTGATTGTGGCGCTAGTCGGCGCTGTACAGGGAGGAATTATCACAGGCACTCTGCTTGGTATGAAAGATTTAGCGGAAGGAGCAAACAAAATTAAAGGCAGCATTGCTTCCGCAGTTGGACTCCGTCACTCCCGTTCTGCCGTATGGTCAGCATCTGCTGCTGGTTCAGCTGGTTCTTCTGCTGCAGTGTCTGCTGGCGCTTCAGGTGATGATTTCGCTTCCTAATCAGCTAACGAAGAATCCGCTAAGAGGGATCTGGCAAGAGCTCTGGAGTGTTCGGAGTATCACTTTTTGGATGCTAGTCAATGAGTGAAGCCTCGTATCCCTTTTTTATAACAAATGAAATACACGTTGATAACTTATTGTGTTGTTCAGGTTTTTTCATTTACTCAATTATCAGGACGATGAAATTTGACTGCCCAATGATGGAAACATGGTTGAGCCGTATGAGGGCGATATTCCAAATCCAATGCAATCAGCTCACTATGCCTTATAGCTGCTATGTTTCTTCTCACACTCAGCTACACCACGCTGCATTCATTAAGAAAACTCCAATCACGACAGATCATTTCCAATCAGGATGTCTGCATGTAAGAGTTGTATGAGATATTGGTGAGAACGGCGAATAGATCTTGTTACTCGATATGCCCCCTCCATTATAACGTAACGAGAACATGCAACTACTAGCAACCCCTCCTCCCTCACAATCTTAATAAAGTATTTACTGCTTTTCAATTTATGAAATTTCAATTTACTGATAATTTATCCTCGATGAGGCCAAATACTTCGAGCAAAATAGTAAAATAATAAGCAAATGATTATTAAGTAAGAATTGACGCAATAAAGATTTTGACGTCCTTTGCTTTAAAGCAAGGATCGCTAAGAGGATCCCTCGTCCCATGCATTCGATTCACGTGTCCAAACCATCGCAGCTGAGCCTTCTCGATTTTTTTCCTGGAGTGGCACCATATCTAGGCTACTTCTAATGGTTTGATAACGCATCCTAACTCGTCTCTTTTTCCCCTCGACTCTTCTGAAATATCGCATCTCAGTAGCTTGCTGTTTCGAGGTGAGAGCCCAAGATTCGTAACTATAGATCACTATGGGAGCATGTACAGTTTTGAACACAACCATTTTTGTTTGCTTACTGACCTCCTTCTTTCCAATAAAGCCCTTATTGATCCCATTGTACAGGCGTCCAGCTGCGGCTATACGGTCACTAATCTCCTGATAATGGTTCCGTCCTTCCTTAGCTGCGGCTATTCGGTCACTAATCTGATAAATGGTTCCGTCCTGACTTAGTGTGGAGCCAAAAGGTATTTAAAACGTTCAACTTGTTCAAGTGGCTTTCATGACAATTGAATTGCATGCTGAAAAGGGGTTGAAGATTAAATGGTTTTCGTCTTGGTTGTGCTGATGATTATATTCCTTTTCTTCATTTCCTCTTCCCACAGGTTGAAATTACACTGTGGACAGTTAGTGTTTCTTGCAATTTGAGCCACATCATCAGTAAAAGCAAGTTCCGAGATTCTCACCTGCCTCACCTTCCAATTTCCGACGGTGTACTTTTGGGTGTAAGGCTTTCACTCCTTCATGATGTTATCCATCAGCAAAATGAAGAGATTTGGCAATAGAACAGCTCCCTGCCTTACACCAGCTGTTGTGAATTCATCTGACGGGGCTCCGGAGGTTCTTACTCTGTTCGTGCATTTCTTGAAGAAGCTCCTTATTGCCTCAATGAGGCAGCCGGGAAATTCTCTCTTCTTCAGAACACGCCAGAGCTCAATCCAAGAAACCCGATCAAAATTTCCAAGACCTATGAAACATGCGTGAGAAACGCTATCATATATTCGATCACCTCCCCGCTGATTTGCCTCAAGGTGATAAGATCCTGCGTTCCCCGACCCTGCCGAAAACCACACTGACAATCCTCTAACTTTTCCTCCACTTCCTAGGCTAAGCAAGGATATTCATCTGTGATTTGAGCACTCCCTGTTGAACCCCTTTCTTATAAATTGGAACTACGATGAAAACTTCTCAATCAGGCGATATTTCCTTGATCCTCCAGGCGAGAACCATATCGCGCAAGAGTAGTAACTGACCTTCTTTTCTCATATATTTATCGTTTTCTCAATAACCTGTTTCCGTGAATCTTTATTTGTACGATTACACAATGTACAAGCAGATATTACAGATATTACTTTATTATGGTTGTGGGGGAGGAGAAGTTGCTAGTTACATGTTCTTGAGGTTATAATGGCGGGGGTACATCGAGTAACAACAATTCGCCATTTTCACCAAAATCACATGAAACCCGCACATAGAGATGTTTTAGACCAACGTCTCAAATGTCTTACTCACATGAACCGAATCTCATGTTTTTTGATAATTTCGTGTCATTACTTTAATAAAGGGAAACTTACCCATTCAGCCCTCAAACAAAAGATTGGTTACTTGTACAGTTGTATTATATCTGTTATACCGAACCTGTGGAAACCCATTTCAATGAAAACGTTGTCCACTTCCACGAAAATAAATAGTTACACTGTTAGATCGATTTCGACGTAAGGTCACCTTCAGTAACAGACAATAAAAAGTTTTAAGCATGCAGCATGATGGTATGAGCAAATTTTCATAAATTATCGTCCATATTATGTTGCATTGTTTTGAAAAATGAGAACTTTGAGTGAAAATAAATATTGTTAATTATAAATTTTGAGGCAAAAAACTCGTTCTAAATAATATTCTGCGACTCAAAAAAGATTTTGGACTTGTAGCTTTTTTCTGCAGTTTTAATCTGTTTTTCAGCAAATATTAATGAAATTTAGGTACATTTTTCAGTATAAATGTGTACATAAAATTGTTTATGTTCTAGCTCATCATCAAAACCCTTTTTTAACTAAAATTCAGCTAAAAATATAAACAGACTTTACAAAAAAGTCCTTTCTGTCTTCGAATTGTTTTTTTATTAATCTGCAACGTTTCACAATTTTCCAAACTTAGATATTTCACAATTTTGAATTTGATATTTTGAATTCAATTTTCGTCCCCCTGAAGAAGCCCCAGTTCGATGGAGGAAAATACAAAACCAATCTAAGGACAAATAGGCCTTTTTTGTAAAGTCTTGTTATAATTGGAACTGTCCAAATAAAGAAACGTTGCAAAAAATATAAATTAACAACTTTTAACAATTTCTGCCATTTTAAATGAATTTTTACCTCAATGTGCTCAAAAATGCTGGCCTACGAACTCGTCCTTTATAGATATATATATATATATATATATATATATATATATATATATATATATATATATATATATATAAGTTACGTACGCATATTATGCTGACACCATGCACATTTTATGCGTACTCGACAGAACCCATGCCCCACTCTCATCGGAGGTTCCCTCCAACGCTCGCTTCACGAGCCAGTTCGTCGTTAGTTCCCGTAGCGAGTAGTTCGGCCTGTTGCTCTATTTTACTCTCATATTTTGTGTGTAACAATAAATAAGTTCTTTTTAAAAAGTGGTTTCTCGAAGATCAACCCTTAACTGGCTTAGTCGGTACTGGACGTTTTCCTGACAGAGTTTCTGAAGTACTCCAGAAGCGGACGGAAAAAGGACCTCAGGAAGAGAACCACATTTTTGAACTTCAAAGCAACAAGAAGACCGTTCACCGCACCGCGAGGGCATATCGCAAAGAGCACGCCGATTTCGCTAGAGGTCTGAGATCGCAAGGGCATATTGTGATCACAGCCGATCAAGAAATCGACATCACGAAGCTGCAACTCTGCGAGGGCATATCGCAGCCGAGTCCTGCCGCTAAGTGAAGCTCCGGGAACTAGACAACTCCGGGAGGATCTCTACCTGAACCAGTTCCAGCTCAGGATCACTCATGGCTCTGGTATTGTGAGTAAAACTCATCATCCTCTCGTGACTTAAGATCAGGCAACCCCTTAGGCCTGTAGCCGTAAGAAATTGAAATAAGAATTGAAACAAGAAATAAGAAATATTGAAACAAGAATTTTATTGAATCGAATGAAAGTATATTAACTGAAAGAAATATTGAATTGAATAAAGATACACTGAATAAAAGAAATATTGAATTAAATAAAAGTATTGAAAATAAGAAATGTTGAATTGAAAACTGAATTAAAAGCTATTGAAAATAAGAATATTAAATACTATTGTATCTGTCTTAAAATTTCGTAACGAAGCCTCGAAAACTTCAAAAGAAAGATCCAACATAAATCAAGTTTGCTGTTATAATTAAAATTTGAATACTCATTTTATTTCACTGTACGTATTAATTTCTTTTTGTTTTGCGCACGTTAGAGTAAGCATTGTACACAAATTTACATACTTCACAACACACACTCTCCTACTCGACCCCAATTGTAAACTGTAAACGTTGTAACCAAATCTCCCAAAATTCCCAAGTCAAAACCTAACAAATCGCCGTCTTTAGGGAGTGTATTCCGTTACAACCTAAGACCCAGAATGGACCGACACCCTGTAGCCGAAATGCTGCAGAGAGCATTAGAATCGGTTCCAGAAGGCGATGAAAATAACCAGGGGTATGGGAACCCGCAGTTTCCCCAAAACCCCGATCCAAATTTCAATGACCACCAAAATCCATTACAACCGAATCCAGCTCCATTATTCCCTAATTCGCCACAACCTAATCCACCAAACCCAAATCCGAATCCTGTACCAGGACCTAGAAGAGACAATGATTACAATATCCTCCGACCCGAATATTTAAAAATGATACCAGACTTCAATGGCGAAAAATTACTGCTAAACACCTTTATCAAAAATTGCGATAGTATTTACAACCAATTTCACGATCAGAATAACCCCAATTGCTTCCAAAATACATTCTTACTAAATTCGATAACGGCGAAAATCAAGGGTGAGGCAGCAAATAGGATTTTTGCCAACAACATTACTTCCTACCCACAGTTGAGAAGAGCCCTTTTGGCGTCGTACTCGGACAAACGAGATATTTATAGGCTAGTCCAAGAACTTTGCTATATGACACAAAAACCAGGGGAAGATGTATTCAAATATTACGACCGCGTAATAGAAATGTTAAATTGCCAGATTGCCTATTTACAGAACCAAATGGCAAATTTATCTCCTTATTTAACACCCTTTGTGCAAACCCTGGCGCTTCGTACCTTCCTTTCAGGGCTGCACGAACCATTAGGCAGCCTTTTGCGGACGAAATCTCCGCGAACGTTAGACGCGGCAATGGTGATGATCACCAATGATTTCAATCTTCAACGTCAAAATAATTCTGTGACGAGACAAATTCAAAACAAACGAACTAAATCACTCGCGACGAAGTTGTGGAAACCCATTATAAAACGGAAGTTAGTGAAAAACGTTGTCTATTTTTTATTCGAGGGGCAATGCTATACACAGCCAGGGGTTGCTATGGGTTCTCCGTTATCTCCTCTGCTTGCAGATATTTACATGGATTATCTTGAGCAACAAATATTTACAACTTTTAACACAAATAATCTTCTCTATTGGTATAGATATGTCGATGACATCATCATTCTATGGAAGGGCACAGAAAGACAACTAAATTCTTTTCACGAAAAAATCAATAAATTAGATCCCTATATCAAATTCACCCTCGAATTCGGCGGGAATAAACTAAATTTTCTTGATCTGTCCATCTCTTTAGTAAATGAGAAGCATGATTTTTCAATCTACAGAAAAGATACATATAGCGATATAACGATCCATAGTAGTTCAAATCACCCTTTAGTACATAAGCATGCAGCCTTCCATAGTATGATCAACCGAGCACTATCTATTCCAATGAGTGAACAAAATTTATCAAAAGAAAAATCCATTATCAAAAGCATAGCGGCTAGTAACGGATATGGAGGAGATCTCGTTGATACCATATGGGATAAGGTTCTTAGGAAAAAGAGTAGGGAAAAAGTTTCCAATCTGGCTCGGGAAGATCTAACTTTAGAAGAAAAGCAATGGATAAGTTTACCTTATTATGGGAAAATTTCTGATAAAATTGGCAAAATTCTATCATCGAGAGGTTATAAAGTAGGTTTTAAAAATAAAAATAGTCTTAAAGCATTACTAGGATCCGTTAAGGATAAAATTAGTGTGCAGGATAAAAGTGGAGTTTATAAATTAAAATGTTCTTGTGGCTACGAATATTGCGGTCAGACTGGTAGGAAATTTAGGGAAAGAATAGACGAGCATATGGAGGATTTCAGGGAAAATAAGGGTAAGTCTACATTTGCAAAACATCTTAAGGAATCTAATCATAGTTACAATTTTGATTTGACAGACAGACAGTTTGTAGAATTTCTTCATTTTTGCCCAAAGGGAGGTATGTTGAATGTACTTGAAAAATTCGAAATTATCAAAAGTGACAGGTCTGGTAAATGTTTAAATGAGGATATACCTCAATATATTTCACCACTGATAGGTCCATTTCTGTAAACCTTGGAATTATCCCTTCACACTGTTGAAACCCTATTTAGTTATTTCCCCCCTTTCACTTCATCTGATTAGCTATAATCCCCTTTCACTTTGTATGCACTTAATTGGTTGTACCTCCTGCCCCTTTCTTTTCTCTCGACCAATGGGATTCAATCTCCCTTTCACTTTGTATGCACTTGATTGGTTGTACCTCCTGCCCCTTTCCTTTCTCTCGACCAATGGGATTCAATCTCCCTTCACCTGTCTCTATATAAGCTGTGTCCTTTCTAATGTGTCTTCAGTTATTGTTTGTTACTGATGATGGCCTAACCGTCGAAATCGATTTAACATTGTAACTCTTTATTTTTCGTGGAAATAGACAACGTTTTTCACTAACTTCCGTTTTACAAATTCAAAACCCCAACCAAAGGCCTCCTCCGCGCCCGCAAGATACGTTCCAAGACTTAATGGGCATACTTAGACGCGTTACTGCGTCGCAAGGACAAACATTCCAACCACGGCCGCCGCATCAACATTTCCCGTACCGTCCTCCTTATCAAAATTATCCGCCACGACCAGGTCAGCAGGTGGCCACTGCACCTCGTCCGCCCACGCAAGGTCAGACGAGATATCAGGGCCCGAACCCTCAACAAAATTACTCGTACAAACCTACTCCCAACTATCGGCCCCCGTATCAGAACAATTACCGATCCAATAATTTTCAGAATAACCAACGGCCCACGCAAAATAATACTAATGTGACACGGAACTACCCAGTGCCAATGTCCATCAGCACCACTAAAACGAGTGCCAACCTCTCCAACTTTAATTACGGAGAATACGCCCCTGAGGAACCGATCGCGTACGACTACTACGACTATAATTACGGAGAAAATAATTATGTAGAGGCAGATTATTACGGAAATTGTCAGAACTTCCCCGAATACTACCCGGAAACCGATATTAATAACATGACCGATCAATTTGAGACCATGAACATGTATCCCGATCAACCAGCTGACAACCCGCAGGTCGCGCCCCCAAATTTGGGTAATTGCGAAGGAAAGCCGTCAGCTCCTCAACCAGGTTCTTTTTTAGAGAGCCCGAGCCTCCCAAAAGATGCGACCTCATGAACACGTACGAAAGACTCATTGGACTCCCGTACATTTTAATGCCAAAATTAAATTTAAAAATCCTAATAGATACGGGAAGTACAACCAGTTTTATCAACCCCAAAATTAATGACAAATATTTCAAATCAAAATTCCAAGTAGATCCATTCCTCGTGCATACTGTTCATGGAAACTCTCGAATAGACTTTGTAGCCTTGATCCCCTGTGGAGACATTTTTCAGTCCCCCGATCTTCGGCTACCCTTCCATATTTTCCAGTTTCACGAGAAGTTCGATCTCCTCTTAGGAGTGGACAATTTAAAGATGATAGGCGCAATGATTGACCTAGATTTCGACTTAATAAGAGCTCCCAATGTAACTGTTCCTCTGCTATACTCCGAAAATAAACATCCCGAGATATTCACCATCGAACCTAGAACGATTAGTCAGATAAAAATCCGAGTTGGCAATATGCGAGATGGCGAAGGAATAATCCCCTGTTTTAAGGTTAATGACGATAACGGAAATTTTGTGGAAGTTCCCCAATGTTTGGTAAAGGTAAAGGACTCATTCGCCCATATTCTTGTTAGTAACCCCACAGAGGCTCCAGTCAAAATTAATCAATCAAAACCCGCTGAAGTTGAAATTTATAACATAGAGGAAGAAATTCAAAATTCACCCGACTTCAATAACTTTGATACTAGTAAACCCTTGAATAAACCAAAGTTAGATCTTTCAAAATTAAGATTGAACCATCTGAACTCTGAGGAAAAGAATTCTATAATAAATCCGTTGAAAGAATATTCGGATGTAATCCACCACGAAGGCGAACCCCTTACCTTTACGCATCAAATCAAACACCATATCCGAACAACGGATGAAATTCCCGTTTACTCTAAACCTTATCGCTATCCGCAAGTTTTTCAAGACGAAATGAAGAGACAAATCGATTCCATGTTAGAACAAGGCATAATCCAACCAAGTCATTCACCTTGGAATGCACCCCTATGGCTTGTGCCAAAGAAAATGGATGCATCCGGGAAACGTAAACTCCGATTGGTAGTGGATTACCGCAAACTAAATGAAAAAACTATAGATGACAAGTTTCCCATGCCCAACATCACCGACCTACTAGACAAACTAGGGAGAAGCTCTTATTTCACCACCATAGACCTTTCCTCGGGTTTTCACCAAGTGGAGATGGATGAAGAAAGCATACCAAAAACAGCTTTCTCAGCAGGCTCTTATGGCTTGTTCGAATTTCGTAGAATGGCCATGGGTTTGAAGAACAGCCCTGCTACCTTCTCCCGCCTAATGCAGAACGTTCTGCGAGGAATAAATAACGAATGTTGTCTAGTTTACCTAGACGATGTCTTGGTCTATAGTTCGAGCTTAGAGGAACACCTTGTCAATTTGAGGAAAGTTTTTGACCGCCTCAGACAAGCAAACCTCAAGATTCAGTTGGACAAGACGGAATTCTTGCGAAAAGAGGTCGGCTACCTAGGACACGTCCTTACGGATAAAGGCGTCAAACCAAATAAAGAAAAAATTAGAGCCATCCTAGAATACCCCCTCCCCGGGACAACTAAAGAGATCAAAGGTTTCTTAGGTCTACTGGGATACTATAGAAAATTCATCAAGGACTTTGCGAAAATCACAAAACCTTTCACGCAATGCCTAAAAAAGGGTGCAACAATAAATAAACAAGACCCTAAATACCTGGAATGTTTCGAGATTTGTAAACATTTGCTAACGAACGAACCAATTCTGATATACCCCGACTTTTCTCAACCCTTCATAGTAACTTGTGACGCTAGCGACATAGCATTAGGAGCTGTTCTGAGTCAGAATAGAGACGGCCAAGAATTACCGGTGGCCTATTCATCCAGGACGCTATGCGAATCTGAAAAAAGACTCGCGACTATTGAAAAGGAACTCCTAGCGATTTTGTTTGCCACTAAAACCTTCAGACCCTACCTATACGGTAAAAGGTTCACCTTGTATACGGACAAACCGTTACAATGGCTATACACTCTGAAAGAGCCAACATCGAAACTCTTCAGGTGGCGCATCAAATTACAGGAATTCCAGTTCGATATTAAGTATAAACCCGGAAAAAGCAATCATGTTGCTGATGCGCTTTCCAGGATCGAACTTAATGCAAACGATACGTCGCCTCCATTAGCACAAGATGACTCGGATGAGATAGTCAATGACCTGTTCCAAGCAGCTTATAGGCACCACGCATCCGCTTTAGATCCGGTAGTACCCCAAACTGAACCGACGGACGACAACAATTCCCTTAATGTAAACCCAGGACAGTCTACCAGACCAGAACTCCCCGAAATTGACTCGAACGCGACAGTACACTCAAATGCAGAAGGCAACGTATGTTTGACCATACCGATTAATGATGGCCCAGTCAACCATAGCACTAATCAAATAATAATAAAACAGGTAAAGAATAACCCAAAACCCGTAAAAATAGTTAAAGTCTTTGACTCTAAAAAGAGATTCCATGTTGAACTTTCAATTAATAATTTTGAAGGAGACATCATTAATTTCGTCAAAGAATTCATCCAACCCAATGTCAAATATGCTCTATTCTTTGAAGACAATAATTTTGACATTTACAAAAAGTTCTCAAACGCTATGATGAAAAATTTCAAAGAATCCGAAATTAAATTTACAAAATATTCAAAATTACTAGAAGACGTCGAAGACGACGTTAGGATACGCGAAATCATTAGCGACTACCATTTAGGCAAATGCAACCATAGAGGAATTAACGAAACATATGAAAAAATAAAAAGATTCTACTTTTGGCCAAACCAGAAACAAACCATTCAAGAATTCATTAATCAGTGTGAGACGTGCCTAACTTGTAAATATGACAGAGCACCCATTGAACCCACATATAATCTCACTCCTACTCCCACCAGACCTTTCGAATTGTTACATGTTGACAAAATTACTTTAGATGGAGGGAAATTCCTGACCATTATAGACACCTTCTCGAAGTATGCTCAAGCATACCTACTGTCCTCAGGAAATACCCTGGAAGTCGTTAAAACCCTAGTTAAATTCTTCGCACATCACGGCACACCTAAAATGATCACGTTTGACAACGCAGCGGAATCTAATTCAAACCTAGTCAAGGAATGGCTAGCCTTACATAAAATCGATATCCACTTCATTAGCTCCCAACATCCGAATTCTAATGGACCAATCGAAAGGTTCCATCACGCTTGTGGAACACCTCAGACTACTTAATAACAGAGAGGAATTTTCCACAAAAATTCCTGAAATCCTGAATTCCTGAAATCCCTTCAGAAGTTTATGTCAAAAACAAACAATTTCAGAGGAAAACAAAAAATAAATACAACAAAGAGGAAGTAGCCACGATTGACAGAGACCGGAAGACCGCTAAAATAATCCCCAGACATCATAACACCCAGGATAAGATCCACGTGTCGAACATTAAACGCCCACGTAAAAGGCCTAAAACACCTGACAAAGATAACGACGAGACTGATAAAAATCGACAAACGGACGTTTCTCCTGTTCCAGGACCCTCATCGTCCTCCTGACGATCGGAACGGACGCACTTGAAATACGAAACTTGACGTCGAACCCTGGACTGCTCCCGATTAAATTAAAACCCGCCAAGCTGGTCGAAGGCTACCATACGTTGACCCACTATTACGACCTGTCTAAAGTTGTGGACCATGTAAGAAAAATACAAACTAACTATGAAACAACTATTAAAACATTACGAAACTCGACAGAATCAGTACTATACGGACGAACCGAGATGCTCACCAGATCCATTAATTACACTCTTGAATTGATCAACCGAAAGCTAAACAACATTATTATTAGAAACCCCCAATCTCGAACCAAAAGAGGCTTAGTGAATGGCTTAGGTTCAATAATAAAATTCATAACAGGAAATCTAGATTCTGAGGACCAAGCGAAGTACGATAGGATAACGCACCATTTGCAAAGCAATCAGGAAGAGCTACAACTCCAGATAAAATCCCAGTATTCAATCAACCGCGCCATAATGGAAAATTTTAATAAAACCATAGAAACAATTGCATTTAACAATAAACAAATTATGAGGGAATTTGCCCGCTTTAGGTCAATAAAATATGATCAAGCGCAAGTTGGACCCGCCAACGATATCCTCGAACACTACCAAATCCTTCTGAATTTAGTCATTAATACTATACAAGATATAGAAAATTCGATCACATTCTGTAAGAGAGGTGAACTTCATCCCAGTATAATCGATTCTCCGTCATTGATAGAAGAACTGAATAAACTAACAGTCTTTTATCAAAATAGATTTTTAAATTTTCAGGGTGAAAATATTTTTGAAATCCAGTCGTTTATCAGGGTACAGTGTTTCATTAGTACCGAAGAAATTATTTATTTCTTAGACATACCCTTAGTGAACGGAAAGGATTACGACTTCTATCATTTGGAACCGGTACCTACTCGAGTAGATTCCGAATACGTCACGATCATCCCCTCAGTTAAATATTTTTTGAAATCCAAACAAGACTCAGAAATAATTCCGCTTAGAGAAACATGTAAATTAAACCATATTTACCTTTGTCCTAATCACCTGAGAGCAGAAGCTAAAACCCAATGTGAAATGGGTATCCTGTCTACTGGTACTGTTCAATTTTGCAAATACCTTAAATTAAATATCCCAGAAAACTACGTGTCCCTCTTGACTGAATTAAATCAGTACCTTCTTGTTTTTCCTGAAGGAGATCAAATAGAAATAATTGACCCGACCGGAACAGAGATTCGCCGACTGAAAGGTATTTACTTAATAAGCCCTAGCAAAAGCCACATAAAATTCAAAAATCATACCCTATTCGCGGCGCAGAAAGAAATTGTTGGTCAACCCTTAATCATGGAAATCTGAATTTCAAATTAGATCCTAATCAAAAACCTGAATTCGAAATCCAACTCCAGGATCTTGACCTTCACCTTATCCAACCCCATGCAACCATACCCATACCTCATATCGAATTAGGAACTATCGCAACCCCCAGCCTATGGACCGTGTTGCTATACGTTCTCATAATGACTTGCATTGGTTACAATGTTTATCGTATATTCAAAATTAGACGAAGTATAAGGCTCCATCCGGATACTCAAAACGCCTGAATTTAGCCCGCTTTCCCTGCATAGGAAATGTGCAGCACACCTTTTTATTAGGTATATTCCCTATTGCTACCCTATGATATTATGTGTATTGTATTTTATTATGATTACTATAACCAGGTTCTTACTTATGTATTATATTTAATCATACACACATTATTGTATAATAACCCTTGTTTGTTGTTAGGTTCTCCTACGGACTATTGACACAATGTTATTAATTAAAACAACACGTATTTCTCGTATGATATTTCAGATTGTATAATAATTGTAAAGGAAACTTTCGATCAATTTTAACTAAACTTTCAACTTTAAATTTTAAACTTTTAACTTTAAACTTTCAATTTTTCAAAATTTAAAATTTTCTCAAAACTTGCCCGAAAGTTTCCTCTGGGGGATGGAGGAGTTACGTACGCATATTATGCTGACACCATGCACATTTTATGCGTACACGACAGAACCCATGCCCCACTCTCATCGGAGGTTCCCTCCAACGCTCGCTTCACGAGCCAGTTCGTCGTTAGTTCCCGTGGCGAGTAGTTCGGCCTTTTGCTCTATTTTACTCTCATATTTTGTGTTTAACAATAAATAAGTTCTTTTTAAAAAGTGGTTTCTCGAAGATCAACCCTTAACTTATATATATATATACCTACATAAAAACGTAAACTCTAGGATTCGTTTCAGAATGTTTCAAAACAAATTTCAATAGAGAAAATTTTCAAAAATTTTGTTTTTAAAATTTTTGGAGCCATTTCTATAGCTTAATTTGTTAAAACAAACAATAAGTTATTGTTTGTTACCGATTATGAACTAACCGTCGAAATCGATTCAACAGTGTAACTCTTTATTTTTGTGGTATTAGACAACGTTCTTTTGTAACTTCCGTTTTTCGTTTATACCTACCGACCACAATCAGTGAGTCATGATTTAAAACTAGAGAGAGGCTTTTCTTTACGCGTTTCAATTATCTTAGTTCACTTAGGTATGGATTCCTTGAACACTTCGGACAGATATGACCTCTCCTGATTGGAAATATTCTGTCGTGATTGAAATTTTCTTGATGAATGCAGCGCAGTGTAGCAAAGTGTGAGAAGAAACATAGCTATTAGGCATATTGAGCAGAATGTATTGAACTTAAAATATTGCCCACATCCGGTTCATTCATATTGCCATCGTTGGGCAGTCAAATTTCATCGCTCTGATAATTGAGTGAATGAAAAAACCTGTACAACACAATAAGTTATCAACGTGTATTTCATGTGCTACGAAAATGGGCACTATGATACAAGACTTCACTCATTGTCTAGCGTCCAAAAAGTGATACTCCGAAAACTCCAGAGCTCTTGCCAGATCCCTTGTTGCCAGAGGAACCAGACAGGCCACCAGCTAAGTTAGTTGAGAGGCTGAGGGCAGCGTTGGAAGCCGTCTTAGCAGCACCGAGACCGGCTTGGGCTGCGGTGTTGATCAAGTTTGTCTTCCCTTGCTCAGCTTTTCCCACAGCTCCGATAGCGCTGCTAGCTACCCACATCTTGCCGTATGCTGCGGTGGTAAGAGGTTTGACTAGGGTGCCGATGATTGGCACTTCGTCAGCTTTCTCTGTAACATCAAAAGCCGTTATGTTATGTTAAATTCATCGGCTGCATACCATTTTTTCGTAGCAGTTAGCGGTTAAGGGGATTATCGTGGGAAAATAGGATGGGGATTCTGAGAAATTCAAAGTCGTTTGAACAATGCCAATTAATCAACTAGGATGTTAAGTGTTAGTACAAACACAAAATAACTTTTCGATTGAACAATAGTTTCTTATAGTTCTTTTCTGAAAGGAACGTTTCCAAAAATCAGTTCTGGTTCTAACTACCTACGTATTACATGAAGAGTACTAATCCCGTCAACATCGTAGGCCACATTACGGAGTGAGACAGTTCCGCTTGGGGCGGCTCTGACTTTTGTATTCAACTGAAGCACCACTAAAAGTAAATAGAATGCAATACTATAAAGAGGTGCAATACAAGCGTCTTAAATCTGTGGCACTTATTATTTTCAGTTCCGAGAACCGTTCTATGTTCACGTTGACGTAATTCATTTTCGCACGACTTTTCAGCTGCAGTAGAGTTCCTACCATTAGTATATGATGTGCTGGTATCACACGAAGGACTTGGATCCATGCAGAACTACAAGTACAATAAAACAATGAATAACTTCATCTTCATCTAGCGCCATATGATAACACAGATTTCATTCTTACGTTGAAGTTCCTTGATGTGTGTTTGTCCAGCTTCGAGGGGCGCTTGGAGGGTTTCGGTGACTTTTCCTACTGCTTTGTTCCAGGTGCCGGTAGCCTTGCTTGAGACCTTAGAAGCTGCATTGACACCCGTGTCAACTGTTGAGCTGATAGCACTGTTCACTTTGCCAACGAGCCCTCCCAAACCTCTGAAATGTGTAGAAACATTTATAAACTCTAAAAAGAAATTTATATTAATTAATCTTCAAGATATAAAACGTTCATATACTCTAAAACAAAAAAAAAAGTAAAATAAAAAAATTGTATATTAAATAATTTGCAAGGTATAAAACGTTGGAGTTGAGTCGCAGGGAATATTTCATCAGTACCTAGGCAAGGAGAAATCTTCCCTGCTTTGAAATACAAAGCAGCTCTGTCTAAGTGCCTAAACGTAATAATGAAAACCGAGTTAGCTTCATTCTCGGATTGTTTTCGACTTTTTCTTATCAAGCGAAAACGCTGCAAATTATTTCACAAAGGTTTATTATTTTTTCAATTGAGTATGATCGTAGTTTTAGTTGGCTTGCGTACGTCATAAGGCCCGTCCAGACTCCTCGGCGTGTCCCATTTCGAGTTGCCACAACCTATACTTCTATAATTATATACGCATGTTTATATTTCTCGATTTGAGCTCCTATCTATTCAAATAGTTATTGCCTTAATAATATCATTATCTAACCACGTACGAAAAGTGGAGAGGATATGTTTTTAAATATGTGTAGGAAAAGCATTGGTATTAACACACAAATATGACCTAGAAAAAAACATATATTCATGCCTCGAAGGAACGCCGTACCCACCACAAGGTGCCGCGGCGCCTCCTCTCACTCCACCCCCCGCTCACCACCCCTCACCACCCACCGTGACCCCCTGCCAAGCGTGCCAGGCGTGCGTGCGTGCGTAAGTCTAACAAAGCCTTGAAATGACACTTTTTCGCCCGTTTTTGGCCCATAGCATCTATGCGAGTAAAGCGATCGGGATGGTTAAACGTTAGGACCAACTAGACCCCAAATGGAGTCTATGTGCGAAAGGACGGGTTTTTTAAGTAAATTCTTAGGCCTTTTATGGCCCGGACGGCGGACGGCGGACGGCGGACGGCGAACGGCGGACGGCGGACGGCGAACGGCGGACGGCGGACGGCGGACGGCGGACGGACATTTCAAATTTGGATTCTACGCACCTTGAAACGTAAAGTGACAAAGTTTGAGGGGGGGTTATAAAAATTTTTTGCTATACGATCACATAGGCTTATTATTGGAAATAATAAACCAAAATGCATCGATTGAACTCAAAAAACAACTACAATACCGTTCTAAGGTTTTTTCTTTATTAAAAACTCTACTTTTAAGACACCCTTCACTTATGAGGAAAGGTTTTTATCATGGGTGGATGACGAGATCACTCAAATGTGAGAAAACAGAAACGCGTATAAACAACTCAGAACTCCCGAAAACCGTATGCATCCTCGACCCTCAACCGATTTGCAGTTTATTCCGAGGGAAATAGATGTCACAACTTTCCAGGATTTTCAAAATTTGCGTTTTAAGACAAAATAAGGAACAAAGTCACTCACGGCGAATTTTCGGAAAACCATTTCGATTATGAAAACGGAAGTTGATAAAAATGTTGCCTATTTCTACGATGTGTAGTCACAATGTTAAATCGAATTCGGCAGTTAGGTCAACATCTGTAGTAATAATAAGGTGCTAACTATGACGGGCGTGACCATTGCGATGATGCTGAAAACTTCGGATCTCTATATCACAGAACCGTTGATATGTTGAACTAGTGTAAAACATTTTTCTTCAAGAGTTGGCAGGTCACTGTGATCATTATTATGTTCGGAAACAGTCTACAATAAATTACCGATATTGGTGACCAGGACAGTAAAATTGCTATGATCACTATGTATTTGAACAAGGAAAGTGAAGAGCGAGTTATTCGAGTTCGAAAATGACTGCGAGTTGAGTTAATATTGTTCTGGTTTTTACAGATTCTTTCTCGAGATTAAGCAATTTACTTCCAACATAAAAAAAAGTTGCTTTGTGTTAGTTGAACAGAAATTAAAATTGAATAGTCGTAAAACTAGATATGGATCTTAAGATAAAAAATAAAAATTGTAATGTCGGCAGAATAGTAGAATTGGGGAACTAACATACCCGTTAGATTCTTCTTCGTCGGATGCTTCGGCTGATCCTTCACCAGAAGCACCAGCAGACACTGCAGCAGAAGAACCAGCAGACACTGCAGCAGAAGAACCAGCAGACACTGTAGCAGAAGAACCAGTTGAACCAGCAGCAGATGCTGACGCTCCGGCAGAACTGGATTTACCGAGTCCAACTGCGCTTCCAACTGCACTTCCAACAGAAGCCACGGTGCCTTTAATTTTGGCTGCTCCTTCCGCTACATCTTTCATACCAATCAGAGTGCCTGTGATAATTCCTCCCTGTGCAGCGCCAATGGCCGCAACAATCAAGAGAACAAGTGCGAATTTCATTGCTGGCTGTGGTCTCGTATCGAATGTACCTTTTCTGCCGCGAGTCCGACATTTTATAGCAGATTCGGAATTTTCCGGACACAATTGAAAACAAAAGGTTATGTTTACCCACTTCTTTATTGTCATTGATTGTAGTGATATGGAAATCAATGTTTGAACACATTTGAATCAACCGCATCTATAATCATTTGCCGTATTTGTGTTTACTATTGAGATGTCTGCATCAAATAATTTTATTCAGAATGTCCTACAATTAAACTCGTTCGACATTATCAATCAAATATAAGGAAACGTCATCGATATGATGACGTCAGACTTTTTCGAAACGGACGTCGACAGATGGGATGCAGCTAAGTTTTTGAAAGGCAGTACTTTTCGTTTACAGTACTTGTAGTTTCATACAAAAAATACTGGTGTATTATAGGGACACTCCAGGAACGATATTTGTAAAATTTTACCATGTGCTTACGATTTTGTGCACCAAGCCTGCCAAACGTTCAAGTTCGTAGGTATTGTGTTTTTTGCCATGATCTTAAATTAAATACGTTTTCAAATTCACGTAATTTTAGAAAAATATTTGTAAATTTAACTAAATTAAAATGATAAAAAAAGATCATATAAACTAAAATACTGTTGAACTGGGGAGCATTAGGCTTATTACATACAATTATTATACTAGACTCACTAACAGCAAAATCATTTCTGTGGACGTTTCTCTCAAACAGGTTTATCCTCAAATATTACTTCAGCACAAACAACACTTTTACTGGTAAACACGAATTCTTTCATGTCGCGAATTAATGAAATTCGTGAAATAAAATACGCAACATGACGAGAGACAGTGCAAAATGTAAACAAACTGAAATCAGCGACATGCAGTGCATTCGAAAAGCAAAAAGCATTGCTACATTCGGTTAGGTATTTTAAACGTTTCAATTTGAAATTAGATCCCCACTTTTTGTTCGTCAATACTCGTTTTGCCTACCGATGACCAATAGCACCTAATTAGAAGATCAAGCCTACTTTATTTTGTAACTAAAACATTTATTAGAGAAATTTTAACATGTGCCTGCGGGTGTGCCGTTATTTCCGGGTGATTCTCCTGAATAAAATAATCTAGCATGTCAGCAATAGTGCGGCAGCCCAACTCTTCTAACTCAAGGCTGGTCCGTGATTTAAATTTTTGCAGGGCCGCAGGACCGCACAAGCCAACGTAGTCATGGCGGTAACATGTGGGTAGTTGATAACACGTGGAACTGTCGAATATTACCTGTTGACAGTAGGATGTTGGAAACTGATAATAAATTGAAAGTTGAAATTTAAAAGGCATGATAAATGTTATTTATTTATTTATTTTTATTTATTTAATTATTTTTTTTTTTCATCTGAATCACAAATTGTTGGAACCTACGAGTTCGGAGTCGGTCTCTACGTATTTTTTCATTCTGAATCGAATTGTAACACTCGAAGATCACTCTGATTCCGTTACAACTGAGTTTTACGCTTTAACTCAAACATTTTCAGTTTATTTGGTATGCCCTATTGTATGTGTTTAAAGAATGTAAAACTCCGTTATAATGAAATTTAAAAGACCTGCAAGTGTTCCCATTCGATTCAGATTGAAAAAATAAGTAGAAACTGACCCTAAACTCGTGGGTTCATAGAGGATCATTTTGACTATGGCACATAAACTAAAAAAAGTCACGAAAATATTTTGATGATTTCCGCTTACAACCGAGTCGTTGCTAGGGAAATGGAGCTGGTCTTTCGATGATTTGATTCATAGCAGGTGATCAGAATATTGCGAGAACGGTTTGATTTGTGAAGCGGTGGTTAAATCATTTTAATAGGTAATTTCTATACTTTACACTCTAGGAAGCTGTAATTTCGTATGTAGCCTCTTTAGGACATTTACTTGACGATGCCCAGGGTCCGGATCAGATGAGTGGCTCTTAGAGCTTGCATACGAGTCTGCAACACATACTTGTCTGAAACTAAAGACATAAAATGTCCCAATGTGTTGCAGACTCGTATGCAAGCGTTTCTGATGATTTATACACTGCAAGTTAAGCGAAGATTTAGACATCGGTTGGTGAAGGCAAAGCTCAAACGATCCGCAGGGTGAGGAGAGGGGCGTATCTAATTTTCAATAAAACCTACGATTTCATTAAAAACCACACGTTTTACCATATTATCCTGTAGTTTCCTCCCCTAATTAGCAGTCTAAATGAAAAATTGACTGTACCGTTGAAATAAATAACAAGTGAAGGTGTTATGTGAAACTTGACGGTTTTTAAGATTAATTTTGAGGGAGTGGCTAATTTTTAAAACAATGTTTAAAGTTTCCCAATTTCCAAAAGTATTAACGTTTGTTTTTTGATAAACGAGTCTGAATGGTGTTAAATGACGATTATTATTTGGAAAAAGTCTTTTCGCCTTTATTTGATAATTAAAAGTTTCTGTTCACACAAACTGCGCGAATTTCTAAACATTTAACACGAATATTAGACGAAAAAAGAAGAAAAAACTCTGATCATTTTTAGATAGATTAAAATCTGTTCAGCGAAATTAGATTAAATCAAATTCGAAACTTCTTTAGTTGAACTAGAATCAGTAAACTGATGTTGAGTATCTAAACCACATGCAGATACATCAGTACATGGATATATCTTATTTTTCCCCCTGTTAATATATGTGATTTGTGTCTCGAGTTAAAAATTTCCCAATTAAATCAACTCAGTATTTATTTATTGCATTGTATGAAAATATCCAATAATTGCAATCGTCTCTTAGTGTCTCAGAGAGTCTCCCTATCTAATTTCTACTTTCTAGGATGAACATGAGAGAATTGTGCTTAATCAGAGATTAGGATCATAGCCAATCATTTCAATCGTCTCCTAATGTCCCAGGAAGTGTCCCTATCAAATCTCAACTTCCTTTGATGAACAGAAGATAATTTAGCTCAATCAGCTGATTAGGAATCAACCCATCATTTAGATCGTCACTTAGTGTCCCAGGGAGTCTGCACATCAAATTTCAACTTCCTAGGATGAACAGAAGATAATTTAGCTCACTAACAAAAAGAGACTTTAAACAGCCATGCAATTCGGGAACTTCTCAATAAAATTTCTGATTATTTCTAATTTAATTCTTGCAGTATATCGGTATCGCGTTACGATTTTTGATCTGAAAATTGGGTTGAATTTTTAAAACACATGAACCCCAACCCACAGACATATCCATGTCAAAATTACGAAAATTCGCTATTTTGGTCATGCAACATGACTAGAACTGTTTGTTTTTTAAGACAGAATGTTACTATTTGTTCTTCAGAAGATTAGTTTTCAGTGGCAACGTTCGTTTCCTTGCCTCATGAACAAATCATAAACATAATTTGATCTCGTCTCTCGTATCTGTTCACGCCCACAGAGATTGAGTGGTAATTTAGTGTGCTCTACGAATTCGTCCTCCTTAGGATCAACTCAGCGCGTGCGAAAGCGCAAAATCCTAAACTGTATACCACACTATAATACAGCCATAATTCGTATGTCAGTTGGATGTATTTTTGATTGATTGGATAAAAACGGAACAAAGTGCGACTTATGTATAATTTTTGGATTTGAATTTTTCCAGGTTACCGCAGGGTTTCACGTCTTTTTCCACTACGATGCACAGTGGGCAAAATGACTGATTTAGGCGGTAAAAATTATTTTTTGCCCTATTTTTCCTATCTAATAGGAAATTTTTCGGTGGTTCCGAATATACCCATTGTACCTATACCTAAATTGGCTCCTTGATGTGTTTTTCTTGAAACCACGTTTCCTAACATATTTTCAACTTTTCTCCTATACGAGGTCTGTCCGAAAAGTTCGTATAAATATTTTCTGTAGGAGCCTAAGGGCCAGGGGGAGGAGCAGCCGACCAGTTTCTCCTCTCTAGACAACCTTCAGAATGTTTAGAGTGACCCCAGCAGCTCTTGGAGAATGTTCGAGTCTTGATCGAATTTTTGAACCTAACCTACTTTTCACGTGCTGTTGGAAGGAAGGTTGTATGCTGTAAAGACTGGTAGGAAGCTGAAGAGAATGGGAGACTTTTTGAACCACGTCATTCCTGGAGAACCGTGTCATTCTTAGAACCATGGCACATCTCTAGGAATAACACGGTTCAAAAAGTCGCCCGCCCTTTTCAGCTTCCTACCAGCCTTTACAGCATGCCTCCTTCCTTCCGACAGCACGTCAAAAATAGGTTAGGTTCAAAAATTTGATCAAGACTCGAACGTTCTCCAAGAGCTGCTGGGCTCATTGTAATCATTCTGTGGGTTGTCTAGGGAGGAGAAACCGGTAAGCTAGTCCTCCCTCTAGCCCTCAAGCCCTTAGAAAAAATATAATACGAACATTCCGGACAGACCTCGAAAATATGATTCAAAACAATTTTTCTTTCGCAGAAAAGTTAAAGAAGATAAAGTTTTGTGTCAGTTGAACACATGTAATTATTAAATTGAATAATTCATATGAGAGTAAGTATATTTCAATGTTTGTAGTACTGGGAAAGTACGATTTATTCGCAAAAATGGATAAAAGTTTATGTTTAATCGAGTTTCCCATTAGAGGAATGTTGTCAAAAATTCAATTCTGCATCAACTTACTACTATGTTTTTTGATTTTCTTCGAAAATTGAATGAGTTATGGAGTTTCAAAATTTGAGCAAACTGTAATTTTCTCCTATTTGCTTCAATAAGTCTTTCGCACAAATCCGCACTTCAAAATTCCTTTATAATTGCGTTCAGCATGTATTATAGTTCACTGGAAAATTAATTTCAGCTGCAGAGGTTTGCTGAACGAAGCATGAAAATGGATTGTGATGATGATGTTAACAAATTACAAAGAATTTCCAAACCAAAATTGTGCTAATTACTCACACATCAACAACATATAATTATGTATCAACGTAATATGATTAAATAGGTCATATATTCTCTAAAATGAGGAGTTTGAACAAGGAAAACATGTTCTAGAGGAGTAATGGAAAATACATTATATGAGAAAGTGCTGAATTTAGTTTTTTCATGAACCTTCAGATCAAAATTTAAATTAAGCCAAAAGTAACATTTTTACCCCCATTCGCGAAACGAAAAAAACCCCATACGTTAATAGTATCTCCAATCACAAATATTATAATCTTTTGTAGCATTGGATGTAGTCAAATAATATTTTATTTAAACTTTCTGAAAAAAGTGCATTGATATGTGAATCTCAATAACAACAACAATACAATAGGGGTAATGGATAATAGATGTGGTTTGGAAGAGTAAGTTTCACGTGGATTTGCATATCAATGTCATACCAGGTGTGCATTACCACGAATAAATAGTCTGGATAAACACGGGGATATGCGTCTTTCTTTGGAATTCGATTTTTGAAGGTTGGGAATTTGCTATAAAAGTTTGGGTCTACGGCATTGATAGTGCATTCGACTGGAAATCACAGTCAGCTGAAGGTGATGTTCTCGTATGATCGAGGCGGTCCACAGTGGTCGAAAACATTAATTTTTGTGCAAATACCTTTTAGCTGACCTAATTAGTCGAACTTGATATGGGTTTCTATGTATTTTCGGGCGCTAAATCGATTGCCATCAGTCCCGAAACAGTATTTTCAAGATTATCCCCGATATGAAGAAAAATGTGCTTAACTGCCTAAACGGCAAAAAATTAATTAGAATTACCGAAATTTGTAGGGAATCATTAAAGAAAAGTTTGAATCTCACTTACATACGCGAGAAATTTTGGCGCTTGAAAACGTGAATATTAATCAAAACATGTTTGAACGTCGTACGTTTGAACTGTAGACATCATTGGCCACAAAAACGTTAAATTTGAACTTACAATGTGGCAATTGATTTAAAATATCATCAAAAGTTGATTTTTACGACAATTTTCTCATAAAGTAACGAGCGAATTTGAGTGATTCCCAGCACTAAAAAAGGGTTCTCTATTATGCAAAAATTATACAGAACAATTAGGACACAAGTGCCGAAATCATATATGTTATAACATATCAAGTGGCAGAAATATTATTTTTTAAACCGTATCTCTGTTTCAAAAACTTTAACGCTGTAGGAAAAAGATATTTCATTTAACTCGAACACTCATCGGACTATGGCTCTTTACTTTCTACAATCCGCTATACTTACATCACATGCAACACATTTGTCTCATTAGCTGCTTTATTCATGCAAGGACGATTTAAGCGTATATTATTTAGTAACCAATTATCAACATAACTCACTCAAATTAGATAAATGGACTGTAACTCCCCATGCAATATGGTCCCTAGTTTAAGTTGTGCTGAAGTCTCTGATTCCACATACTCGTAGGTCTTCCAATATTCTATTCATCCACACTAGCATGAATATTATTTTAATTCAAAACAACTGTGTGTAGATCGAATAGCTTTACCATCAATGAAACAGATGAATCTGATGTTTTTCCTACCATTTACGTTGTAAACAAACAGTCTTTTATTTTGCTTATTTTCCTTTTGACCGTTAATTGTGTGTTTGTAGTTAACAAAATAATTATTATCTAGTTTAATTTAATCAAATCAAAATTAATAGATTCCTGGAGAACATGGAGTTTATATGCTGCAGAGTGCTGATTTCTTCTTTGACTATGTTGATCTGGCCGATCTGGTATATGTAATAAGGAGATCAAACCACAAATGCATAGTCCAAGATCGGAACCATGAGTTTCCTGAGGTAAGTGGTCAGAGCTGGCACATGATTGAATTCTCGTGTATTCCTTTATGAAGCCCAATATCAGAATTTCCCGGCTTGTAATTGCGAAGATGCGAGCAGAGAATGATAGTTGGTCATCAAAAAGCACACCCAAGCCACGCAGCGATTCAACTTTAGATCCACTGTTCCTATCCTATAATCATGTAGATATTGGGATCGGTAAAAGGTCATCACGGAGAAATTTTTCAAGGTTCAGGGCCAAGCTGTGCTGTGGACACTACTCGAGGAGAGCATCTAAACAGTTTTGGAGGTTTTGGTACAATAGGATGGAGACTCTTATACAGTAGATCTTGTCGGCAAATAGGTGAGGAACTGAGCACCACCAAGAACCCACCATTAATTACTGAAAGGAAGAGCAGGAGACCCGAATTTGAGTCCTGTGGAACCCCAGAAGTGGCAGGAAATGGGCTCGAAGTAACATCCCTCAGCCACACAATCAACGCACGATTGACCACTTAGCTCTCCATCAGGTCAAGCATGTATCCAAAAACAACCAATACTTGAAACCGAAAGAACATTCCGAAGGAAAGGTAATCCAATGCTTTCGAAAAGTCAGTCGAAATCGAGTCAACCTGTTTCCCCATCCCAAATGCCTGCAGAGCAAACTCATGAAACTCCAACAAGTAAGTTGATGTGAACCTCCCGTGAGTAAAAGTGTGTTGGTCAGGAACTATATATTTGAGAAAAATCATGTGAGCTGCTCTATAATAAGCATCTCAAAGATTTTAAGGGTCGTGGGGACTGAACAGACATGATGGGAGTGCTCAACATCAGATTTGTCACCACTCTTATGAATCGAGTGCACATACGAGATCTTCCACTTGCTAGTGAATGCCCTAATAGCCAGTTGAACAGAATGGTCAAAGGATGTGCTAGACCTGACACACAGGATCTCAGCAAAACCGGTGGTACTCTATCGGGGTTCATTCCTTTGGAGACATGAAGACCAGAGAGCACCCTAGTGAAAGACTCTTTAGACACCTTCAACACACACAGTCACACAATATCCAGTGAGGGCATTGATGCAGCAGAAGAGACAGCAACGAAAACTGATGATAAATGACTTCGTAATCACAGTCCAGTCCTGAACTCCTATGCCGAGACTTGGCGATATTTTAAAGATAAACCAGTGAAACCAATTCACCCGACAACCACTTAGGAAATGAATAGTCTATGGCAATGGTCTTGAGAACGAACTGGTTAATGGCCTCTATGAGCCAGCCACAGGACTACCAAAGGGAAGAAATGAACAAACCCAGTTGCGAGAAAACAGATACTGAATCATACCCTCATAATACCTTCTCGTTTGAAGTAGTATTTGAACCGCGCGGATGAATGGCGGGGTTTAGCATCAGATGAAATAGTGGTCATGACTTTAAATGGTGAGTGAGCGCGATAACTCGGCAGGCTCCACCGTGACTCCATCTGGGTCATATAGGAGGAGATCGATGGCATTTCCGTGAATATGGGTAGGTAGTTGAACTGCCTCACATTAAGCACTGAATGGAATCATTGAAGAACTGAAAGAATTCATTGAAGAACTGAATGAATTCATTGAAGAACTGAACGAATTCGTGGACCGTAGAGACTCCTCGTTTTGGTTCGGGTCAAGATCGTGTCCTGATTTCTATATAGATGTTGGAGACTGGGCCACTCGCAGGTTCAAATAGCTCATGTCATGTCTTATCTTGCGCCTGGGCTTTCTTTCGACTCCTTAACCGCTTAACGCGTCTTTTACCATAAAAATGGTAGTTGACTATTTCGTTGCACTCAAAATCAATGAGGCTATTCTCCATCAAATCGCTTGATTTCACTCTGTTGCTGTTCGGATTTATCCCCAGTTCGAACCCGAATTTGGTGTAGAGCTGTTTTTGTTTCACGCGGCAGAATAGAATCTCCTACTATTGGAACCGGACGTAGGGTCGCAAGTTGGAGCATGAATGGTGTAAGACATCCAGATAGCAGCCCTTCGAAGTAGTCCTGCAGCTGGAAGTGGGAGCTAGCTTTGTAGATACGAGCAATAAGTATGAGTCACAACTTACTTACAGGACTTTTTTCCAAGTTGCAAGTTGTTAGACTTCAACGAGCATATCAGGTAGGTGCTGGACAATCAAAACATCATCGTATAACCCGTGTAGAATCATTCACCTGCTATTTTGATGTCCACTTCCCCTGTACTTCGTTATGTTTTGCAAAGACGTCGAAGCCAAACGTTTTTAGGCCACGAGAATATTCTAAAAATCCGTTTCGAAAAAAACCATCTTCAATGTACCTATGTGAATGTTTCTTTTTGCATTGCGGATTGTTTGGGTTTTTTCCAAGTTCGTTTTTGCATTATATTAGGGCCCCATAAAACCTATAGGTGGAGGCTCACAGTTGAGTTTATTATTGCTTTTTTCCTTGAGACTCCGAAGAGGCACTTGACGTCAGGATCGACTGCTCGCTAACAAAACATTAAAACTCCAATATCCATGTGGGTAGTAACAAGGTTCTTTCCAGCACCTGCACGCTGTTTATGGTCCAATTCTTGACTGCTTGTGATTCTACATTATTGTTATTCAAAAAGAGTGGACCAGATTGTGGTATTTTGATAATAGTTTACAGTAATAATTACATAAGTACAACAGAATCAAATCATACCAACATTGACGTAGGCATCAAACACTTGAAAATGAGTGAGATGAAATGAAACACGTACCTATACGCTTCTCTAGTCCATTAATTAATGGAAACTAACAAATTTTAAATGAAGGGAGTGGGGGGGGGGGGTTCTTGGTCTATTACAAAGGTTCGTTATTGCAAATAATAATCCACAACGTATAAAGGAAGAGGTTGAAGGGAGGAATGTAAATACCTGAGATGTGTAAGAATATATGTTCAGTAATTTTTTATAAGAACGGTATATCTAAAATTTCAATCAACGGTACTGACTTCTTCCAATTCCAATGATCTTCTCAGGAGCTTACAATCATGGTCAGGTTGCGTGAAAGATGTATGCCGAAACCTATTAAGTGATGGTATTTCGTAATAATGTTATTTTGTATAAATTGATGATATAGGGACATGATTTATAATATTAAAGAGTCATTGAGCAATGTTAAAAGACGAAGATGATATTTATTGGAAATCCATTAAAGGTAACACGATTGCGTAACGACGTGGAATGATTTTTTCAATTAAGGCCTTTTGTTTCACGCCTAAGTAATTACAACGAACTCTCCTATGGATACATTCTCAATGTCTGCAGTGGAAAGTGAAGAGATTCTCTCGCTCTCTGATGTGTTGATTGGCGTAATCGAGGGTTAATCGACCGTAGTTAACAAGGTGAGGAAGAAACAAACGGTTCCACACATTAATTTGCTGGGCCAACACTCGTATTATTGACGAACAAAGTGAGTCTGTGTGTGAGTGTGTGCGTTCGGTGCGTGCGTACGCGTGAGCGTGTCTTTTTTATTTATTCAGTTTAATGGTGTACCCCCTCCCCGTTTGAGGGGTTTTGTAAAAGAAAGTGGTTTTTTGAATTTTGAAAATGTTTTATAGCTAGCTCACACTATGGGAGAAATCTAATGTCGAAAATGGAGGGGGGGGGGGGGGCACTAATAGATTTCCACGGATTAACTTTCTCGAATAACAGCTTTTTCCTAAAATTTTCTGCAAGTTGCAATAGCTTTGATAATTCTTTACAATATTTGCTAACAAGTAGGTATACAATTTTCTTATGCCGTCACAGTGCATTATAGTAACCGCTTTTGCTTTACGTCAATCTTCCTAAAATTATTATAAATGTAGGAGTAATCACCATTAACCATGGTCAATAGCAATTGATAGTCGCTTGAATCCAAAGGGCAATTTTCTCACACCAAATAACACGCTTGTCGATGTCATTGGCCCACACCCCAGAGTATTAGAACACTTGGCCCACACTCTCTGGCCCCACGGATCTAGAATACATCCCATATGGGTTTTCTAGTAACTTTTTTTCTTTCTTTCATAATGGAGACATTGAAATATCTGGAATTGTAACAGATTCTTTTTGGTTTATTATTTTCAACAATGGATCTTCATAACTGACCAAGAAAAACAGAAAGAAGACAATTTTTACACACGTTATGCCTGCCATAGATCAGTGATCAGCGCAGAAGAGCTATCCGATACATAAATGATAAACCTTTGGGTAATATTTTGCAGCGTATTTTAAACGGTTTTCCAAGGATGTTGGTTTGCGGTACCACATAGAATCAAACACTGAATTTTGAGTTGTTGTATATAGGAATCAATTCTTGCCAATATGACTACGAGGAGTCATTAATCTGCCTTAGTTAAGTCTTATTAGCACCATATAACTGTGTTACATTCTGCAGGTACCTTTGAGTTTGTCATTTTTGTTGGTGCAAAAAACTATAGACTCCGAGAAATCTGCAAGTTCAAGCAACAACTTCTGGCCGTAGGTAATAACGTAACAAAAAACGTTGTGCTCATTGAGGTCTTTCAAATTATCGCTTATTGTATAGATCGTTCGTATTGAAAAAGTGATATTAAACAACGCTTCAGGGCCTCTTCCACCTGCCATAATGGCAGGTTACAAACTCCAAGTAATCCCCTTAGGTGCCGAACAGGTTGCAGATGAAGATAACTTGTTCCTGAACACATTTTTCCTCTCAATCCTGGCAATTTTAAACACAGTGTCCCAAGATTGCTGCACTAGTGGAAGCGTTATCCCTTTCCCTCAGCCTCGGGGCTTTAAAAACTCCATCAGGAAGTGTTAACTGGATGACCCAGCCGGGTTACGAGAGGTGAACAATCGCCGAGTTCACTTTCTATGTTTCGCGAATGGTAATTTCGGAGCGTCGATTGTGTTTTGAATAGGTAGTTAACTGGCTGTGCTCCTCTCACCTATGAGCCTTCATCTTGCGTCAGGTGAGGGTTCGCCTTCCAATGTCGTGCCTTCAGGTTCAGGTGTGGCGAGGGAGAGAGAGATAGAGAGGGGGGGGGGGATCTAGTGAACCTTGGTCTTTCTCTCATGGATCACTGTATATATCATGGAGCCCTTAATTCTTTGAGGAAAAGGAATCACTCGTTTAGGTAAAATATCCGTTAGAAGATCGAATTTCAGTTCAATCTTGTATCCATTTCAGCCAGGATACAAGAAAACTAAATTTTCTTATACGTGGGACAAAATATTGAATCCCAAAATACCCTGTCTTACCTATTTCATCCACAAATGCGGTAACACCGAATGACACAATTATCTGTGAAATGTTCATCAAAATCTGATTAAAACTATAGAACTATAGCGAATGGTGGCATCCGTTTTTAATTATGCCATCGCGCAATTACTTTTTTTTTAGGAAATGGAAACACATTGCTACCAAGAAAAAAACAGAATCTACTCGTTGTTAAGGTAGAAGGTACATTATGTTCTCCATTGCATTGTATTCACTATGAGATAAATACAAGTTTAGGTGGGTGAGGCCATGAGAGGTTCCATAAAATCCAAGGGGAAATTAATGCGAAAATAAAGATATCTGAGTAAGTCAAACTATCGCGAACTAACAAATTGCACTCAAGTTTGGAGAATATTTGAAAATTTAAAGTCAGATGCTTCTCTATAAATGCCATCATTATCGGCTTTGAAGTAAAAGTTATAAATATAAGGAACCTGCATACCTCACATCGCAGACTTTTTTCTTTGCAGAAAGTAAATTCTTTTAATCAGGGAAAAATTATTAGTTGATGGTTGTTAGCAATAAAGAAAATGCTGCCCAATATTATTAACAATTTATTAGGGTCAGTTTTGCCCTACATAACTAGATTTTACCAAGTATTAATAATAAAGTGTTTTAATTACCCCATAGATTTAAATTTCCGGCTCTGCTGACCTAAGAACTCGATTTCCTACTCAACTGATTCCAGGCCTCCATTTTTGACTCGCTGATATGAGAGCTCACATTTAGACTCCTCAGATACTCGGAGAATTCCATTTTTGACTCAACTGATCTGAGATATATTCTTCTTCTCATTGTTACCCAAGAGTCTTGAAGATACTTGCTGACGTTACACCGTTTGTTGTGTTCTCATTAAACTTGTTAATGCACAAGGCGTACGACCGTTTGTTTTTTATATAACGCAACACTGTGCCCCCAAACATATCAGTCACCACTGTTTTGTGAATGACCCCCATCCTGAAAGCATTGTTGTAAATATATGTCACCTTCCAAAAGAGGCACAATGGCTTCCGCCACCTGTCTAGCCAAATGACGGGATTTCGATAGCCCTCTTTACGTAATAGTAGATTGAAGAAGGATTTGTAAGTAATTTTTTTTTAATAAAAATAAGGTGCATCTCATGTTGACTTTCTGTCACTAAACGGAACGTCAACATGAATTCCACAGGTAGATCTGAAGAGGGGGGGGGGGGGGGGGATACTAATAATAATACTCTGCAGTGCAAGGCATTTCCGCATTCAGCCACGAGGAATACAACGATGACAACTCAGCCCACCTCTTGCTTATCATGACTACATCTAGATACGTTACTGATATCTGATATAATAGAGAGTTTTTGTATTTCTCGTATTCATTTTCTCGTAAATGAAAATAGACTTTCCGCAATGGGAAGAGGTTATCGTTACGTGGAAACGCTTTTCGGAACGGGAAGAGTCAGCCCTACTCGTGCTCAGCTTTTTTGGAATAGTAATTAAGAGACGACAACGTGGCCTTTCTCCAGGATCACCATTACGTAGCAGCCACCGTGGAGTTGGTATGGACACACACAACACCCCTACATTTGTATGGACACACAGCCACTTTCATGCTGTCTGTTGTTGGTTTAACTACGTATCATTCTTTTGTTCGCGTTTTCAACCAGAAGGGTATTAGCGGCATTTTGTTCGTGCATTCGACGTTTTAACGCGACGATTTCAGCTTTTTTATTCTCAAGATTTTGTTTCAAGATATAAGCTTTCAAGATTTATTTTACTCGTTTTAAACATTTGTGTTCTTCATGGCTGAATCTTTTTTGTATGATGTAAAGGTAAGTGGTTGTTGTTTCTTATTTCAAGTTATATTTTGAAAATTTTCTACTGTGAGTTTTAAGCAGTGAGTCACTACAAGAGCTACGTTAACGTCAGTATAAGGGTTCTATTTCTCTCAGGCTTAAGGAAACGCTACGAGAAACCACGCGAAAAGGTTTTCATTCATTGTGCTCGCTCTAACAGCTTGTTTTCGTGTTTACGAGAAATACGAATACGAGAAGTACAAAAACTTTCTATATACTATCTGCAATATAGCGAAGTGTAATACAACATTGACGAGATTCCTATATAAATATATCAAAGATTAGATATCTCAGCTCGTAGCAAGAGACCAGCGGCCCCTGTGTGTCCAGCATACATACTGGACTATGAGCAGAAGCTGTACCGGGGTCGCCTTTTCCCTTTCCGATAAGAACAACTCTATCCATCTTCCACTGCTTTGGGAATATGCCCTTTCTTAGGCATGCATTATACATGTCTAACAACACCTCCGGTTTTCATTGTGCCACTAACTTCAGAATTTCTACTGGGATCCCGTCTGGACCGAGAGCCTTTTTGTTCCGCATGGATCTTGCAACCTGTAGCAGCTCGACTCTGGTAAATGAGGGTGTCTCATCCTGAGGAACCTCGATAGCGTCATAATCTTCTATGGGGTGGGTAGAGAAGAGTTCGTCCACTATCCTTTCCTTGACTTCTGGGGGCATATCCGTGGTCACCATCCCGTTGAGTTTTTTTTAGCACAATCTTGTAGCCCAAACCCCATGGGTCGCTCTCAATGTCCTCGCAGAGGTCTCTCCATTGCTGGGCTTTACTCCTCAAGATAGTAGTTTAGGGGCCATCTTGCCTGCCTGTACTGTTCTGCCTTTATCTGGAACTCTGCAGAGCGTCGCCTGGAACGCTGAGCTAGCCTTCTGTACCAGAAACAGCTGTTTCTCAGATCGGCTATTTCCTGGTTCCACGTTTAGGAAATGCACAATTGGCCAAATCAGCGATCTCTGTTTAAACAGCTAATTCCACTTAAAATAGATCTGTACACCTGGCCCTTACAATTTCGTCAGAAGGTACAGACCATGTGCGCATCCAATGTTAAAATTTATAGTGGCTTAATTCAACCGACGCCTTGTCCCTAACTCTATTATTTTCATTTTCTCCCCAATCAATAACAATCGAAGTTCAAATAAAAAATTACTTATGCTTCGGTAACTAATGGTAAACTGTTTTTCAGGAAGTTTTAGACAATTCTGCTGGAAAGCGAACGTGACGTTTTTGAGCCAATTCTCTCTATTCTGACGTATCAACAGCTCAGGATGTCATAAAGCGTGAAGAGATTTCTCCCTCAGTATACGGAAATGCTGTTTTAGTTGAAAGTCAAATCGCCAAATAGGGGACTAGACGTGACTGACAGATGTCTGTCATAGGTCTTGTCCCACTCTCCCAACTTCTAATTCTCAGATTTGATAAGAATTACCTTGAAGAATAACCTTGTTTACATTTAGAAATGAAAATGATGTCTACCTACCAACTACAATGGAGTAGTTATGTGCCTAAAATATTCCCATTTAGGAAGATGTTAGCATGACACTATATATTATGTTAGTATGATTAGCAATATCATGTTAGCATGACAATAAAAGTGATTATTCCCGTAAAATATATTCTTCGTCGCTGTACTAGAGTAAGCCGACATCGAAGTACATGATTTTAATAACATTACGGTGCACATTACAGATAGCAGTTTTGAACGTTCTCTTTGGATTATTATTTCCATTAATAAACTGTTGCAATCGACCGAAAATAAAATACGATTTAAATTTCTTTAAAGATAGTTGGTTTACGTCTCAAAATAGGTTTGTTGATTTAAAAAAAAAAAATACATATAAGGCTTCAAACGCGTGTAATCCCTGAAATATGATTTTATAATGATGAAAATGGCAGAAGGGATTATAATTTCTGAGGTACCTACTAATAAGTAAGGTTACATCAAAGTGATGTCGCCACGTTGGCGCCATGGCCACATATGCCCACTGACCAAATGACGTCACAGCTCGGTTATAATTAGGAAAGCCTTAGGGTTTGTAAACATTTCTAAATTGCTGAATTATGTACTTAAATTGCATCAGAATTTGTTTAAAAAATCGATCAAAACTGCGACAAAAAATTGTTAATAATCCAAAAATTGGTTTGTATCACAGAATATTATTTAGAGTTTTATGCGATAAATTTCAAAGCGAACACATTCTGTGCACTGGGTGTTGAAATTGTTTAAAAATTGACATGAATATAATGCGTTAAAATGTTGAAAATCATTTCATAGTGCACGGGGAGTTTTTTAATTGGACGGATTTAATTTCGATGAATCAAATTACACAACCGGGATCGTTATTTTTTCATCCGTTCGCTGTACATTCAATAAGGGATTTAATATTGACATAGTGCAACAAAAATGTTTTTAATCAAAATGTCACCTACACACAATACACCGCAATGTTACCGCATGAATATATGCATATTTATATTATGTTTTTCCACTTATAGTTGGGCGTATTCAAGTTAGCTAAATCTTGGCCAACGCTCAACTTGCTTATATTTATAAGCTGAACAGCGGGAGTCCTTTTGGTAATCTGACTTTCATCCTGCGTATTACCATTTTTATCTTTGCCATTATGGGCATGAAACTTTTTGGGAAGAATTATACTAATGAGAATAAAATAACCTGATCTATCATCGCAGACAATGCATACTAAATAGGCTATCAATTTCCAGTAGAATAAGAAACAATTCGGTGATACCGAGAAGGCCTGAAAATGCCACAAAATAATGCGTTACAATGTTAGCTTTATTTCGACAGCTACATCGTTATCAATACCAAACTATAACCCAACCACCAAGACTGTACTTGAGAGAAAGTCAACACGATTGTTCGCGGAAACAAGTTTTATTACGGGCGAACATTCCCCTTTCAAACTAGGTACGATAATCATAACTGCTGACATAAATACAGTTATTTTGAGGGTTTAGCGCTCTGTAGTTACATTCAGATTGTGGGTTGAAGTGGGCAGGGCTTTCAATCAGGGTAAACTAGATATTGAACCGCTGTGTAATGATTTGCAAGTTTAAGTTACCTAGTTATGTATCTCTTTTCCAGCGTAGGAAACCACACATCACATGCGCCTTTTCCAATGCCGGCTAGCCACGGGAAGGTCATGATTGCCGCCTTGGATATTTATAGTACGGAATCTCGAGCCAAAACATCCCGAAAAAACTAACAGATGTTCACATTGTTTTCTAATATATACCCCACGTTTCCCCGAACGCCCTACGTTCGAACTTGAATTCTGTTCTTTTCAATTTAAACGGTTTTTTCCGTTATGAAACCCATTTTTCCCAAAACGTCCTCCTTGAAATCGTATTGAATCAACTTGTTCCTAACAAACGATTTTAGAGTAACGGAGAAAAGTGTAGTGAAATGCCAATGAAAACATCAAATGTTAGTTACCTACAGATACTCTTGTAATTTTTTAAGTGTTCAGCAACATTTAAACTTTAGATATGCAATTCAAATCATAATTATCACATCTTAACGCACAAATCTTTTCGGACTGACTCCCCTTAAAAGTTTTACCAGGCCTACCTATGTTTAGTGTGTGTGTGTAGGGGGGGTCTAGTTTTAAGCCCGATCACCAACTTGCATTAACTCTTAGAGGTGTAGGGATAGAATATCAAGGCGCATTTATCAGCTGTAGAAATGGAGTTTTATTTAAGTTTATATTGATATTTCGTACATTTCACCCAACTTCTCGTTGGCACTTGGGGGTGGGGATGCATTTTCTTTGCGTTTCAGAGGGTGTAGAACACGTTTACAATAGTCATTTATTTTCAGATTTCTTTATATATATATATATATATATATATATATATATATATAGACCAAATTTTCTGCTCACTACTCCTCCGAAACCGCTGGTCCGATTTGAATCGAATTTTGATATGATGTATTGCCACGTCGGAACTTGTGCCTCGCTGACCTTGGTGAGGATCTGCTGACCACGAGCCGTAATATCAATCATAATGATGACGAAATCTTGCTCAAATCTCTCCTATTTACCGTAAGACGACGAAATTTGATAGGAAGCCTCTCTGGGATAACAAGAGACGAATGACCTTACAGGCGCCATCCTGATCAGCTGAGTTAGGAGCCTCTCTAGGACATCAAGGGACGAATGAAATGACGGGCTCCACCCTGAGCACCAGCTGACCGATTCACGTAGCGTTTTTCGCAACATGCTCCGCTAACCAGTGGCACGTAAATAGGAAAGCATTTTGTAAACAAATTTTCCACTGATTAAGTCAAAATTACTATTAACCACGGCTCACACCCAAAATTCGTTCAGTGAAAATTGACATTTGCGTTTGAAGCTTGACTTTTCACCTTCTAATATTTTACCTATCCCTATTCGAAAAGTTGGTTCTGCTTACGCAAACTGTGAAAGTGTTTTTTTATAATTAGGATCATGCGCTTTACAACGGAAGCTGAGGTTCGAAAATATCTACATGACGTTTCAGAATGTGTTAGTAAACACCTGACTACTTTTATAATTCATTGATTTTAATATGAATATGTTTCGAGCTGGGGGTCTAGTGGAAATTTGCGTGCCGGTTTTTTAAAGACCTAACGACTGATAAGCAATTTAGAGTTATTACCTAGAAACGGAGCTCTTATTTTACTTTGCTGTTTTTTTATTTTTCTCAACTATTTTTTATTTTCCTTGCTTTTTTGTGGATCTAGAAAATGATGTTGAATTTGGTTGGTAAAATGTTGAATTTGATTGGTAAAATGTTGAATTTGATTGGGGAAATGTTGAATTAGATTGGGAGAGCAATACATTCGAGTCAACACAAAGAATAAGCGATGGGAAAGATAAAAATAGCGACGAACTTCTTCCAGGGATACCTATGCCACTGGGATAACAGAGACAGTAACCTGTATTTATGTGAAGTTACTATTATGCTCCTGGCGACGTAGTTGTGTACTGTCCGAGTTAGCAGATGGTAGAGTCCTGAAGCCCGGTAGGTCTAGCTAAGCTACCAAAAGAGTGACGAATGAAATTCCAAACCTACAGATCTGCTGACAGGACCAACTAAACATTCAAGTTGCAGAGAGTCATAGAGAAGATTGTTGTGCTTAACATGGCAACAGGTGGTTTTCGTTGGGCTAACCGGGTTACAGCTCCTCCTGCGAATACTCATAACAACAGAGTTGAACGACCAGTCAGCACATGGTCTTCACGGTCAGCATTATATAAAGACATTGAAATATTCTCCATGCGCAACCTCTCCTTTCAAATATCAAACAATGATGGTGACACCAATCAAATCATTCCAACGAGGCTTATCCATCTTTCTTGGTCAACTGCCATTTGGTAATAATAGTGTTCAATAATAGTGTTTATGCTCTAAAATTGACTACACGAAACTTTTCCAACAGTATTCAGTCCATCTTTACTTACGCATAAAGGACAAGAAAAGCATAAGCCGGTCAATTAACACTTATAGATTCTAACACTTAGGTCTCTCGTAAATTTCCCAATCATTATTCCATCTGTCGAAGTCGCCAGCCCATCATAGAAATACAATGTCAAGAACAATACTAAAATAATCAATATAAAAATATACTAAGAGTTAGCGTAATTTTAACCCAAACTGAAACACTGGAAAGCGTAATTATGCGTTGTACTACTCAAAAACCAGTTGTAGTCTACATGAAAACAACTAGTTCTTCCAAGTTCATCTATGCTGCACTCTTCAAGGTGTATGAGTAGAAATCATTATTAATTTGTACCGCTATAGTTAAGTTCAAAACCTTATTTCTTTAACTGGTTGAGACTGTTCGAGTGGGTGTTCAACTATTTGCTTCTAATACGTATTTTGTAGATGGAGCCATTTTCACCAGGATTGATGCTAACCATACGTTGCATTCCCAATAGCAGCAAATGAAGGAGACATAGATATTACGTGCCGAACTATTGCTTATGAGCCTACTTTGGGAAAATTAGAGTCATTACCGAACATGAAATACAGGCGTGAATGAGGTCGCAATCAAACTGGTCCACAATCCCAAATTTCTTCGAACAACGTAACAGAAGGAATTAGGCCTTATGAATTAGGCTTCGCAATAGAGATACCTAGTTTAAAATCTCTCCACCAAACCACTTTACGATCCTAGAAGATGGGATAAGGAAATCGTGAACTCTGAAGAAAGGAAGGCGGTGAGATGGTTCCTAAAGTCCTCAATTGCAGTTTACTTACATGCAATCCTACCATAAGTTTGTTTATCAATACAATAATGCAATGCAATACAAGTTTTTTCATGTTTAAAATGAAGAAAAGTTGTTCACATTACGTCTTTCATATATATGTATGATAGTTCTAAACATTTCATACGAATCCAGGAATTCCTCAATATAGTAGATGGACTAACTCATAGGCTTCCTCATCAAACTATTTCTTTTCTTTTTTTGTAATTATTTTATTTATACAAGGCTAATGCTTGTTGGAATTTGGAAGCAGTTAGCTGAACTTTTCGTGAATTTAAGCATCATTCTTGGCATCGGAGCGTTGACGTCGGAAAAATTTGGCACGCACCTTGGTGTGGGGCACTCATAATGGCATCAAAGCGCCGTCCTCCTTTTTCTCATTGTTTGTTGTCAATATTTAGACTTTTAAAAAGAGGCATTGCATTGTTGAGCCGATGTAGGTGGCATTGATTTTTTGAGACATACCAATATTGATTTATCTATTGTAGGATAAACGTTCCAGCCGTGTCACATAACCTGATGAGCAAATTTTCGTTTTTTGACATTTTCATGTCTTTGCTTTGGCACATAAACTAAAAAAACGTCACGGAAAATAATTGCTCACGAAAATTGCTCACGAAAATTGCTCACGAAAATTGTCCCAAGTGGCCACAACGATGATTATGACCATCAGAAATGACGTTTTTACCTAATGATCCCACGATTCTGAGATTTGGTATGTGGGCCCTTGAGGGACTTCTTAACACAACTGACCGATCCCAGATCAGCTGAGTGGCTCTAGAATCCAGTTTTTTCCCTAATGATCCCACGATTCTGAGATTTGGTATGTAGCCCCTTGAGGGACTTCTGAACACAACTGACCGATCCCAGATCAGCTGAGTGGCTCTAGAATCCATTTTTTTTCCCTAATGATCCCACGATTCTGAGATTTGGTATGTAGCCCCTTGAGGGACTTCTGAACACAACTGACCGATCCCAGATCAGCTGAGTGGCTCTTGAATCCAGTTTTTTCCCTAATGATCCCACGATTCTGAGATTTGGTATGTAGCCCCTTGAGGGACTTCTGAACGCAACTGACCGATCCCAGATCAGCTGAGTGGCTCTAGAATCCAGTATTTTCCCTAATGATCCCACGAATCTGAGATTTGGTATGTAGCCCCTTGAGGGACTTCTGAACACAACTGACCGATTACAGATCAGCTGAGTGGCTCTAGAATCCAGTTTTTTCCCTAATGATAAGAAAATAATAAGAAAACACACATGAAAATGTCCCAATGTGTTGCAGACTCGTATGCAAGCATTTCTGATGATTTCCGCTTACTTTACTAAGTTTACATCAAAATTATGGTTTAACTTAGAGTAATTTTCCCTAATGATCCCACGATTCTGAGATTTGGTATGTGGGCCCTTGAGGGACTTCTGAACACAACTGACCGATCCCAGATCAGCTGTTTTAATAACACTATCCCCCTCCCCCCAAAAAATCAAGGTCATGCCCTCACGACACAGGTACTGGTCCTGGGGGTTTTTCGTTTTTTATTTTTTTCATCTTAAAAAAATACGCTCAAATGGGAAAAATCAGTAAATCACTAAAAAAAGGCAAAAAACGGCTAAAAATCGTTATTTACACACACACACACACGCGCACACACATACACACACACACACACCTGTATATATATACCAAAATTTCTGCTCACTACTCCTCCGAAACCGCTGGTCCGATTTGAACCGAATTTTGATATGATGTATTGCCACGTCGGAACTTGTGCCTCGCTGACCTTGGTGAGGATCTGCTGACCACGAGCCGTAATATCAATCATAATGATGACGAAATCTTGCTCAAATCTCTCCTATTTACCGTAAGACGACGAAATTTGATAGGAAGCCTCTCTGGGATAACAAGAGACGAATGACCTTACAGGCGCCATCCTGATCAGCTGAGTGAGCTAAAATCTTTCCTTTTCACCGTAGGATGTTGAAAATTTATAGGGAGCGTCTCTGGGATAACAAGAGACGAATGACCTTACAGGCGCCATCCTGATCAGCTGAGTTAGGAGCCTCTCTAGGACATCAAGGGACGAATGAAATGACGGGCTCCACCCTGAGCACCAGCTGACCGATCCACGTAGCGTTTTTCGCAACATGCTCCGCTAACCAGCGTCACGTAAATAGGAAAGCATTTTTTAAACAAATTCTCCACTGATTAAGTCAAAATTACTATTAATCATGGCTCTCCTAACGACAAATAATCACCCAAAATTCGTTCAGTGAAACTTGACATTTGCGTTTGAAGCTTGACTTTTCACCTTCTAATATTTTACCTATCCCTATTCGAAAAGTTGGTTCTGCTTACGCAAACTGTGAAAGTGTTTTTTTATAATTATGATCATGCGTTTCACAACGGAAGCTGAGGTTCGAAAATATCTACATGACGTTTCAGAAGTGTTAGTAAACACCTGATTACTTTTATAACTCATTGATTTGAATATGAATATGTTTTTGAGCTGGGGGTCTAATGGAAATTCGCGTGCCGGTTTTTTAAAGACCGAACGACCGATAAGCAATTTAGAGTTATTACCTAGAAAGCTCTTATAAGATCTTAGCTTATTTTGCTGGTTTTTATTTTTCTCAACTATTTTTTATTTTCCTTGCTTTTTTGTGGATCTAGAAAATGATGTTGAATTTGGTTGGTAAAATGTTGAATTTGATTGGTATATATATATATATATATATATATATATATATATATATATATATATACATATATATATATATATATATATATATATATATATACACCTGTATATATATATACATATATACATTTATCACATAAATCAAGCGCTTTCCAACCAGTGGCGAACGATTTCTGTGCGATGAAAACTGCGGAAGTTCCATTCCCCTAGCAACGGATTGGTTGTACGTGAACATCATTAGAAATTGTGACATATTTTTTGCGTCACGAAAATTTTTGGTTGACCCCCCAGAGCAAAGACATATCTATGTCAAAAATCTTAAAGCCATTTAAATAGCAGAATGTTACTTAGAAGAACTGTTTTCACAAACTGCTAAAATTTCAGAAATATTTACATTAATACAATGCGTAAAATTACGTAGGTGTTCATGTTGCACATTACGTTGCAAGTGCTCAGTAAGACTTTACAAAAGGCCTTTCCGTCAATAAATTGGATTTTATTTATCTCCAGGAACTGGGGCTTCTTCAAGGAGAAAATTAACTTTACACTTGACTTTACACAAATGCCTGTTTGTAAAGTCATGCAATGATCTTAACTGCTCAAATAAAGAAATAGTGCACAATAATTGCACAGAAAATCGCTAATAAAATCGGATTTATTGTTATCATCAGGTATGCTTTGCGCCATAAATTACTTGCATTCATCATTGTTACAGAACATCAACTGCTCCGTACCATTTTAGAAGTTTCTCCGCAAGCGCACTCGAAATAACGACTATTAATAACGCGGAACAATAATAATTGCTCCGATCTAATTCGAATGTTTATTCATGCCAGAAACAGCTAGTTCGTGAGTGTTGGAACAACAACTGGCTAAGGACGATCGCGTGTTTTCGTTCGAGGTTTTTGGCAAACAGTTGCTGGCACGCGTTGCCGACATTGACTGTCATCTCACCTGTGTAGTTTGTACGTGCATTGACCGCTCTTTTAGGTTTCAATTCCTTTTGCATAAAATTAGGTCTCTTTAATGTTAGGAGGGAAAATGATTAAATGTATCACAAAGAATTGTGAAGGGTTAACAATTTTTTTAGGAAATGAAGCTATAAATAAAACGTCAAAAACTGTTATTCGAGATAAAAACGTCTGCCAAGTTGGGTGTGGCACATAGCTTTTTCTCATGGCCGTAATGAATGTTTAGATCATTGAAATGCTTCAATTTAGCTTAAAAACATAAACCAGTCATTCCCGTAAAATTTAATCAAAATGGGATGACAACTGTAGAACACGTTCTTGTTACAAGACTTTGAGGTTCGAGTATGCTCAGTAACTACTAATTCGTGCTACTATCGTGATGAAACTCAATGGGATAGTAAATTGTCAATTACCAACTACCTTCTGAATTCGAGCGAGATCGGATGAATTGACAGTGAGGAAATAATCTACATGTATTTTACGTTTGCGTATGCACAATGAAAACTATTAATTTATCAAGGACAACATTTACATTTTATTCACACCCTCACTCGCACATTTCCAGAAAATACCATCAAAACCGAATGGAAGGTGTAGATGTAATGCTAATCACTTGGATTCCATATTCGCGCATGCACAGCAGCAACCAATGGTGCGATCGTGTTAAAATTGACATGGAATCATTAAAACGTCTTTTTCCAACTAACTTCCGGATTCGTGTGAGATATGGTGGATACTTGATTGGGAAAATATGATTCCAACACTGCAGTGTTGATTTAAGAATAATGAAACTGATAAGGAACCATCCACTGCCTAGCCCGCAAACTCTTTGAAAATTTTATCAAAATCGGATGAAAACTGGAGAAATTGACATTGTTACAAGTATTTGTGGACACACACACACACACACAGACGAAACGAATGTTGTTCAGAATGGTCTAAAACGTAAAATAAGAGTGGAAATTTTGATTTTGGAAAGAAAAAAAAAACGGACGGTAGACCTACGGTTCTACAGTCAGATCATTTAATAACGATTAACGTTTGTTTCGTCAAAATTTCCGTCAATCGAAACTTTGCAGCTCATTAATGCATCAAAAGTTGAATTACGTTTTTGTTTCACCTCCGTCAATATTATTATTGACCGAATGAAATTTATTCTAATGAAAGTATTTTTCTAGCTTCTTTATTTATATAGTTTTGTGACGCTCGCAACCACCATAATAACGTGATATTATTTCGATGGTGCAATTTCGATCGTGATGTGACGCTAAAAAACCCCACCGTGACGTGACGCTCGTGAGGTGACGAAAACAAATGGAAAAGTCCTGTTAATCACTATTAAATGGTAAAACGGAGGTAGACCTACGGTTCTACAGTCTGATCATTTAACAATGATTAATTTTGCACATTATTAGTTCATTATGGTTACTTAGCAATATTTTATAACTGAGCGTAATAAATCAGCTTTCCTTGACACTACGGAGGCTTTGGGATTATGACATGCTGTGATAAAATGAGAGCATTCCAAAAAGTGGCTAACGATTTTCCTGCTATGAAAACTAAGGGAGTTACACTTCCCAAGTAACGCATTGGTTGTACGTGAAAATCAATAGAAAACCCCACCGTGACGTGACGCTCGTGACGTGACGCTCGTGACGTGACGAAAACAAATGTAAACGTCCTGTTAATCATTATTAAATGGTAAAATCATCTCTGGAAAGTGAAAACAATGATTCAGCTTAGTTTTGGAAGCGAGATTGTAAATTCTACAAACAAATCAAATGCAATGAAATTTAGGGGCAATCGCTTTGAGTCCACCCTTCAACTACCACCTGATTTTGAGTGAATCTGGGACGTCATGAGGTAAATATGTAATGTTGTGAGATTTTTACTAGCTGTTACAGAAAATTCACGTTGGCCCATTCCCGCACAAGGATTGACCACAGACAGGCGCAGAACCAAAAGGGTTCAGAATGTTTTGAAATACAACACATCTCTCCGTGAGTTAGAGTGAAACATACCCCAAAGCCAAGTATCACTTGTGGCCATTCCTTCAAAAACTCGAGATTTTGCAATTTGCGACCATTGTGAGTGTGATTGCTCACGTTTTTGTGCACTCAAAACTTCGAATGATGGGCTATTTATTCATAGGACTATATACAGATTCTGAATCTGCTGTAAAAAATGGGAGTTTCTGTTCAAAAATAAGATGCTTGCGCACGTGCGCAAAACTGTTTTAGGTTTTACAACACAACATCAACATAAACTATAGGAAGGTACAATTTGAAATCCTCGTTTCTTTAAAAAACGAAATCTTTACAATTTGTGCGTCATTTCGCGCTTTATTGATCACTTTTTTATGCGCTCAAAAATTTGAGTGATATGTATTTTACCATAAAATTTCATTATATTCTGATCTGCAAATAACAAAGTTAGAGGGCAATGCGCAGTTGGACCATGTACACAGAAATCTCATATTTGATATCTACACAAAAAAGGCCTTAACCTAATACTTCCTCCTATCCCCAATAGTGGAGGACAACATCTGAGTGGGCGTATTGGAGTAAATTAGGTATATTACGTATTTTGGATGGATATTACGTGTTGAGAGATTCAGCAATAGAAGTAAAATGATCCAGGAAGATCACAGTTGGTCCTGTGACGCCCAAAAGATTTGTTTTTTTCCCCCTTTCTTTTTTTCGAATATTAAGTTCCATGACATTCCATCCAACATGAAGAAGAAGAAATATTGGCAATATAAGTAATTCAATCACCTTACAGTGGTGTACTATTTCAACACCTGAACGCCTCGAGTGAGTCGGAATATTGTTTTACAAATGAGAATACCTTAAACCAGCTTTGGGGTCGATTTCAAAATGCCAAGAGCAATCCAATTGTAAATCCAACGAGGATTCAACTAACATTGAAATGGAGATTGAAATTCAAGAGGGCTGATATTGATTTCGACTTTTGATTTAGTTCTACAACATGTACCCAAAGTGGATTGAATATCAAAAGTTGAAAAATTGAATACAATATGGCGGATTTACCGAAATAACGATGAATCATATGACATAACGGCTTATTAATTTATTGTAAACCGTTGTTATGTTTGCTGTTTATTTATAGAGTTGAATATTCATCTTCCATCAAGTAAACTTCACTAAGCAGCCATGATGGCTCAGCACCTTGCTTGTGTAACCCAACCGTCTCAATGATGATCCAATTTAAATGTAAGTGTCGCAAGGTGATGGAAAAGCATATATCTACACTAAAGTTCAAATGCTTCATCACTATTGAAGGTATGGAAAATTTTTAATTGTGTAAAAAGTCGAAATAATTTTTGCAATACAAAATCAAAATTTCCACTTTTTGCATTTCAGATGATTTTGTTGATGATTTTCGTCTGTGTGGATGTTTGTCTTATGCATGTCTTTGCCAATTCATCGTCAAGCCCAAAACTTTACAAAGTTTGAGTAATGTAGCTTACGCATTTGCGCAAACGTGAATTCATTTCCTAATCTATTTTGAAATTGGTTGTTATACCTGTAGACGAAACAAAGATTAATGGAGCAATTTTAATTAAATGGTCAAGGATTGTGAGGTTGGCTCTCAAATTAGTCCCCTGTATACCAATCTTTGGTACATTGTGAATGCCGATGGATTGATGGTAGGGTGTGCGCACGCGCAAACAAGAATCATCAGGAACACCGTTCTCTCAATCTTCCAATTCTCTACCAGTCCCATGTAAATCAAATTTGGAGGGTAGTTGGTAAAATTCTTTAAGAAGACTATATACATTTCGTCGCAACTGGTTCAGTATAGTACTGCTCTATTTTGCATTAATAATTTTGACTCGTAATTTGTTCTTCAACTATAATTCTCGAAGTCTCTACTTACTGTTATATAAAAATCTTATTGTGTATGTGTGTGAGCGTGTTACTCAATCACCAAAAACTACTGGGCCCATAGTGCTGAAATTCGAGAACTCGACTTTTCCTAACTACATCACCCGGATATACAACTTTGTAATTAAGGAAAAACCTGACATGCGCCGAACTTTTCACGTCAAATGAGGATGGGGTGGATTCTCGCGTAAAGAATTTTCGATAACAAATTCAACGATACAAAAAACGATTTTGATGGGTTGAGCCAAGCAGTTTTTATTTAAACAGATGTTCAAAAATTTATCTTCAAACCGCCTTATTAACTGTAGCAACGTTAGTAGGGACTCGGGAATAGTTTTAACGCAACTAAGATTATATTGAGCTGGTTATGTTGAAGGGACGCTTAGTTGAAAAATTAATTAGGTATAACTTGATATTTAAATAGTAACCTTTTGGGGACTGTTGAGTAAACAAGGGACGTCCTTAAAGCGAATTCGCCGATTGGAGCCGAGCCTATTTGCCTCAAATCTATTTCAATAGGACGTCCCTCTGAAGCTAGGTAATATTAGCAAAGCTTCGCATATTATAGGAGGGAAGCCCTATTGAAATTGATGACCGTGACTCATTTTTATGGGTTGTATTCGTGTAATCGCCGACTGACGAATACGATTACACGAATACGAATATAATCGCAGTTGACTCAGAATCAACAAATAATTATCGCGATTACAAATTGGGGTCGAATTCTATGTGATTTTTCACGCTGAACCAAATTTAAACACTCTCAGATCTCCTGCAATCCGTAAAAACGAAGTTTTTACATCTGAAAACACATAAATTAGAGCATGATGAATAAAGAAAAACCTTCCTTGAAAAAATAATGTAAAACTTTTAGTGTTAAGTTGTTAATTATGATACATACTATTTATCCTTAATGCAGCATGCGGAATCCCATGGTTCATTGGGCTTCAAAATCATACCTGGAACAAGGAATTTAAAATATTATGTCAAACATTCTTAACTACTCATAAACTTCATAAAACTCATTAAAAAAAAGTATGGAAAAAGTACACATATCATATTCAGAGTGTGGGAAGGCTTTCAAAAAGACATCGTAATATGATCAGTGCAAATCAGTCCAGGTGAACATGAGGGGTTTTCATGCTGATTCAGCTAAAATGAAGTAACAAGTGGGTAGTTATGCTCTGTTTTAGTAGTATTCCTGTAGTTTTTGTTATTTCATTTTTTTTATATCTTTTTTGCTTTCTCAACTAAATTTGGATATCGTAAAAAAAACGTGTAAATTGGGATGCCTAGCATTGTTGTAACACTCTTTTTGACTGCCTCGCAAGTGCTGAAAAAAACTAGCTCCCTCCTATTTGGTTCCTCTACTCAAATTTTGTACTTTAAACTTCATCAACTCAGAGTGTGACGGGGACTTCATTATCCCCACAAATTACTACAGTGTACTATGCCATGCAGGAGTGCTCGGATATAGACATTTTATGCTAATCAGTGTCTTTGGTTAAAAAAAAGTCTGTTCGCAGCTTGATACTGTAGATACATTGACAACTTACATTATAGATCTCTTTCTTTTTCCTACTAGTGTTGTTTTCTTTTAATTACTTACAGTATAGATTTGTAATTGCTATACATTGCATGTATAAATAAATAAACGCATACTTTGTTTATAATGTGCCTACTTAATTTGTGTTTGGAAATGAATGATTCGTACTCATTCGTACTTCGTTCTTCAGATGAAAATTTTGTGGTCCTTCTCCATTACTGCTGAAGAGGTGGCAATCGCCCCTTTCTGCAATATTTTCCATGTTCTAGAACATCCTGACGTGGCCTACTACTCGCATGTGATAATTTTTTTCCTCCCAACGTCTAGTTTTTGTCTGCGACCGCTTTCCCTAGTGATCCGATTAAGTTTCCATTCCATTCGTGGCGCTCGTGTGGTCTACTCTACGCTCCTGATGCGCTTTCGCACGCGTCTACTTTCCCATATCATCTTCCACAGGTTTCGAGGGACGCCCTATGAAACAAAGGCAACGATTTTGATCTCAATGAAATAATGGATGATCCTCAGGAAGCACGATATATTTCCACACTTACACATAACATCAAATACCTAGCTGCACAAACAACTATTTCCTCGCGAAGTTTGGAAAAAATAAAATAACTTTTCACGTTTGATGTAGGAACTGGAAAGAAAAGACTTCCAAGTGGGTGTGGCTCACAGCTTCCTCGAATCCGTAACTTGAATGTATAGATGTGAATGCTACAAATGATACCTACAATCATATTAAAATTGATATGGGATGATCAAAGTGTCTTCTCCGAACTATCTTCCAAATTTAAGCGAGATTTGATGGCTAGGCCGTAAGAATACTATGCTTTTTGAAATTTACGTTTGCGCATGCACAGTGTTAAGTATTGATTTGTAAACAATGAAACTGATAGGGAACCGTTTACTGCTTATTACCCGCCCATTTTCTGAAAATTTCATCAAAATCGGATGGAAACGATAGAAGTTACGCGTGTTGCAAGGATTTGCGGACAGACACACACACAAGCAGAGACCCTTAACGAAAGTGGTTCATAATAGTATGAAACGTACAATACGAGTGAAAATGTTTATTTTGAGAAACCAAATTTGTCATCCTCAGAAAGTGAAAACAATGCTTCTACTACCTATAGGTAGACTCGGATGCAAATTTTAAACAAAACAAAAATTTGCATACGGCGTGAAACGTGTGGAAAATAAAATAAAAAGCGGTTGATGATTGGGAATATTATTTAAGCCTTCCTTCCATGTAAAGTGACTTTTAAAAAAATTTATCAAAGATAAACATTTGTTTTTTATTTATAACTTGTAAAATATTATGTTCAATTTGCTACTCGTAACAATTGCTATCATTTTGCAATTTAATTAATAATGAAACATTACAATGGTTTATTATTGAACAATGAATAAGTTTTTATTTTTTATTGCGTTCCAGCCTAAAAGAGTGTATGTATACTTGATATTTAGGCCTTTACATTTTATTATAATCTTGCTTGTTGCTCTAAAAAAATCTTGTGTACTAGTGCAATATAATGTTTCCTACCAATATTGCCCGAACTCAATAAAGCTAGGAACTACATTTGGTCTTCCTAAACTATAACCCTGAATTTTCTCTTTTTCGTTCTTCCTTCTCATGATAACAGACAGACACACTCACCGACATTCATTCATTTGGTATGTACGCACGTATTATTATCTTTCTAGGAGAATCATTGGTGATAGCCAATTGGGTTGTTGTCTATACGCATAGGGGATCAAATCTCCTACAGATATTATGAGGCGCATTCCATCCGGCACCAGCAATGGCAGGGCGAGGCCACTGGTTTGGCTGGTGTCCATCAGGAATTGTACCCGGTAGGCCAATTCATAACCCAACTTCCAGGGAAGGACCGAATAGTAGGCAATCGGGTCACCACTGGCCATACCCGTCTTACTCATGGATACCTGCTTAGCACAGAAGCTCGAGATGTTGTGTGTGGGAGAAATAGGGCACTTCCTGGCGGACTGCCCATACCTTATGAACCTCCAAGTCCAGCATAGGCTCCCTCAGTGGGTTGCTTTTCATCTGGACCACACAAGGTCCAGTCCCTGTTGTTGTACCAGATAGCCGCTGGGATCTACTACGAACTGTGATATCTTATCTGTGATAAATTTATGTACATCTAGTCATAGTTTTATTTCACTTTGCTGATTATAGAATAATAGTATGTATTTAGTTATAAGCTTATTTATCATCCAGTCTTAGTTGTAACTTAATTTAAATTTAATTATTTACTTTTTCCTATCTGGTAAGGGCGAAAAAGTTGTCATCGCTGTACCCCTCGTTTTTCCCCCCTCTGATTTGCCAGTGAAGTCCCTGATGGCACTCAGTTTAGTGACGGATAGCAACATGGCTCCTCCTAGAGTCTTCTCACTCGCAGTGTCCCTTAGGCACTGTTATTCAATATCGCTAATGATATTTCTGGTCAAGGTGCGGCTTTAACCATTTAATTTAACTTAATAAAAAATCTATGTATTATTACTATAAGCTATTAATTTTTACTAATGACCTAACCGTTGAAATTAATCCAACATAGTTAGGAACTCTTTATATCGTAGAAATATGCAACGTAGCTTCCTTTTTTCCCAGAAACTGACCTCTTCTATGAGATGTGAATATGAAGCAGAATTGGACACACTTACCTACCTACCGTCCCTAATTCCCATCCACATAACACTTTCGCAATTAAACAATTAAACGCTAATTCGCTCCTCGCTTTGCTTTGCATTAATCGTCTTGTTTCTTTTAAAATGAAGTACCTATGACTGTGTTTTGCATATTCACGAATGCAATATTAAGCTTTCTTGTGGAATGGCAAATGCCTCGGCAAAAAACCGTTGAAGTTTTTGTTTTTGTTCAAGGTAAGAATGAGTAAGTGCTGACATTCGATTCTGTGGTAATAAGAGCAGTGTCACTAGGGTTAAAAGTCTGAGAAGGTATTTAAGTACCTGCAGGGACGGGAAATTGAGCTCCTGCATTAAGATGAAGAATGAGAGGGAGAGGAAATTGAAAGAAAGAACAAAGGAAAGAAAGACGAGAAGAAGATTAATTTTGTTGAAAAACTCTAGCAAATAAATATTCATGGGACAATAAAGAGATAAATAAAAGACGTTCGTAATGGCTTTATCAAATAGGGACAAATTGACATTTAAAAGTTACCAATGTTAGCTTCAAAGATAATAATCTCTTATTCACTCGATTATCACGATTGACAAAAGAAGGCTGGGTTATAAGACTGGGCTGTAAACATTTAATGTTCCTCATTGTGCATTTAATTTTATTCCTCAAGAGAAATGAGTCATAATATTTGTTTCATGGAACCAGTTGTTTAATAGTAGTACATGTAAAGTAAAGTAAACAACCATTGCAAGTTGGGGCTTTTCGTCCGACTGTCTTCGGCAACTTATTTAATAACTTTCGGGAAGTTTACGAAAAAATTTAGAATGATCTCATTTTTTACGTTTTATAACAACCCGAACCATTATGGTTCCGTATATTTCTATATGTCACTAAATTTTCAGCGATTTTACGGGGTACGCTGAAGATGGTCCTCTATGAGTTTCTTCTCTGCTGTGTCTTCTAAATGTGTTTCTTCTAAATTACATAATCTTTGAAAAAAATTGCTGAATACGGACAAAATGGAATGAAAGCCTAAAGTTAAAACTGCGGGGCGCAAACATTTGCAAAAAGTACGCTTACTTAAATTTGAACGGTTTTCCCGTACAAAAGGTGGTAAAAACAAATCAGCTTTGTTTTGAAGCTTTTTCCCCGAACTTCTCTTAACGATTATGATGAAACGGTGATGGGCGAGTTACCCCATAGGTCGGTACCGGTAATATCCGAAATATTTCATAACGCTCTGAGGGACTAAGGTTTCTTGCCGCAAAAATTCCTGGTAACCTTTCTGGAGCTCACGTTTCAGCTCATCATTGATTTAATTGAGTTTCTATGCGTTTCCCTTGATGAGCAGCAACCTTCGTTTGTTTACGGTCTACTTCTCCCGGTTGAGTGCTGCATCGAGAGAATATACCTGGCATTAAAATCTTCAAGATGAAAATCTTGCAAGTAGCCACGACCACCCAAAAACTCAGACACGGCATTTTCAGGTCCAGCGCTTTCCCTGTGTTTAGTGCGTGCTAACGCAGAGTTCACTGATCGAAGCGGACTTTTTGCTTCCAATTTCAATCTTCCGATAGTTGATTGTAATTGTTGTTTTCAATTTGTAATTGTTAAAAAATCATATACGATTTTGACCTCATACAGATATTTATTGCTATGAATATCTGAGAAAATTTTAGGACCTCGCATTTAAGTCTGCACGCTGCTTTGTTTACTGAATAACAATAAATCCTATATGCATACATATCTCGAGACTATGTACTCTTTAAAAGTAGTAATAGTAGAACGGAGCAGTCTAGAAGATAGCTCGCACAATCCCCGAAAACTTTATCAAAATCAGGCAACAAAATTTGTTAATGTTTTGGGAATTGGCACAGACAAACAGATAGACACACACGCGACCAAAATTTATCAGCAAGCTCTGAGAACAAAAGTCAAGTGAAAATTCTGGTTTTGAGAACTTAACTTTCTTTAGATTTCTTTCGATTAGTCCTGTTTCAAAAATTTTCGATGTTTCTGTTTTTTAAATATTTTTTCAGTAGGTGTGATATTACTTAAATCTGCGTTCAACAAGGTCCAACCGAGGAATCATAACATACGTATATGATGCTTTGTAAGTAGGCAAGACATACTTTTGGTTTATTATTTTCCATAATGAACCTCTGGAATCGACAAAAAAAAACATAAATAAATAAAACTGATGAGCAGGTATATTTGCAACCATTTTTGCTTGCCCTCCAACAATTCGCCTTATACTGACCAAATTATAAATAGAGTTTAAATGACTCTTTCAACTGATTTTGGTGTAAGTTTCGTCCCTTTGGAAATAAGTTAGTGCTTGTGGGTCGCCCCCTTTCTAACATTCCTTGACATGTCAATTACGTTATGGTCCAAAATCACGCTTGAGGCTGAATGAATCTTAATTACAAACAGAAATATTTAAAATATAAGAAAATGGGAGGAATGAGTTTGCACACCGCCACAATAGTCTCACAGTAAAAACATCAAAGTTCTAGTTCGTAGATAAATTTAAAGCCGAATGCCTTGGTTACTCCATTAACCTCCTTTTCCCTAAGAGAAAAAAAACCATCGTCTCCTGAGTTGTTCAGGAAGAGGGAAACAAGTCCTTTCCGGTCAGTTTAGGTCTCGGATATCTGAAATTTGAACGGACGCTACGACGGAGCCACGTGTTGAAGACCTTCCCACGAGGTACCTCGGACTGGTTCTTCGTTCCCTCTTAATTCCATTGATAATATTCATACGTTTACAAATTTATTCAAGCGATTAGGAAATGGATTGGAGTGCGTTTTGAATCAGCTGTGAAATTCAGGTTACGTGAGAACATTCATTTTGTTGAATCATTCTCGGCATGGATAAGCGATTTTCACAACAAAATACCTGATGTTCACGTCCAGAACAGAATTCTTCGTCAATTGTAGGAGTTATTTCCTCGTGAATGCAAGGCGTATATCCATGTAAGCTGCGATAGGGCTTACAACTCCATAATATCAAGCAATAGGTATCAGGCCCATGGTACTGACACTTAATTTCCAAGCTGTAAGCCATGTGCAATTGAAGAAATCACATATCTTCTCACATATCTAAGACTGTTATGGTCTCCTAAGGGAGAAAATAGCAAACAAAGCAACTCTGAAGTTTGGAGGCTCTTTTGTAGCCCTTCTACGCAGAACACGACTATAATTATTAAAGGAACTGTATTTTACTGTACCTTAATATATCTGCATAGACGTAGCGCCGACCGAGGGGATATTAGTTAAACTAGATAACACTTAACTAGTCCTTTTGAATTTAACAGGAGTTTATCCACCAACTGAAAATTAATTATATAAAACTAATCACTATTGGAACCTACATAACCTAAGATGATTGGAGTTTTCAATTTGACTACCTAGCTAATTTCTCTTCCGTTCTCACAAGGAAATTGAAATTTGCAAAAAGCCCATTTGGGGCATCACGAGATGAATAAAATAACAGGCTTCATCCTGATCAGCTAATTGAGCTAAATTCTATCCTATTTTTCTTAGGATGTAGAAATTTTATAGAACGCCTTTATATCACTGTGCGGTTTATGTGGATGGAGGGACTTGGGAGTTCGGTGACATACATCACTGCACACCCAAAGTAAGGAAGAAAATGGTAAGTAGAAGTAGAGGCTAGGCGAAATGATTATGAGCGTGTATAGAATGGATGGCTGAGTCGAGTCTCCCTGCTCTTTCATACCTATGACGTATGTCCTCGCTCCTAGGCCTGCGCCAACCACCAACTGTCGAGGTGGTATTTTGGTCGGACTCCAGTCGGTGTCTCATTTTATTTAGGAATAGGAAACCACAACTAAGTTACAGAAGTTCACCGCAAGTATGTCCAATGCTTTTGAATTTCAGCCACTAGAATTAAAGTGATAACAAAAGATGGTCTGGGACACCTTAGTAACATTGGCCCACTAGTTAGGGAGAAAAGCTTCATATTAGCAGTTTTGTTAGAATGTACTATTAAAATTAAAAGTATTTTGTTATTGGAAAATATGGAGTGACGTGGAATTAAATCACTGTCCAAAGTCTCACCAGGTGGATTTTAACTAATTCCTCTATTCGCTGCTAAGCATGGTAAGGCTCGACAGTTATTATTATAATCTATTCATCCATTTTTTTTTTTTTTGGTTCAACAGTGGGCATTGCATTTTATTTCACACAATATTCAGTTTAAAAGTTTCTCAATCCAGTTATTTACAAACTAGGTGAAACATTGAAATAACAATGAAGAGATGTTAAGGCAAACGCACGCGGCCATGTGGAAGACATTCATAAGTAGGCAATTAAGTAGGTAATTAATAATAATTTAGTCCCCTTGAAAATAAAAATCCTCCTCCTCTAGAAAAATCCCAGCGGTAATTTTATCCTAGTGACCTCGACTTCTTATGACTCGGATTCGGTAACCGAAGTATCGATGGTACTTGACTGTCTTTACACAACTGCCTCACTGCAAGTCGACTATGTACTGAACATCAAATGTCATCAGATCTTCAGCACATATTCACTGTGACCTGCAACGTTATAATAATGTGCCGAAGCGACAATGAACGGTATGCAGATAGTGATGTTTAACCTATCCTCCCAAATATTTTATTGGGGTCAAAATTAGCCTTGCGGGTGTGGCTCATCAGTTCCCTAAAGTAACCGGCATGATCGAATAGATCATTAAATTTCCAGACCAAATACAACCTTTTCCAAACCAAATTAAACCTTTTTTTTTCATCACTAAAAACTCTCAAAATGACCATAATACATTAAAAAACTGAAACTCGTAAACGAGTTCCCCTATCTGCTTCACAAGCAGATACCATGTTACATACGATTTCTGTGCGATGAAAACTGCGGAAGTTCCATTCCCCTAGCAACGCTGGGTTGTACGTGAAAAACACTGAAATTGTGACACAAATTTTGCGTCACGGAAATTTTTGGTTGACCCCCCAGAGCAAAGACATATCCATGTCAAAAACTTTCTCAAAATGTAGTGTTATGGAAAATGTTGTGTTTGGGAACTTAAAATGTTGTGTTATGGACATATGTAGACTTGAAAAAAAAAAAAAAAAAAAATTAAAAATACCCTCGAGCATGCATAATAAGGTAACTTTTTTCTAACAGTGAATTGAGGATACCTGGAAAGTGTACCGTTTTCGGGAAAGTTTAACGTTGGTCTCCCTATTTCGAATCGAGATAATTCGAAAAACTTTCCGGGTATCCTAAATTCACTGTTAGAAAAAAATCACCTTACTTTTTTTTTCTTTTTGACATGGATATGTCTTTTGGCTGGGGGTCAAGGAATTTTCGCGACACTTTTTGACATGGATATGTCTTTTGGCTGGGGGTCAAGGAATTTTTCGTGACACTTTTTTTTCCCGACCGACACTTTTTTTCCCGACCGGCACATTTTCTATTGATTTTCACGTACAACCAAGGCGTTACTAGGGAAGAGTAACTCCCATAGTTTTCATAGTAGGAAAATCGTTCGCCACTTTTTGGAATGCTCTCATTTTACCACGACATTTCATGACCTCTAAGCCATTGTAGTGTCAAGGAATGCTGATTTATTACTCTAAGTTATAAACTAATATTGTTTTGTAACCATAATGGAATAATCTTGTGAAAAGAAGGCACTACATGGTTGGTATACGATTGAGTAGTAGGTACCTACTGGTAAGCAGTAGGTAGTAGACATATCCATGATCTTTTGTTTTTCCCATCAAGGGAGAAATTAAAATGCTTGATTTGACATGGATTTATACCTGTGACAGTCCAAACCCTGATTTGATATTTTTTCCCGACCGACCATCATTCACACTTTTTTTTCCCGACCGACACTTTTTTTCCCGACCGGCACATTTTCTATTGATTTTCACGTACAACCAAGGCGTTACTAGGGAAGAGTAACTCCCATAGTTTTCATAGTAGGAAAATCGTTCGCCACTTTTTGGAATGCTCTCATTTTACCACGACATTTCATGACCTCTAAGCCATTGTAGTGTCAAGGAATGCTGATTTATTACTCTAAGTTAAAAACTAATATTGTTTTGTAACCATAATGGAATAATCTTGTGAAATGAAGGCACTACATGGTTGATATACAATTGAGTAGTAGGTACCAACTGGTAAGCAGTAGGTACTAGACATATCCATGATCTTTTGTTTTTCCCATCAAGGGAGAAATTTGACATGGTTTGCTACTATCGTTTTTCAAGTCTACATACGTCCATAACACAACATTTTGAGTCACCATGCACAACATTTTCCATAACACTACATTTTGAGTCCGTTTTTTTAATGTATACTGGTCATTTTGAGAGTTTTTAGTGATTAAAAAAAAAAAAAAGGTTTAATTTGGTTTGGAAAAAGTTTAATTTGGTTTGGAAAAGGTTTAATTTGGTTTGGATAAAGTTTAATTTGGTCTGGAAATGCTGTATGTTTATAAGGTACTATATAAAATCATAAATTCAGGTGAATAATTCATATATCACGCTCTGGTGAGTATGGTGGTGTGCTTGCACATGCTTCCTCACTGCGCTCCATACACTCTTAAAGACTCTGAATAACATCTAAATTTTAGAGGAATATCACTTAAATTTGAGTGCTAGTAACGGCCACGATCGTAAGGCATTTTATGTTGAGTATCTTGAATCATAACCCGTAAAATCCCCGAAACGTTCATGGACCGAATTAAATAGAGCCCCTGGGAACTCGGCTTGAATTGGGTACTAAGAACTTGAAGGAGATTGGGTGTTGCAAGAATTTGGCATGATCACATGCGCAGAAGCCAGCATTTGCAATGGAATTTCGAAGACACCTTCTAAACCCTGGCTTACAAAATCTTTCTGAAATTCATTAAAATCGGACAGCGATCAGGAGCGTCATGCATGTTGCTAGTATTTGAGGGCGCACAACAACTGTGTGCAAATTGCGGGCGGATCATTTGATTTGACGAACGTTTGTTAATTCGGGAATGAAGAAAACAAATTGAATGAACTAATAATATGGTTTATTACACAAATTCAACGCAATTCCAGCTGCTGAAGTGGTATAATGAAGCAATCAAACTATGGTGATGGTGAAAGTCACGTTCGAAAATCGGAAAGATAACAGTTTTGGAACACATCAAATGTTTTAGAAGAATAGTGAGAATGTTTTGAACTAAAATTACTAAATGGGAAAACCCTCGAAACGATGCCAGAAGACTCAATTGCCATTATCTATAGGGCAGTGACGTCCATAACTATTGGGGATTGCACCTTCTCAAAAGAGATCACTGATTGCATTTGTAGATATTGTATTGATATTCCTTTGTTATTTCAGTTGTATTAATATCGCTAATTCGATGAGGATCCGATCAGCCGCTAAAGATGTTCCAGCTGCTCTTTTTAGCGAATTTTCCTAGAAAATAAACTATTGCACTGACTCGACAAATTTTAAAATCAAAATTTTTGAAAAAACTCTTCATTAAATTCCGTTTTGAGGCATTCTGAAACGACTCCTAGAGTTTAACGCATTTTCAAATGTACCTATATATTTGTTTATTTATTTACTCATTTATACATATATAAACATATACATATATATGTCGTTCCAGACTCTCCTTAGGATTGAGATAAAATTCCGTTCTTGCGCCCAAAAATCTAGCTTTCCAAACGAAAGTATTAGTTTGTTGGCCAGGACTTTTTGAGTACATTACATTGGTCAAATTTCAGAAAATGTACTAAAAAAATCACTAAAAATGGCTAAAAACGGCTAAAAATCGTGTATATATATATATATATATATATATATATATATATATATATATATATATATATATATATATATAAATTATGTGATCCTCTAACATAGGGAGGAAAAATAATAAAACTAATGCCTTCAGCAGTTCTCCCCTCCTAGTGGAAGCACCTCGCTTCGGACCTCCCGAAGCTCGGGGCAGTCGCTGTTGGGCAATCTCTCGTGCGGTACGTTCCCTCTCTGTAAATAGTCGTGTGTGTTTCTTTTCATATTTTAATAAATTGTATTCGGGAATTAAAAGATTGTTTTTTAAAAACCGATTCCCGATTAAAGGACATTTAAGTGGCGCAGTCTCGTGGACAAATCAATTAACTTTGGGCAAATCAATCAACCAAAATCGATTGCATTCTGACCCAAAGGGAACCTGCTGTTCACCAAGAAGAAAATCTATCATCTCTACTCACTCTGTGACTTCAAGAGAACATCACACGCTCCACAAGAGGAAACTACGCGAATTCGCCAAAAAACAGGACGCCCGAGCAAAGACACTTGGCTCGTTAAATAAAATAGAAGTGGATTTCCGCCCGTGAGGACGGAAGATCGCCGTGCTCTCTCTCCTTCGCTAATCTCTTCTCAGAAGCCGCTGGCCGCAACAAGACACCGAGGTACCTACTCTGTCGACCTTCACCTAAAGCCGAGATAAGAAAACTCAGATGTTTACTCTCGTCGTGTTGTAAGTACCAACCCAGCTTCATCTTTTAATTCTCCAGGAGTAGCGAGATCACCGGCAAATTTTGAAGGAAGATTCAAACTTCTAATTCAACTTCATTTGATTTTTTATAATTGTTAAACCTCCCCATTTCATACCACCCGTTACCTGGTGGGAAGGAACAATTCAATTTTATTCTAATAATCGTTAAACCTCCCCATTTCATACCACCCGTTACCTGGTGGGAAGGAACGATCAAGTTTTTGTTGCAACCGCGTTTCAAGCCACCCGTCATCTGGCGCGGTATTGCAGAAAAAAAAAAATAATAATTAACCAATTTTTATTGTCTTAATTTAAAGACACTTTATTTTATTTATATTTAATTATTGAAATTGCGTTTCAAGCCACCCGTCATCTGACGTTAATTTCATAATTAACCAATTTTTATTGTCTTAATTTAAAGACACTTTATTTTATTTGTATTTAATTATTGAAATTGCGTTTCAAGCCACCCGTCATCTGACGTTAATTTCATAATTAATCAATTTTATTGTCTTAATTTAAGATACTTGATTTCATTTTTATAATTGAATATTATAAACTTGTGTTTTTGTACATTTACACACTGACACAAACGAACACTTGGAGTAGACACTGAACAGTACATACTTTCCTGTCAAAATTCCAAAAAACTACAGAAAATATTTCTTAAGGAAGGTTCGCTCACCTTTCGAAAGACTACCTGTAATAGAGGAAGATTCTGATATGTCTGAGGGACAGTCACAACCTGGGGCGGCAAACCCGATCCCGAGCAACCCTTTTAATGATCCTAACTTTGTAGATTATTTTATTTCTCAAAGAATCCAGGAGTCCCTCAGAAACTTAAATGTCAATCAAAATACTAGGGACCAAGTCCCCGAATTTAAAAAGAAACATGCGGACATGATCCCGACCTTTGAGGGAAACCCAGGAAAGCTCCGGAAATTTTTGGACACGTGTGAATCTATAGCTAATAGGTTCATAGATGATGAAGATCCCACAAATTATCAAAATGAAGAGGTCCTTAAGACCATTATGTCCAAAATACAGGGACCAGCCTCGGATATGCTAGATAATTACTCACTTACGGACTTTCCTAGTATTAAAACTGCATTGCTAGAGACGTACTCCGACAAACGGGACATATTCACTTTATGTCACGAACTAACTGGACTGAGACATAGGGAGAGCGAAGATCCTTTTCAGTTTCATAATAAAATTAAAGCAAAACTAAATTTGGCTATTGCTTGGATTAAAAACCATGAAACTGAAACGAAACAAGAGATATTGATCGAGCACTACCAAGATATTAGTCTACGGACGTTACTCTTGCACCTACGGGAACCGCTCGGAAGTCAACTTCGGAGTAGGAAACCGAAAACGATGGGCGAAGCCCTTTCGATACTAACGAACGATTATCAAATCATGCAGTATCAAAAGGGTAGACTCGATCGGAACCCCCAACACAAACCGGCGATAAAACCGGAAAATAAAAATACGACTCCGGCAACCAAACCGTCATATTATGGCCAAGGATTTAAGCCCAAAACATTCCCAAATAAAACCCAAAATCAAGTGCCATCCAAGCCCTTTACACCCAATAAAAATAACACTTCACAAATCACAAGGCCCCCACAGACTCAAGTTCCAAGTCAAGGAACGTCCAATTTTGCAAAGTCGACTCCAATGTCTTGGCAAACAACTCGACCGAATTTAGATTTGAACAATGTGGAAATTCCCGAGGAAGAAAGTATGGGAAGTTCTGACCCCGAATATAACGCGGAAAATCCGGCCGATGAGGACTCTTTTTTAGAGGAGGAGTCCGAATCGCTACATTCTCCCTAATACATTTGAAACCAAAAGCTGGACAAAAACTACCATACATAGTATTTCCGAAGCATAAAATTAGAATCCTGTTGGACTCCGGAAGCACTTCAAGTTTTGTGCATCCAGAGGTCATTAAAAAATTTTTCCCCGACAAAATCATAACAGAGAAATTTCAAGTTAGGTCAATCCACGGATTATCATATGGGAGCAATAGTGCAAGGATCCCATGTGGCGAAATGTTCAAAATTAAAAACCTAAATCTCCTTTTTAGAATTCACAAATTCCATAGCCGATTCGGATTGCTATTAGGTACAGATAACCTTGAGTTACTTGGCGCTCATATTGATTATGAGAACAAGTTACTAATAATAAAAAATGTCAAAATCCCTTTTAAATATCACTACGTTGATCAAGAAATAAATAAAAAACCGATCTATGAACAAAAAATACCACCTAGGGCAATTTCGCAGATTAAAATTCCCGTACGTTGTGATTCAACAAAAAAGGAAGGAGTAATTCCATATCTGAAACAAAATTCACTAGAAATTCCTGAATGCCTGGTCAAAATTCAAGATAAGGAATGTTACGTAGGAATTTTAAATAATAGTGATTCTGAATGTAATTTCAAACTGTTTGAACCCATCCAAGTTGAAGAAATCCCCATTTTAGACAAAGTGAAAAGTCCAAATGTGAATTATTATGATACGCAAAATTATGTATTTGACCCCACTAATATTCGAACGGATCATATGAACGAAGAAGAAAAGAGACAAATTTTGAACTTAGTATATCAGTACAAAGATTTGTTTCATTGTGAAGGAAACACCTTAACGTGTACTAATAAAGTCCAACATGTAATCCGTACCATTGACGAGATCCCCGTGTATACCCGCAATTACCGATATCCCGAGGTATATAAAAAGGAAATTGATAACCAAATACAAGATATGCTCAAACAGGGAATTATTCAACCCAGCTCTTCACCTTGGAATAGTCCACTCTGGCTCGTACCCAAAAAATTAGATGCATCCGGCAAACAAAAGTATAGACTGGTTATTGATTACCGCGGACTTAACAACAAGACAATAGACGATAAATACCCACTTCCAGTCATAAATGATTTGCTCGACAAACTTGGTAGGTGTATGTACTTCACTTGCCTTGACCTCAAAAGCGGTTTTCATCAAATTCCAATGCATCCGGATAGTATTGCCAAAACTGCTTTCTCTTCGGAAAATGGTCATTGGGAATTTAGTAGAATGCCGATGGGTTTAAAAAACGGACCTCCTAGTTTCCAACGGTTGCTCGACAATGTATTACGCGGTTTGCAGAATGAAATTTGCACTGTTTTTATTGACGATGTTATCATCTATAGTACAAGTCTCGAAGAACATATAAATAGTCTCAGAAAAGTTTTTGACAGACTCCGTGAAGCTAATTTGAAAATACAATTGGATAAAACGGAGTTCCTCAAAAGAGAATGTGTCTATTTAGGACATCTTATCACCCCTGAAGGAGTTAAGCCAAACCCCCTCAAAACCGAAGCTATATCCAAATATCCGATTCCCACAACTCCAAAACAAATTAAGGGTTTTCTCGGACTACTGGGTTATTATAGAAAATTTATTAAAAACTTTGCCCAAATAACCAAACCATTAACCCAATGTTTGAAGAAGGGAGCGACGATCGATCCTCAAAACCCCGAGTATAAAGAGTGTTTTGAGAAATGTAAAACTCTGCTCATAAATGATCCGATTTTACAATATCCCGACTTCTCGAAGCCCTTTAACCTTACAACTGATGCTTCGAACATTGCGTTAGGCGCGGTTTTAAGCCAGTGCACTAACGGTGCTGACTTACCTATAGCGTACGCTAGCCGGACTCTGAATGACCATGAACGCAACCTCTCTACCATCGAGAAGGAATGCCTTGCATGTGTCTGGGCTACACAATACTTTAGACCATACCTTTTTGGCCGAAAATTCAAAATTTTTACTGACCATAAGCCTCTTCAGTGGTTATTTTCACTGAAGGAACCCAATTCTAAATTATTCAGATGGAGGCTTAAATTAGAGCAATATGATTATGAGATCCACTACAAAAAAGGATCCACTAATCAAAATGCCGATGCTCTTTCCCGAGTGGAAATTAACATCAACGAAAATTCACCTGATGTTGAGCAAATTGTTCAAGATGCTCTCACCGGGGATAGTCCTCCAACTCCACTCATGAACGAAGTACTGGGAGAACTAAATGATGCTGTAAATAATTCATCGGAATCAATGGTCGTCAATGTGGACGAGAACGCCAGTGATTCTGGGTCTTTAGCTCCCACTGTTCATTCTAATTACGAGGGAAACACAATACTGAATATTCCTATAACCGAAAAACCTGTTAATTATGGAACTAACCAAATCATCATTGTAGTAGCCGACAGGGAAGAAACCAGAAACCCTAGGATTGAAAATATTTTTGAAAGAATCACTAGAATAACAGTAACGCTTAGGAAAAATAACCTTGAATCAGATATAATTCATTTTGTGAAAACGTACATAGTTCCGAAGAGAAAATATTCCTTATTTTTTGTCAATGATATCTATGAAGAATTCAGCCGAATAATGATAAGAAATTTCAAACATTCTGAGATAAATTTCGTCAAGTGTTCCGCTAGGCTAGAAGATGTCACAGATCCAGAAACAGCTAGGGAATATATCCAACAACAACATATAGGGAAAACCAATCATCGAGGCATTACTGAGACCTTAGAGAAACTTAAGAGGAAATATTTTTGGCCGAATATGAAAACCACAATCCAAAATTATATTAATAAATGCGAAATATGTCTTGCCTGCAAATATGACAGACATCCCATTAAACCAAAATTAAACGTTACCCCCACGCCTTCTAGACCATTCGAAATCCTACATATCGACAAATTGTCTTTGGAGAAATCCAAGTTTTTAACAATCATCGATTCATTTTCAAAGTATGCCCAAGCCTATATTCTAAAATCATCTAATAGTATTGACACAGTCGGAGCCCTTCTAAAATTCTTTTCCCACCATGGGATACCAAAAATGATCGTGGCCGATAATGGAGCAGAATTCGGTAGCTCATTGGTCAAGGAGTTACTAGAGACCCACAAAATTCAAGTTCATTACATTTGTTCTCAAAACCCAAATTCGAATGGATTAATAGAAAGATTTCACTCGACTCTAATTGAACACGTTAGAATACTGTCAAATAGAGACGAATTCAAAAATGAAAGCATAAAAAATAAAGTTAACTATGCACTAATAGCTTATAATAGTAGTATCCACTCTGTTACAAAACTAACGCCATTCGAAGTAATAAATGGTCATGTAGAGAACGACCCTTTACTGGAAGCCGACTTAGAGAAAAACTTAATGACGAATTTTATAGACAAACATCGAGACAAAGTAAAACTAATTTATGACATAATCAAAGAAAGAACTCAAGCCCAAAAGGAACGTATTGCTGAAAGAAGGAATCAGGATAGAGAGGAAGTTCCAGAATTACCCACAGAAATATTTGTAAGAACTAGACAAATTCAAGATAAAACTAAACAAAAATATCATAAGGAAACCTTACAATCAACCAATCCCGAATTAAAAACCGCTCAAATAGTTCCTCGACACCATAACACACAAGGAAAAATTCATACGTCTAATATAAAAAGACCACGCAAACAAACTACGAGTGACTTACCCACTGACACTTCACCTCGTGAACCTGTTCCAGGACCCTCCTCTTCTCAATCGGAAGCTCCGAGGTGAGAAATATAACAACTAATCAAGGGATACTGCCTATTCTATTAGGACCAGCCCGACTTATAAACTCCCAACATACTCTGGTTCACCATTATAAAATTGACAGCTTAATAGATGAATTTTACGAACTAACCTCACAGTACGAAAATCTGTTGAATAAGATCAAAGTAAATCAATTCCAGGTCAGACAGACAGACGAATATTGTAAATTATTAAATTATACTATTAGTATTATTAAGGAAAAAATTACCCACATTAATGTTAATCAAGGTAGAAAAAAAAGGGGATTAGTAAATGGGTTAGGTAATATAATTAAATTTATAACTGGCAATCTAGACGCCTCTGACGGTAAACGTTATGAAAAGCTGTTTACTCAAATTAAGAATAATGAAATAACTGTTCAGGATCAATTGGATTCTCAATTCTCACTCATTGCAGATCTGATGTCCGATTTTAATTCGACCATTCAAGACATTCGTTTCAATAATGAGCAAATAAAAAACAAACTGTTAGAAATTGATAATTTCATGAAAATTAGTTCTAATCAGGCTCTCGCTGATTCCATAAAGGAAATACTCAACCTTCAACAACTAGTATTTAATGTGATACTGACAATATTCCAAGATATTGAGAATTCAATAACATTTTGCAAATTGAGAACATTACATCCTAGTATAATTGGAACGCATCAGCTGTTTGTAGAACTCCAAAAATTGTCAAATACTTACGGTTCCAAATTACCTTTAGAAATAAAGTACGAAAATATTCTAGAAATAGAATCCACTATTCAAGTTACTTGTGCAATCAAGGACGATGAAATAATGTATTTTCTCAATCTACCATTGTCCGATGGGTTACAATACCACTTGTACTTTTTACGACCAATACCCACACTTAGGCAAAATCAGTATGTTTCTATATTTCCTAAGATAAATTATCTTCTCAAGTCTAAGTCAAATAATACAACAATACCCCTGTCAGATAATTGTCAAAGGGGTAGTACCATTCATTGTAGTAAAAAATTAATATCAAACCAGAATGTTAAATGTGAAGAAGAAATACTTAGTTCCAGTACTGCAGAACATTGTGAATACGTAACAGTAAACATTGAGGATAATTGGATTGAATCAATTCCAGAATCAAATCAGCATCTAGCAGTCTTCCCCTTTGGAGACAAAATAGAAATAAATAATAGGCATGGTTCTGAAATAGTGGAATTAAAAGGTATATTTTTAATTTCGGAAGGTAACAGTAGGATGTATTACAAGGGACAACCCCTTCATTCAGAAAGTGAATCATTAGGCCAACCTAAATTATTAACCGACTTAAATTTTGAAATTAAAGACTCACAAATGTCAAATACAACGCTTACTCTAAAGGAACTCAGTTTCAAAAATGTCAAACTAAACAGAGTAACACGTCTAGAGCCATTAAATATAATTGAATATTTTGTTCCAAGCTTTTGGACTATAATTTTGTATTTTCTTATTATCATGTTTATTACTTATACCATAATTGCGTATTGTAAACAGAAGAGTAAGCTAACCGCAACGAGAACATGAAGGCCTTGCTATTTATTCAAGTCTTTTCTTGTGAAAATTTAGTTTATTTTTAATTTTCTAAATTTTCAGCTTAAGGAGGGAGGAATTATGTGATCCTCTAACATAGGGAGGAAAAATAATAAAACTAATGCCTTCAGCAGTTCTCCCCTCCTAGTGGAAGCACCTCGCTTCGGACCTCCCGAAGCTCGGGGCAGTCGCTGTTGGGCAATCTCTCGTGCGGTACGTTCCCTCTCTGTAAATAGTCGTGTGTGTTTCTTTTCATATTTTAATAAATTGTATTCGGGAATTAAAAGATTGTTTTTTAAAAACCGATTCCCGATTAAAGGACATTTAAGTTATATATATATATATATATATATATATATATATATATATATATATATATATTTTTTGTGTGTGTGTCGCCCAGGCTCCACGACCAAACACCTATCACAACACACCTAACAATACCTGATCTGTATTTCAAGATCTTTCAATCTGTGCAAAGTTCGATTGTGAATACAATAGTCAGTATCAGGTACTACTTTACGACAGAGGCTGGCAACTTGATAGGGACCTACACGACATGAATGAGAGGGCAACGATTTAAACATCAACACGGTCCATATTTGTCTACACTTACTATCAGCTAAAACTCCAAAAAAAAAAAACATGTGCGCTCTTGAAGGCTAAAACACAATGGAGGCGATTACTCAATGTTTCCACTGTATTTCGTGTTACTCTTCAACAAGTGTTCCCGATAAATGTAGAAAAAAAAAACTGATGACAAGGGTAGTAGGTAGATACCTGCGTTCTTTAAGGAGAAGGTTTAAATTGTTATCACGGAGTTTGCTACCTTCGTGAGACTGTTCTTCGTGACTCCGCCGTCGGCTCACCGCCTACGTTCGAGTGCCTCTTGGGCCCATAGGTCAACGAGGCAGGTGTATTATGGCTTAATACGTGTGACAATTACATAACGAATTAAAGTGGTAGATTGGAACATTCTCTTGTACCTATTCCCTCTATGAACCACGTGCAGGCCCGATTCGCAGTTTGACAAGCGATCGGTGCTGTTTGTTTAGTTGAATGCAGAAACGTAAAACTGAATGAGACGATCTTCTTCAAATAACGAGAGGTTCAAGTGGTTATCCCAAATAATACCTGAACCAAAAATGTCATCAAAATCGTTTCCCTCCACAACGTAAAAGTTTTCACACGACTTGAACATTTTGCTAGCATCAGTGCAGTTAGTATATATTGGTCTGCCTGTCTTCTTCTCTATTGAGTAGACATTTTAAAAAGGTTCTACCTTGAAATGAGTGTCTGTTTTGAGTTAAGAAATGGTTTTCAGTAGGTAATTTTGAAGTTCATTTTATACGAGATTTTAGTGGAAAAAAGGATAAACCTGAACCCACAATGGTCACAGGAAATTTTCGTAAGCCGCCTTCATAATAATTAAGATGGTAGGTAACTACTTGTTATTCCACGAGGTGGGCAAATACAGCTTCGGAAAGGGACTTGAACTTGAGGAACAGGACTCTTCTCCACCCACCAGCACTGCCAGATCGGGCGCTGACCGCTGGCGGCATTTAAGCATCCATTCGCTTGCGGCCGCGTGAGCACCGGCGGAAGTCTCCATTCAGAAGTAACTGATCAACAATTACTGCGCTAAGTTGTCAACTTGAATTGCCATATTTTATTTATTTTAGCCATCACCTAACTGGCCAAAAGTGTCACGTTTTTCTGCCACGGAAAACTGTCACACAAATTTTATTGAGTTTCACGTACCTATAACCAAACCGTTGGTAGGGAAGTGGAATTTCCGCAGTCTTCATCGCACAGAAGTCATTCACCATTAGCTGGAAAGCTCTCATTTTACTGAAGATTAGTGAGATATTTATGTCGTAGTTTTATATTCATTTACAAGATATTAACCCACTATGCGATGTTATAAGTGGTCAGTAAACAATATTATTGCACCGCTTGTAAGCCTTGTTTTGTTGTCACTTGGTTGAGGTGGTAATCTTGGTTATAGCTGTGCCACTTGGTGGCGGGCTAATTATTTTGACAACATCGTAAAAAACGAGACGTTCGCGAACAATCAAGTCGAGTCACGAGACTCTAGACCCTGACCAAGTAATCTGAATTTTTACTAAGGGACTGGCTACTTGATGTAATTTATTTTTGAGATGCGAGCGTAGCGAGCATCCATACCACTGATCTAAGCAAAAAACTTATCTGTGTAAAATCTCATGGCTACTGGAGCGCTGGGATTGCCACGCAGTGGGTAGTCGAACTAAAGAGCAAGTGGGGTTTAGTCTCGTGTCTCGACTTGATTATTAATATTTTTAATTTTATTATTTATTACAATTTACGGGATAATTTACATCCCTTTATTAAAACTGAAATACAACCAACCTAGATGAGAACATATTCACACGAAATAGACATAACATAGCAACTATAATAAAGAAAATAAGGAAAGAATAACCATAATTTAGTGTATATACTCGTATATAATTACACGGGGAAGCTACATTTTTAATCAAGTGTTCACTTGGGAGGTTGGGAGGGTTTTCAACTAGTATAAACAACGTGGATCAAAATGAAGATATCCTGAAGCATTGTTTAATTTGTGAAGGTGAAGCGGTAGTTACGTCGACCATGTGGGATACATCATTGGCTGATCTGAGCATCCTAACAAGAGAGCCGTTGCCTCCATAGTTAGTCAGATGGCAATCCGGCTGAAACGGGACACGATTCCGTGTTGATCGAGACGGCACTCTAAAGTTGACTAGTGCCAATAAGGAGAGAGCATCAAACTCATTTTGGACAATTTTCGACAACGTAATCAAATCAGTTTGACTTCGCCTTCGCTCAAGAATGCCAAAATTTAAAATACGCCTCGTTCCCTCGGCATCAAACTCGTCCAGTGCGTCTGTCTTCAGATAAGCATGTCTCAAAAACTTGTTTTATGGACAGCAATAAACAACCTCCCAAGATTGTTCAAGAACGTCCGTTAACTATAATAAAACAGGATAAAATAAGTACTTCCTTTTTAGGCAGTAGTGAGTCATCATAATGCGACCCCGAATTAGCGGGAAGCATGATCCATGTTTTTGCATTTTAGCCGCAGGCTCAAAGCGGAAAGCAGCCGGAGGGACTAGGGGGGGCAGAGCCCCTTGCGAGGCCCGAAGGGCGGAGTTTTGTTATTATTTTAAACTTTCTCAATAACCACACCTATTGTTTGTTCTTGAGTTCAGGTATTCAGCAGAACCGCATTTTCTATGATGTATTTGTAAATTTGGCACTTATACAGAGCGCAAATAACATGCATGTTTCTGGCTCCCTCATATGGGTGGAGACGTAGCTTGTGATTCAGATTCAGGAATCGTTACCTTTTGAGCGGTTGTAGGCGACACTAATTGGCGACTTATAAGTGAAAAGAAAGAAATTTTCATGTTCCAAATCTTCCATCAAGAATATGTAAATTTACGTAGTTCAAAACGTACGAATGCAAGAGTTTATTGGGAGTGGGACTGATGAACAGGAAGGGGAATCTTTAATGGTGCCCTTCTTCTGAAAATGTGAATAATTTTCTAGAACTCGAAATCAGTAATTCTGATTGAGAACGCCTCTTGGACCTATGCATTAACTTCTTGCAGTAGCATAAAATAGGTTTTCTCATCTCTTCCAGGCAAAATATAAATATTTTTTACCTAATACATTGTTTAACATCTTAAAATTAAGATGTTCTGAATCAGCGACAAAACGAAAATAGTACGAGAGACTTTGTAGAAATATCTCCTCTAACGTGATTTTCGTAGCTCAAAAAGACAACTCGCAGGTGCTGGAAGGGCGGCCAGGAATGCAAACTGCAGTGTAAAAAAAGAGTCATTTCAGGAAAAAACGAAGCAGATAGTGGAAGGGAAAGGTGGAAGAGCTCAAACGGTTTCTTTAGTCCTCTGCGCCTGGCAGCGAGTTGTTTCGTCTTCAGGGCCGCAAACGTTTTTAACACCGTGTTATCGAGGAGAGAAAATAGTGTAAGTTGTGGTGATTGACACGCGTGTCTAAGCTGTGTTATTTTATCGTTGAGGTGACGAATCTATTGAAAACAGTGTTGGAGAGATGGAAAAACAGTGAGCCAAGCGTGGGACATCACCATCCTCAATATCCCTCCCATCAGTCATCCGATATTGTTGATGTGATCAGATTTTATCGCTATCAGGTTTTGAGACAAAAGAATGAAACATCTGCTGAATTAGGGGCGGCATATAGCATCGTTCGCATGTAGGTTTTTTACTTTTCAACTAAATAAGATTTTGCACTCTTGAAAACACAAGACTGCAAATACCCAGCTTATAACTCCAAATTGTTTGGACCAAATTCCGATAAAAAGAAACGTGATTGACGTCATAGGTAGATTCCCCGCCCCCCCCTCAGGCGCAACAGATAAGAGGGTTAGATCGTTACTTATGACGTCATTCAGCTTTCTTTACCCCACTGTTTCGGCCTATTCCCATCATCAGATACCCTCCATATTTCACCTTTTTGGAAAGCTCTCGGCATGATCTTTCAGCTGATGGAATAAAATGTAATAGGTGCAATTGTCTTCTGTGTATTGGTATCAATGAACCCTTCACTCATCACATTTTTGCCTCCCCCCCCCCCCCCCTCACCCATCACATTTTGGGAGACATCCCTATGGATCTGATTCAAAAAATTACTTACTTATAAATTATCTATTAGGACCAAACTACTAAGATCATCCCCCACCTTCTCTCCACAAACACCCTCCATATTTCAGATTAAAAACTTTCTTAATAGGTAACCTAAAAGAACGTTCAGACTAATCCAATTTCATTCGCCCGAACATCAGATCACCAGTTCGTTCGGCGATGACCAAATTATTCCATTTAACCACACTCTCCCTCTTTTTTTCCTTATCACAAATACCTCCCTATAATTGAGGCTAGAACAAATTGTAATAGCCTGTGATTGAGGTTGACGTAATCTAAACATATTCGCCCAATCAGATCCTCAGTTTGTTCAGTGATGTCAAAGATACCCCTTTCCAAACCCCCTCCCCCAAAAACACCCCTATGGGTCGGAATTGAAAATTTCTAAGTAGGCTGTGGTTTTTAGTGTTATCCAAACATATTTTATCAATCAGGTCGTCATTTTATGCAGTGATGTTCAAGATACCCCCATTCTGTCCCCACCCCTCTCTCTAAATACCCGTTATTGTTCGGATTTGAAAATTTCAAGTAGGTAGTTTGTGATTCAAGTTAGATTATTCCAAATATATTAGTCAATCAGGTCCTCAGTTTATTCAGTGATGTCTAAGATACCTCATTTGGCCTAATCCGCCCCTTTGGGTCAGATTTGAAAAATTTCAAGTAGCCAGTGATTTAAGTTAGAGTACTTAAAATATATTTTAGCAATCAAGTCCCCAGTTTATTAGGTGATGTCAATAATACCCCATCCCCCCCTCTCCCCCAAAACACCCTCTACGGGTTAGATTTGAAAACTGCGATTCAAGTAAGAGTATTTCAAACATTTATTACCAATCACCTCCAGTTTATTCAGTGATATCCGAGATATCCCTATCCCCCCCCCCCCCCCCCATACCCGATGGTCGGGTTTGAAAATTTCTAGAACCCGGTCTACGATTCAATTTTCAGTAACCCGAACATATTTCAACAATCACGTCTCCAGTTAATTTACTGATGTCCATGATACCCCATTTCACTCGGTTTGTTCAGCAACGACAAGGATACCCCATTCCCCCCCCCCCCCTCCTTCCCTAAAACACCCTCTATGGGACAGATTTGAAAACTTTCAAGTAGCCTGTGATTTAAGTTAGAATAATCCAACCATATTCAAACAATCAGATCCCCATTTCGTTCAATGGTGTTCAATCCATCCATTTCACGAACGATCCATCCATCCCCCTCTTCTAAAACACCCCTTATGGCTCAAATTTTAAAAACTCTAAATAGCCTATAATTAAACTTGGATTGATACAGACATATTCGACAATCAAATCCCCAGTTTGTTCAGTGAAGACAAAGACACCCCATCCCCCCCTTCCACCCATAAAACACCCCCTATGGAGCTGATTTGAAAAATTCAAGTAGCCTGTGATTTAAGTTAGAATAATCAAACATATTCGACCAATCAGATCCCCAGTTCGTTTAATGGTGTCCAAAATACCCAATTTCACCCCCTTCCCGTCCCCTAAAACACCCCCTCTGGCTCAAATTTTAAAAACTTCAAATAGAATAGAGTTAGAATTAGAGTAATCCAAACACATTCGACAATCAAACCCCCAGTTTGTTCAGTGATGACAAAGAAACCCCATCCCCCCTCCACCCCTAAAACACCCCCTATAGAGCAGATTTGAAAAATTTCAAGTAGCCTGTGATTTGAGTTTGAATAATCCAAACATAATCGCTCAATCAGATCCTCTGTCCGTTCAATGGTGTCCAAGATACCCTATTTCCCCCCCTCCCCCTCAAACAAAACACTGGGATTATGATTAAAGTTGGACTGATACAGACATTTCCCACCACTCATATCAGTAGTCCAATGACCCCTGTAACCGTAAAAAGCGGACAAACATACGTATAGACAGACAGAGAAAAATTGAGAAAACGGTACCAATCGTCTACAGATAGCATGAAACATAGAAGAAGTGCAAAATTTCATGATTCTAATCAGTGTACAGACAGACATACTTACGATTTTATTAACATAGATAGACAATTTATGCAGAGACAAAGCTTGATGAAATTATGAATTGATTGTATATTTGAGTAAAGCGAAATTATGACATCGTGGAAGAAAAGTATCACAAATACTGTATATTTGCGCATGCGTTATCATATTTGTTCCTTTGTATTAGGGAGAAATTAAATCGTTTAGAGTTCCATCCCTATCCGCTGATTACCCTAGAATAGGTGCTTACTGACGAATTCAGAATTTCTGGAGATTTCATGTTTCTAACTCGAATTTTATGTTTGCGCATCTTCTGCGCTGAAATAACGCTTGAAGACGGGGCTCCGAAGCAGGTTATGCGAGATTTAATCGGTAATTCTTCAAAGCTTAAAATTGAAAAGCCCAACACTGCTTCAACACTGCCCTACCATAATTTTTTTTTCTTTTCTTGCTATGTGTCAATAATTTTTAATTTTTTTCACTTTTTTGTCTCTTTTCTCTCTATATATGGATAAATTGGGCAACTGCCCGTAATTTTTTTTTTCTTTTATTACAACAATTTATTGGAACGTAGAGGAATTACTTCAAAGAACTCTTTGGCTGTAATTTCTGTTAATAAATAAATAAAAGTGATTCCCGTTGTGGATATTGCTAGAATTTCGCTAATGTTCAGAGGCTACCTTGAATGCAGCTCATTTCGGACCTCTCATCTTTGTGATCCATTTGCGCGAAACTAACTGAAGGTTATGAGAATGGAAAATTGTTAGACTTCCGTTACCTTGAGCCACTTTTCTAAGATGCATCATTTGTGAATATCGTAGGTCACAGATGGACTCGTTTTTTTCTTTCGTGCCTCAGATTACTTGGGAAACAAGTCGCTTACATTGTTCCTAGTGTTATATGTAATAGTTTGTTTCATCATTCTGCTTTTACGAGAGCTAAATAAAATTGTTCGGAACCATCGAAGTTGGCAATAGGTAGGAACACTTGCTTACATTTTGAGTACATAGCTCCAGCAAGAAAGGATTCTACTTAAAGACTCCGACCATATTCTCCAAATTTCAATCCTTATCAATATACACCTGAAAAGCAGCAGTAAGTACTGGAAAAAATGTTCCAGTCGTAAAATATGAAATTTAAGAGCCAATTTTGTGTTTTAATGGTGGAGGGGATGTTTAACTGATGAGTGAAAAGGCGGATTTTTTAACTCGACTGAAGAATGGTTTATCGTCTAGAGCTTGTATGTACAATATTCTACTTACACCTGCACATTACAATTGTATAGGTTATTATTACTACCCACTTATATTACTTATTATTACTACCCACTTGAGAGATATTGGTAAGATGAAAGGATTTTCTTTAGAATGCTCCAAAATGGATAGCTCAAAGGTGTACGATATTCTCTAAAAGTTATGAAACGCAAAAGCAGGTGGAAATGTTGATTCTGACTAATTCTGGGGATTCACAAATTTCCAAGACGAAGAGTTACAAACCAAAAGTTTTCCGATGCCCATAACCGGCTTTTGGCTAATCGATAGTGCTGGTGGTCAACTACCTCAAAACTTGAAAACAAATTAAAAGCCCATGAGGAAATTAAGAAGGTGGTAATAATGACGTGCACTAAGACACACTTTCTCAATTTGTATGTTTTGATGGGGAAACTGTAAACAGAAACATCGGAGAAATTTTCAGGAATTGTGTGGGTTGGGGTCGAAATGATCTCCCATGAATTTCGTAGCTGAAGGAACAATAGTAGAATCTGCGTATATACGCACACGTAAAATTATTGTATTAACCTAATCATCTATGGTTTTCATAAGAATTTGAAGATGTTCTCAGTGAATGTAGTGGTTGAGTTAGAGGTGAACGCCATGGTTCCCGGATAAGGAGGACACCGTTTGGAGTTATTTCTAGAAGAGAGCCGCCACTATTAACATGCGTCTGAGGCGCAATCTGTGGGGGTTGATTTTGTTTTAGATCAGAATGATGTGTATAGATCAATGGTCTGGATGAGCGCAAGTTCGCATCTCAAAAATAAATAACATCAAGTAGACAGTCCCTTAGCGAAAATTCAGATTAGTTTGAAATTTATATTAAAAATAAATTGGACAAAATAGATGTTCTCCTCTTGTCCTTTGTACAAAGGTTATTTAAGTTAGTAATTGTTAGTGTGAATATACATGATAAACAGAAATAAAATGCTATTTGCAGGTACAGTAGGTACAGCTTTTATTAGTCACAACAGGATACTAATCTAAATTTCAAAACAGTCTGAAATTGTACAAAGGGATTGACTAATTGATTTTATGTTTAATTGACTACCAATCTATACAATTCTAGTCTATTAAAAAATCAATCCCGACATCGCGGGGTGCGGCACAGATTACAAAGTTGTTTATTCTTACGACGTCGATAAGTTTTTTCTCGATTTAGGATGTTACGTGAGGTTCTGGGGATTAGAATATAGTCTATGTTCGTGCTAGGAACTGGCTGATTACTTTGGAAAATTATCATATGAGCGAATTTTCGTAAATTAGGTATCGAATTATGTATCTAATATGTTACATAAACGCTTCGAGTGCAAAGTAATTATTGTAAACTACTTACCAATTTTATGGAAAACAAATTATTTTTAAACAATATTCTACCATTGAAATGAATGTTGGATTGTAAGCTTTTTTTAAAGCTATTTTTAGTTGTTTTTGGTGGTTATTTAAGCACATTTTTTGAAATTTGACTGAGATTCTTTCTTCATTCAATTTAATTTTAGTCTAGAATTGAAACGTATATCAGGCGTTTCAAATTTCATTATGGAACGGGATTAATGGAGGGTGTTACTGATAAATATTGACGTTTTTACTATTCTAATCAGATTATAGTGATTGTTTTTTTGTTCAATTATTAATTTGGTCCAGTGTTGGAACGAATAATATCAGGAGTTTCGAATTCCATAATGGAAGGGGATGAATGAAAGGGAAATTGTAATAAATCGTGATGTTTTAGCTTTTCTCGTCAGATTTTCGTTTTTTTTTTTTTTCTAGTTTTGGAAAATATGTTAAGAGTTTCAAATTTCATGATGGAAGTTTCATTATGGAAATTTTGATATTTTCATTATGGAAGTCGTGATATTTTTTCTTCTCATAAATTTCAACTCCCACCAAAATTATAAACAACCCATTCATTGGGACGTCCCTGCAATGCATGTATTACTTACCAATGTTTATTGTATTATATTCATGTATGCTATTGTTTAATTATATATTATTTTTGAACACTAGGTGTTAACAGAAATTTTTAACAATCAAATTTTCCCATGGAAATAGCATTTAGTATAACCAGCAAATTGCGGAACTATTAACGCTATTGGCAGATTTTATCGATTTTTGCCCCTTTCTTTTCCAGTAATTTTTTATAAAATGTACGCCGCCTAATTAAATTTTAATGACTAAGTTTTTAATTTTTTATCACACCGTACAAATCTACTAGGGATGTTCAGTATTCAGAGAATAAAGTGAATTAAAGCACCTGGAGAAGTAAATGAAAATTCCCCGATTGGCGTTTCATATTGATTGATATTTTTTACCGAGCAATAATAACTCAAATCCTCAACGATAATGGAATGAATATTATTTTTACCAGGAACCAACAGGCGATGGTTCTTTCTCAGCGATGACAAAAATAACAAGTACAGATAAGACAAACATCGGGATGAGTAGAGAAAGGATGTAAACAGTCGGCCGGCCCTCACAACTTTATCGTAACGTTACAAGTACCTACTGGACAAAATAACCACTTGACTTGATGAAGGAGGCATTAGATTAATATTTCAACGTGTGGATGTAAAAACAAAGACGTACACAGTAGATCAATAATGTATAAATTTAGATACCTACATAAATATACAAGCATGTTCTCGAACCTCAGGTTAATGCAATAGCACTAGGTACTATGATTTCAATAGTATTATAGTTACTCCAATACTTATAAACGCGGCAAATAATGACAAACGAGTTTTTTTATACTTTTTATTTACATAATATTATTTTTACTAGATCACTGGGCTGTACTTACATAAACTCCACTGAGCTTAAATCACTTGATACTGAAATATATAGTCTTTCAATTTTAGTGCTGTAGGATAGTAGACATTAATACTTCAGTATTTAGTGAAGCTTTAGGTTCTACGCAAAATATCTCGTAATATAAACCAGATTTGTCAGGTTTATCCCGATTCAGACAACACACAGAATTTGTCAAAAATAAATATTTGCACAAAATCCAAATTTAAATTCAAGGCGCTAAACTTCTTTCTCACGCTGAACTCAATGGTAATGTTCTATTCGGAGCCTTATTTTCAAATTCACAATTTCATATTCTTGTCAACCTTTTCAAAGTGTTTCTGAGAAATTTTTCAGTGTTAACCAATTGGATATGTTGGGAATAACCCAACATTTGGATGCGACGTAAATGAAATTAGGTCCGGGGTCAATTTTAATTTGTACTGTATTGTAGAATCTGATCCTGGAGTAAAAATTAGGATGTACATTTGAAATAACGAAGTTGGTGGCAGTTTAATCGAGTTGAAAATGAGGTACCTATACATATCGTAGTCCATGATAACTATTTACTAATATCTTGTTTTATTCATTTGATTTTTTTCAAGAATTTAAGCTAAATCTCAACCGAAAGGATCAGTAGCGGCATTGAACAGGTGCCAAAGGGACGCTCAAGGGGCACGATTCTAAGAGGAGCCATGTTGACCCTCCGTCACTAAACGGAATGCCATCACGGACACCACTGGCAGATCGGTGGGGTAAAGAAATATTTTTAATTATGTAATTTTATTAATTTCTTTTTTATTTATAATTGTGGGGAAAAGGGCTATCTTTCTGAGTCACCCTGTACGAATGAAAAATATAAAAATTCGGGAACCGTTTTGATGTGCTTCAAAAAAGTAAAACTATTATAAAAATTGTCGAAAATTTCATTTTCTAAATTTTTAAGACGCAATAGTTTAATTTATTGAAACAAAATTGCTTATTGATGGTAAATTTGGTTTAATTTTGGGCAAGTGGCTCACCTGATATGGACCAATCCGAGGTGGACAGCATGGACCACTCGAGTTGCATCTGCCGCGAATCCGCCATCGCCGGTGTCGTCTTGGAACACACACACGCGGGATGAAATGTACGTGAGGACGAGGGAATTTCAACAGACACTTGCACAGACGCGGACGGCGCACCACTGAGGACGCCAGCGGCCGCGAGCCAGTCCGTCCCTTCTCCCTTCTCTCTCACACGCTCCTTCTCTTCTATTCTCTGCCTCTATCGCTTCTGTTTACATTCCCGCATTCTCTTTCCAGATTCCTCTTGGAGGTTCCTTTCTCCTTCACTTCGCTTCCTCCTCGGACTCAACTATCTTCAGCAAGCACAAATGTTGACCGTACTCGTCTAAAGAACACACAGAATTCCAAAGTCCAAAGAACAGAATTCGGTGGACAAACAGTCAAAAACCTCTACCAAGTTGGGTGAGGTGCGGCAGTTCCCGCCTACACATCTATTTTAGGATAAAACTGTGCATACTATGCAGATTTAGCAGCAAAAATTAATACAAGTTACTATTTAATAGTAACCAATGTAGCAACTTCAAAATAACGAAGATGGAAGATGGTAGGTACGGTAGCAATAAGACAAATGCTATCAAGAGAAATTTAGCAGATTAAATACAAAATGAAAGTTCATCTTTGTAGGCTCTTGGGATAAAATTGATGTACCTAGTTGAATACCTTCAGTTACTATACCAACCTAGAAGTTATAATGAATCTATCGTGGCGCCCCCAAAGATTACTGCTGTAATAAAATAAAAATTATGCAAATTATTACACAACGATTTATTACATCTGAATTGTATAGCCCATCTATGAATATCGCTAACCTGTAGATGATAACTCTATTATTAAACGAAGTCTTGGGTACTTTATCCAAGTGTATCACACTTTCTCTTAATCGGCCACCCTAGCCGGTTGGCTTTGTTCCCGGTTAATCCAATGTGCAGATATTTGTGAGAAATATTAACCACACGTGTATTCAACATATAGATATGTGTTTAGTAATAGAGTGCACCGAGCATAAAGTTTGTAAACAAGTATTTATTTGACTATATAGTAAAAATTATAAAAGTTGCTGATAAAGTATGGCTAATACAGATCCATCTACGATCGGGAAATACATTTTTCTTCGCTTCATGTTCCAAGAATGTTTTTCCGCGCCTGTACACCGCATAATGAGGAGCTAAAGTAATTTGTAGAGAGTGAACGAAGGGTGAATGATTTTTGTCATTTTATTTTTTGATTCACCGACAAGGGATTCATAGAAAAAAAGGAGCGAGAGATATTCTTTTTCCCTTCTTTACCTTCCAGGAATGTCATGGAGAGTGAAGGCTGTTAAGAGGAAAATAAAGAAAAGAAAATGGGTGGCCGATTAATGCAGAGCGGGTTATGGGTAAGCCTTCAATACCTAAATATAATCGACCTAGCTCCAACCAAAACTAAGAGAAAAACGTATGTAGTTGCAAAAAACAAACAAAAAAATAAAAATAAAACCAGCCGCAGCCAAGATTTATTCCTAGGACCTCTAAGATTGATGAGCGAAGTTTGTTCACTTCCCTTGTAAAAACTGAAGCGTTTGTCATTCATAGTCATAGGCGAGACCTCAGCGTCTCAACCCCCGACAATCCTGATATGACCCAAGATTCCTGTATGGGAAGCGAGTGGATGAACGAACAATCGGTCTCATTAAATGACTATTAAAACCAATAAAAAAACGTCTCTTTTTTACAAACGTTTTTTAGATCTCGATTTTTCAATATTTCAGCCCTTAATTACTAACCAAGTGTTGACCGAAAGTGATACCGATGTCACTGGCACATTCCCAAATTGCGTGAAATTCGGTCCTGTAGTTTACGGGAAAAGCTTCGAACGGCGCGGCGTATGGACGGATTGTATTCCTCGATATTTGAAATCTACGTAAGTATCTTGAAACGTAAACCAACAAATTTTGTGGAGGATCAAAATTTGTTTTTTTCCCTGGTAGATTACAAGGCTCACTATTGAAACTATTTTAAACCAACAGTTCACTTTTTTTTTTTTTAATTTAAGAAAATTTTGACAAAAGATGAAGTAAAGCAAGTTTACACTTGACGCTCGTTATACACCCTGTTGTATACAACTTTTTGTGGCCTGTTGTGGCTTCCATGTGATTTGAAGGAACATAATAAAGTCCACCCACCTCCTACTTCCAAGGTGCGGGAATTTCCTGTCTTTGCCGGCGCTCTGTCAGAATAAATCTCGCCAAGGAGGTGGGCAGTATAAATCAAGCCAAGGAGTTGGGCAGTATAAATCTCGCCAATGGGGTGGGGTTATATATAAGATAACGAATTAATAGACTAGCCATATCGAATTTAAGACATGAGCTGGGCTCCAATTGTCATTTACGATATCAATAACAGTTGAGGATAACAGCTCTCAGGGATTCGAGAGTAATACGCACTTTTCGGTTATTGAAACATAGAAACTGGAACCGACTCAAAGCTCGTAGATACGGGCCTAGCTTTATGTCGACTGATATCTACAAATGAACGAGAACCCACAAACCCACAAATTGTGTATTTACAAACTTTTGTACATGAGAATTTCCAAACTGAAAATCGTTTATTCTATTTTATTCTAACCATGTACGCTCGCACCCCTCGTTCATTGAACTATGAAGCGTAGTTCAGTTAATGCGATGGGTAACGTTTAGGAATAAAATTGGTTCAACTTTCCATCTACGTATCGTATAACCGTTTACATCTACATAACTATTTGGGAAGAAATCAGCCGTGGAGCTCACTCAGGTAATCAGGGTGGTTCAGCAATTTCATTCTACCTGTCACAAAGAGGGTCCAATCCAAATTTAGGCGTCCTAAGTTGAATCGGAACACAACGAATAAAATTCTCACTCCTTACCCATTCTGTACCGATGCAAATGAACCGGTGTATATGAAGTCGTGGAGGATTTAACACCAGCCCAAGGAATGTACATATGCAAGACAATTCAAGGCCAAGCGTGTCTTTATCTGAATGTATCGAGCCGGAACGGGTAAAGCTCTAGCTGATCAGGATGGCTGAGTTTGATGTGGCCAAAAACCATCGTTGCTCGAACTTGCTGGTCATTTAAAAAGAATAAAAAGATTGGTGAGCATCACATTTTATATAGGTATAAATAATTCGTTGCTTCGCTGCCTCCAAAACCCAAAATAGATTAAAGTGGGCTGTTAAGAGTGCTGTACTAATCCACGGTAACATTAAAAGATTCACATCTCCATATAATTTATAAATGGAATATACTATTATTCAACATTAGGAATATATTTTCAGTATCGGTGAGTTGAGTGAATCCACCGCCACGCTTACCAGTATGGCTTTGCTAGGCGAAAATCGGCCAAGCCGTTGAAGAAGCGTCTCACTCCCAAACGCAAAAACAGTGAGAGAAACCGACTATATTGGCTTGGCTCAAATTTGATGTTATCATGAATTTTGAGGCGTGGCGTATTTTGTACGCGGAGCGTTGGGGGGGGGGGGGGGGGATCGCAATACCTAAACCTATAGTATGAGAATTTTTGTAGCCTAGGTAGCGTCGACAAAATTTGTCATACTCACATAAAAATGTGTTTATTGTTCACGATTAGGTCTTTTAATGGTAAGAAACAGATTTGAATTCGGTTATTTCTTCCTCGTGCTTCGGTCGTCCCACACCTCTCTGGATCACTTCTAATAGGTCAGCCCTCTTACATACGAATGCTTGCCTACATGACCTACCTTCAGGGGGATATCCTAAAAACGAGTGTTAAGTTGGGACGGCAGTATGGCTTCCTCAGATATTGTAACCTGGACGTATAGAATTAGTTGAAGAACAAAGTTCGAGTCAAAATTATTGATGTCAACGTTATAAAAAATTAACGTTTGCGCATGCGCACAGACTACTATTACTCCAACAGCAATGAAATTTATAGAGGAACGTCTAGGAGCTTAACCGCACAATCCTTGAAACTTTCATAAAAATCAGTCTATTAGTCTCGGAGATTTGTCTGTGACGATCAATTTTAGTTTTGCGCATGCGCCATAGCTATTGCTCCACCGATCACGATATAACTCATACGGAATTTTCCTAGAACATATACCTACTCCCCGAGTTTGAACGAAACAGACTAATAGATGATAAGTAATTGACGTTATTATAAATTAACGTTCGCGCATGCACACAGACTACTATCTTTGTAACTGCAATGAAAGTTATAGGGGACCGTCTAGAAGCTATCCCCTTCTATTTGAAATTTACGTTTGCGCATGCGCACAGGCTAACTCCCACAACCCCTGAAATTTTCATCGGAATCGGACTAAAACTTGGAATAGTTTTGGGCGTGACAAGGATTTACCACAGACATACAGACAGAAAGACACGAAACCAAAATTGAACAGCAAGCTCTGAAACGCAAAAAGCAACTGGAAATTTTGACTTTGGAGGACAAACATGTTTTCGACTTCAATCACGAACACAAAGCTTCCCTACCTTCGGTAGTGAGGAAGCAAAACAGCCGTTGCCGTTGTAGAATACGATCCGAACGAAATAAGGACAAGTAAATTTTGAGCAAATTTTGGCGCACATGCCTACTACGACAACTGCTGGGGAAAATGGCTAGACGGCGTTGTATCTTTAACAACGGGACTGCTTTCTAGTGAATAACGTTGTCTCTCCTATTATGATGCAACAAACCATTCGGATAGCGGTAACTGTTAGGTAGGTGCCGTTATTTTAAGGGACCTTCGACACCTTGGCAGAGTCACCGTGTGAACCAACTGCTGGGCCCAACGCCAAAACAACCGATTTACGTCCATTTCCCCTTGTCCTCAGTTATTTTTTACGATTCATCAATCAGATGATCCATCAGCGCACATCCGATTTTTTCAACGGTCCACATCGATCATAAGTACATCAACTCCATATGAGTTTAACTCATACACAATTAATAATAAGCACGCTTCTTAAATCTATTCGATGTAGTCTCAAAGAAGTTACGGTAATACAGCATGATTATTATTATATAGTATTATAATTATTTTAAAATTTGTGTACAGGAATCCTTAACTAACAATTTCTTGGGAAAACTCATTCTAAAACGTATTCTAGATGATACCATGCAAAGAGAAATTTTGCATTTTTAGATTTTCCTGCAGTTTTGATTGATTCTTTAGAACATTTTAATGAAATTTTCAGCATAATTTTGTGCATCAATTTTTTAATGTTCTAGGGAATTGTCATAAACTTTGTATGAATAATATTCTGTTAAAATAAGTTTTAGCACATATTTTCTGCTAATGAATAAAAATGTTCTGCAAAAATGAAATTTAAAGATTTTATCTACTAAATAAAAAAATTATTAAGTGCCTAGCGCTACACTTTTTATTAGAAATCAATGAAATGATTATTGATGATGGTGTCACGAATCAAAAAAATGATTATTATTCATAAGAAAATTACGCCATTATACAACATTATTATTAAAAATGTGAGATATTTCAAACAGAGATGACCACTAAAATTCAATCCAAATCGCTACACAATTTAAATTTTCTAGAATTAAATTAGTCTTTTTTAAACATGTCTAAATTTTACGGAGATTTGAAGGGCTGGATTGGATTTGGACAGAGTTTTTTGGAGTTCGGAACAAAAACAACAATTTTCTTGGTTTCAGAGGAAAACAATGCGAGGAAAGAGGATGAAGCCTCGCACTAAAGGTTTATAGTGGAATTTGATTGTTATTCCGCTATTCCGTTGAGAAATGTTCCATCATGTCACCCACTTTCCTGTTAATATCTTTACTTTTATTTCTTGTAAGACGTAGGAGTCGCCCGTCCGGGCGTATGACAGTGGACAATCTGAAGAGCTGGAAAAGTAGGTAACAAGGCCTAAGGCAGCTGGGCCCATCGTAACGGAAGACGAAAGTAAAATCTAACACCGGAATCATGACGGAAAACTTTTTTGAATATTTCTAATCGACGTAGACATATGGCATAGTTAGTCCCGAATCATCGGCATCACTTTCGATCAACCTAGGGTAGGTACAGTACGCCGCACCATCACTGTTCACCATTTCTGTTTGGACCCTCGCGGTAACAGCGATGATCAACCACGCGAGTGGAGGGTTTTCATATTGGTTCACTTTTGAGAGGGTCACCTTCGATGTTTTCCTGCCTTCTCGTTCTCCCTTTTTTTTTTAGTTTCGCACGAGCACTTGCAAGGTAGCATCGGCATCATGTACAGTTAAAGTGATGATGAAGTTGAAATGGGCCCCATCGGTAAGTGGTTTATAATAGTGAGAGGACTTTTTTCAAATCGGCGGTTCAAAGTTCACCCTTTGAACCAAATGAGAGGAGAACTAGGTGAATATCACCACTTACTCCTCAACTCAAAAAACATGAAGGGGTTCCGAAACTATATGAGGATTTCGATGGAAACGATCGATTACATATTATCTAAAGTAAAGCTCAAAGCTTGATCAAACGAATGAACTGGGAACGCTGAAGAAAAGCTGTGATTTACAGAACAGTGAAAAAGCGGACGGGCAGCCTCTTAGCCAATCACGATCGAGCTCACATCGCGACTTCCAAATAGATTTGATTTTCCAAAAGCAGCGAGGGTCAACCGCGATGGTGCGATGATGGAATCGCAGTGATGGTGCGTCACTATGAATGCTCCCGCAACATTACACGTATTTGTTTTACATCGCTGTTACCACGGGGGTCGGAACATCGATGGTGACCAGTGATGGTGTGGCGTACTGTACCCACCCTTAGGGTAAGTACAGTACGCCGCACCATCACTGTTCACCATCGATGCCCGCACCCTCGCGGTAACCGCGATGTAAAACAAATACGTGTAGTGTTGTGGGAGCATTCATAGTGACGCACCATCACTGCGATGCCATCATCCGACCTCCGAGGTCGACCCTCGCTGTTTTTTGAAAATCAAATTGATTTGATTTTCAGGAGGGCAGCGAGGATTGACAGCGATGTGGACTCGAACGTGATTGGCTGAGAGGCCGCCCCTCCGGCTGTCCTGTGTGATTCACAGCTTTTACTTCCCGTTCCGTGTGAGTTAAGTTCTGTCGCTGATTGAGTTCACTCGCTCGCAATGAAAGAATCGCTCGCAATGAAAGAAGAGTTGATTGATTTGATTTTCACGGCCACCCCTATTTGGGATAAGAGGCATAATAATCACCTAATAAGTGGTGATATTCACCCAGTTGTTCCCTCATTTGGTTCAAGGGGTGAACTTTGAACCGCCGATTCGAAAACAGTCCACTCATTAAAAACCAATTTGCGGCGGTGCCAATTTCCAATTCATCGTCACTATCACTCAACATCATGCCGATGCTTATCATGCAAAAGCTCGTGTGAAACTGAAGTGAAAAGGCGGGAAAACATCGAAGGTGACCCCCTCAGAAAGTGAACCACTATGAACACCCCCCATCTATGTGAAATTCAGGAGGTTGACCATCGCGTTTACCGCGAGGGTGCGGGCATCGATGGTGAACAGTGATGGTGCGGCGTACTGTACTTACCCTTAGGGTAAGTACAGTACGCTGCACCATCACTGTTCACCATCGATGCCTGCACCCTCGCGGTAACCGCGATGTAAAACAAATACGTGTAGTGTTGTGGGAGCATTCATAGTGACGCACCATCACTGCGATGCCATCATCCGACCTCCGAGGTCGACCCTCGCTGTTTTTTGAAAATCAGATTCATTTGATTTTCAGGAGGGCAGCGAGGGTCGACCGCGATGTGGACTCGAACGTGATTGGCTGAGAGGCCGCCCCTCCGGCTGTCCTGTGTGATTCACAACTTTTACTTCCCGTTCAGTGTGAGTTAAGTTCTGTCGCTGATTCAGTTCACTCACTCTCAATATCGCTCATCGCTCGCAATGAAAGAAGAGTTAATTGATTTGATTTTCACGGCCACCCCTATTTGGGATAAGAGGGATAATAATCACCACAATAGGTACGTCCTGGCCAAGGAATGGGGGAAAATCGCCACAAAACTCGGAGTGGATGGTGAGTGGTCTTTAATATTAATAATAACAATACATTTTAATTTTGTTTATATAGATTACTTAGTGCTATTCCTTAATGGCTAGTTTTTGTTATTGTTGTTATTATGTTGTACGTCAATGAAGGGAGAAACGAAGTGCCTACATATCAGCAACCGGATTTAGTTCGGCAACCGGATTATTCACGAAATATTCAGCGAATTTGTCGCGTACATCCCTTGCATTTTGTGCTGAAGCGTTGTTTGCCCTAGTCCGTGGCATTTGAAGTTCACGTGGTACTTCTGGTATATCCTGTGATGGATGATAGCCCTCCTTATCAATTATTGTGTTGTGCAGAATGCAAATCGCTTTGATCATAACGTCTGCAACCTTCTCGTCAGTTTCAATAATTCCTGAAAGTAATCGCCATTTCGCATAAAGGATGCCAAATGCGCACTCCACGGTTTTGCGTGCACGAGACAATCGCTTGTTGAAATTCTCCTGTGTTGGAGTGAGTGATTGACCGGGATACGGTTTCATCAGATTTAATTTCAGAGGGTAGGCATCATCAGCGATGAATACGTGAGGAAGGACATATTCACTATTAGGAAGTCTCCAGTTTGGTGGTATTCCCAAAGCATTTTGCTCCAAGAGAGTCGATAGGGAAGAAGCACTGAAAGTCCCACCGTCGCTCTGCTTTCCGTAGCCCCCAACATCAACAGATATGAATTTGTAGTGAGCGTTCACTAGTCCTTGCAAAACAATTGAAAAATATGATTTATAATTATAGTACATGGAGCCAGAATGAACAGGGCATTTTATGCGACAGTGTTTGCCGTCCAATGCTCCGATGCAATTGGGAAACCCCCACACTCTCTCAAATTCCTCAGCAACGTTCAAAAATTCATGTGTCGTGGGTATTTTCATGTGAATAGGTACGAGTACCTCCCACAGAACCTGGCAGACTTGAGGGACGATTTCATCCACAGTAGAAACTCCCATTCGGAAAGAGAAGGACAGTGTAGAATAGCTGCTTCCTGTGGCGAGATACCTGAAACCAAAATCACAAACAAATTACATAACAGAAATATGTAATACTATTATCTTAAACTAAATATAGATAATATTGGTATATCTCCTGCATTAGTTTTTTTTTTTTTTTTTTTTTTTTTTTTTTTTTTTTTTTTTTTTTTTCAGTATCAGAAGCTAAAACCATATGGAAAAACTTGCGACAAGAATTTGGGAAACAATTTAAGAAACATGAAGGAAAATCAGGAGACCAGGCGCCCGAAGAAATTGCATCTTCCTGGCCATTTTTTCAAAAATTGCAGTTCCTCAAGGATCAATTTACACCAAGATCTTCTTCTGGGAATCTGGATATGGAAAACAACCCGAATCCTCAGATTCCTCCAAATGAGGACAGCGCGTCAATTCTGGGTGAAAATCCCGATGAAAACGATTCCGAGCCTCCCGAAGATCAAATAAATGAGAGTCCTGGATGTGCTACTCCGATGTCTACAGGATACCAACATTCTGCGTCAACATCAGACTCTTTCACGAGAACGGGGTACAGAAAACGATTAACAGTGCAAGCTCAGATAGGCAAAGCACTGTTGGCCTTGGAAAAAGAAAAAGTGGAGATGGCTAAACAAAAAAAATCTGTAGATCCCAATGACGACGATGTGGCATTTTTTAACTCCCTCGTACCCACTGTTAAAATATTACCACTTCAAAAAAAATTGGCCTTCAGAATGAGAGTTCAGCAACTTCTCTATGATTTCGCATTCCCTGAGCCATCGTGGCCCAATCAATCGGGTCCAAATCCATCATCGGCATATGAGCATATAGCAAGTCATCAAGCCCACAATTTTCCACCATCAACAATTCCTGTGCTTCAACATGCACGTGGACATACAGATTTTGCCAGTGGCCCATCTCAAATTCGCGATAATGATGACGGCACCGTCCTTTACTCTATACTATAATGAGTTGTAACTATACTTAAACCGGTTTTACACACTTTTTCCATTTGCCAATCTCCTTTCAAAATGTAAGGACGACAGTTTTTCAAATATATAGTTATGTGTGGAGTATGTTCTCTCATTCAAGTCTCCTATGCTTGCTCAGCAGTACAGAGCGCTTCAAAAATGTGTTTCCCTTCAGAATGATAGCACCTATCCTAAGTTTAATTTCAATTTTAAATTTAAGATTTATTTCTGCTTACCTTATCGTCACCACCAGTCGTTCCTCAGCCAAAATCGGATCGGAGTGGCAGTTCGAGTAGCGCTTCGTGTCCAACTGGGGCTTCACTTTAGATAATATGTAATCGAACGTTTCCATTGTCATCCTCATGTACTTTCGGAACCTACCCTCATCTTTCCTCAGTTGAGGAAATAAGTGGTGATATTCACCCAGTTGTTCCCTCATTTGGTTCAAGGGGTGAACTTTGAACCGCCGATTCGAAAACAGTCCACTCATTAAAAACCACTTTGCGGCGGTGCCCATTTCCAATTCGTCGTCACTATCACTCAACATCATGCCGATGCTTATCATGCAAGAGCTCGCGTGAAACTGAAGTGAAAAGGCGGGAAAACATCGAAGGTGACCCCCTCAGAAAGTGAACCACTATGAACACCCCCCATCTATGTGAAATTCAGGAGGTTGACCATCGCGTTTACCGCGAGGGTGCGGGCATCGATGGTGAACAGTGATGGTGCGGCGTACTGTACTTACCCTTAGGGATAAAATTAAAGGGTTGAAACGTATAACAAGATCTCAAAAACTTTTGATATGTGAATAGTTTTTTTTTTTTTTTTTTTACCTTTTATGTCTTTGCTATGGCACATAAACTAAAAAAACGTCGCGGAAAATTGCTCACGAAAATATTTTGATGATTTCCGCTTACAACCGAGTCGTTGCTAGGGAAATGGTACTTCGTCGTTTTTCATCCCACCAAATTCGTTGACCATTCGTTCGAAAGCTCTCGATTTATCTAACTCGATTAAAGTATGTTAACTACTGCGAAGTGCGAGGCCAACAAGCTGTGTTATTAGTGTATAGTGCCGATTATGCGGCTTTAATATGAATTTAGGTAGGAAAATATTAACTCGTGGAGAATTATTAATAGACTGGTTTTATTTTATATCCTTACTTCTGGTTACAATTTGGTACATAGGTAAGTAATGTGTCATTGATGTGTTCGTGACGTCACACTAGAAGTGCACCACACCTTCCCCCTTACGAAGGGCTGAAGCGGTTAGGAGGGCGTCGAACACGTTGAGGTCTGGCCCTTGGAGTGATCTGAGTGGTTTCTGGTTGAGTGCAAGGAGTTGTAGCTTCTGGAACTCGAGCACTAGGTGACACTCTAGGGCTGGTTGAGGCTTTTTGGGAAGCAGGAGAGGTTTGGTTCCTGGTGGGCGAACTGCTGGGAAGAGATGTACGAGCTCCGCCAGGTGGTGGTAGCTCGATTGACAGTCGAGCTAGCCTTATCGGGATTAACTGGTCGACATGATGGGTCACAGGGCCGTCTGGTGTTAGTATGGTCTTGGTTCCATGGTTCTGCTGAGTCACTGTACCAGATATCCATGGTGGCTTCCCTGCCCGGTAGTCCCTGGCAAGAACTGAGTCGCCTTCTTGCATAGCGGAGATATCCCTCTTGTTCGTAGCCAGGTTCTTGTCCTGCTGTTCTTGGATCCTGTCCTGATGACTGGGTACAAGGAGGCTCAAATGGGTTCGCAGGTGGCGACCAAACAAGATTTGTGCTGGAGTGGAGTTTGTAGCTCGATGCGGAGTATTTCTGTACATGTATAAGAATTGCACAATCTTGGGCATTACTGAGTTTGGGGCTGCTTCCATCAGCTTGGCCTTCTTCATGAAGGTTTTAATGATTTTCACAGCATTTTCTGCCTGTCCGTTCGTTGCTGGATGGTAAGGTGAGCCAGAGAGATGAGAGATTTTCAATCGCCCCAGGAAAGATTTAAATTCAGCACTGGTAAAGGACGTAGCATTGTCAGTGGTGATCACTCTTGGCAACCCAAAGGTGGCAAATAGATGTGAGAGATGGTGAATGACCACTGCTGAAGAAGTGCTAGTTGTTTGGAAGCAGTCTAGCCACTTTGAGGTTGCATCACAAACTACTAGATACTGTTGCCCTTTGATGGGACCAAAGAAATCAAGGTGAAGTCTTGTCCATGGGCGAAGAGGCCATGACCAGCATTTGGGTGTCTTAACTGGTTCAGGTCTAAATTTTTGGCAATCGGAGCAGGAGTTGGCTAAGGCCTCCAAGTCGCTGTCAAGGCCAGGCCACCAGAAAAATGAGCGGGTGAGAGACTTCATCTTGGAAGAGCCAAAGTGCACACTGTGAATGATCTTCAGTAGCTCAGAACGCAGAGCCGAGGGTATAATAACTCTATGGCCCCACATCACACAACCCAAATCAACAGTGAGCTCATTCTGGCGAGATGAGTAGGGTTTTAGTTCGTCACTCGCAGGTGGCCAGTCTCCATGCATTACGGCTCGGAGAACTCTAGAGAGCTGGGGGTCCTTGGCAGTCTCCTTTTTAATTTTAGTCCAATCCATGGTTATTGGAGAGGTCTCCTGAATAAAGTTGACATACGAGATGCCTTGAAGTGGATCAAAATCCTTGTTGTCTCCTTCTTGGGTGTAACGGGAAAGATAATCCGCTGCATTTTCTTCTGATTTAACAAATTTTATATTGAACGTATATGGTGAAAGGATGAACGCCCATCGCTGAAGTCGGTTAGCTGAGTACACCGGAATTCCTTTTTTCGGACCAAATATTGCCGTTAGTGGCTTGTGGTCAGTCCATATTGTCAATTTGTCATTTCCATAGATGAATGGATGAAATTTGAGGACTGCGTGCACCAGAGCCAGGGCTTCACGCTCAATCTGAGGGTATTTGGCCTCAGCTGCTGACAGGATCCTTGATGAGAAGGCAATTGGCTTCTCAGAACCATCCTTGAAGGTGTGACTAAGGATTGCTCCTATAGCTCTTGATGATGCATCCACCCGTACAAAGATTGGTTGATCTGGGTAAAAATGAGTTAAAACAGGTGGTTTGGTGAGCCTTTCTTTAATTTCTTTGAAGGCTGCTGCACACTTATTGGTCCATTTCCATTCATTATTTTCTTTGGTTAGATCATACAAAGGAGCCAGAATTTCAGCAGCATTTGGAATGTATTTGAGATAGAAGGTAACCATTCCTATAAAGGATTTCAGCTCCTTGACATCAGCTGGCGTTTTGGCATTTATGATGGCAGTTGTATTATCCTTTCGAGGCCTGAAACCCTTTTGGTCAATTATGTGACCCAAGTATTCTACTGATGGTTTCAGGAAGCTGCATTTGCTGAGCTTGACTCGGAGTCCACAGTCATGTAGGCGTTTTAGCACTTGCTCCAAGGCCTTATTGTGCAATTTTAGGTTGTCAGCTGCTACCAAAATGTCATCTTGGAAGACGAAGACTCCCTTGATTCCACCAAGTGTCTGCTCCACGACCTTCTGGAAAATCTTTGGTGCTGTGGCAATGCCATAGCTTAGTCTAGTGAATGACAACTGTCCCTTGTGAGTTGACAGCGTCATGATATTTTGAGACTTCTCATCCAAAACGAGTTGTTGGAAGGCCTCACGCAGGTCGATCTTAGTATACATAGAAGCACCATGCATTTCTGCAAACAGTGTATCAATGCGTGGCATTGGGTAGCCCATTGGTTCCAACACTTGGTTCACAGTGACTTTGAAGTCACCACATATTCTGATCGAGCCGTCTGCCTTCAACACTGGCACAACTGGCGTTCCCCACGGGCTCTTATCATTATAGACTAGCACTCCCGCAGCTATCAGACGATCCAATTCGGCGTCGACTTTTTGTTTTAACGCAAACGGTAGGGCTCGATACTGAAAAAATTTTGGCTGGGCATCAGGCTTCAGGGTGAGGGACACCTTATATTTGTTGAACGTTCCCATTCCTTCTTGAAATACTTTGTAGTACTTTTGGAGAGTTGGAAGAATGCAAGCAGGAACTGATGGAAAATTAGGAGCAACAAAATGTGTTGTTTCTGTCGTCATTGGTGTCAAAGGTAAGTCTTTTATGTTCAACTTCCTCATATTTAACCTTCCAAGGAGTGGGGGTCCTCCATGTTCCACTACATAGAATGGGAGTTCGTATTTATCGCCTCTAAAGTGGCATGGAACAAATATTTTACCACTAGGTAAAAATGATTTACCAACATAGTCCTTTAGACTCAAATCAGTACTGGTCATCTCATATTGTGATAGGAATTTGCTATAAAATTTTCGAGAAACAAATGAGTGGGCTGAGCCTGAATCTGCCTCGAATTCGATTTCTTTCGAGTTGATTCTGAGGGTTATATCAATCGGTTTGTCCTCCGCCGCTTCATTGTTAAAAGTCGAATAGCAATTTCCTACACTTTCATTAAAATCTGGCTGATCTACCTGTGAAAACTCTTTTTGAATTACTTCGAGTTTTTCTACGTTGTCATGAATTTTGGCACTCTCGTATATAGCAAAACAGTTCTCATTTTCCACAAAGAGATCCAACGGCTGGTCCAGGGAAAAATCGGGCTCGTTATTGTCTTTGAAATCCACGTATTTAGATGAGGAAACCCGGGGTCCACTATTAGCTTTCCCTCCCCTCTTATTTTTGACCTGCCGGCTTGGACAAACCGATGCTAAATGTCCGACTGTTTTGCAGATATTGCAGGATGCGGACTTGAAAAAACAATCTGATGATTTGTGGTTTTTACGCCCACATACGTTGCATGGGAACGAATCGACAGATGAAGATTTTGTTTGCCTACGATTTTGTTGTTTTTTAGCGAAAAATACAGGCTCTGTTTTTATTGCACAGGTATTACTTACGTTTGCAGCCTCTCTAGAAAGTGCCAGTTTCGTGATGGACGCGAAAGTTACCGTAGAAGTGTTTGACGCATCTTCCTCAAAAATTCGTTCGCGAATTTTGGGGCTTTTGATTCCGATAGCGAAAACATCGCGCATCACAGTTCCTAGTTCCGTACCGAACCCACAGTAAACTGCCAACGTACGTACACGCGATACCCAGGAGTTTATATTTTCGTCCTGATTTTGATGGGCTGAATAAAACTTCTGGCGTGCAGCGAAATATGCGGAAATCGGAATGAAATGTGCGTCAAATTTCGCCACTAAGTTGTCATAAGAAACTGTCTGTGGGTCGTCTGGTAAACATAAGCTTCGCAGTAGTTTCTGTGTATCGTCTGAGAGAGATGCGAGTAAGTATGCCTTCTTGTCTTCGACGTCTGTTGTGCGATACACATGGAAAAAATTGTTCGTTCTTTGTTTGAAAGATTCCCAACTAGAAGTTGCTGAGTCGAAAATGACGGGGGCCGGGAGGGTCGACGGCAACGTTACCCGTACTACAGGTTGTTGTTGTGCTCCTGGCGTCTGGTCCGGCATAATTCGCGAATTAATTTATGAATTATTACACTATTAAAATTATAAACTCGTCGCCAAGTAGTGTATAGTGCCGATTATGCGGCTTTAATATGAATTTAGGTAGGAAAATATTAACTCGTGGAGAATTATTAATAGACTGGTTTTATTTTATAACCTTACTTCTGGTTACAATTTGGTACATAGGTAAGTAATGTGTCATTGATGTGTTCGTGACGTCACACTAGAAGTGCACCAGTTATGAGCAAGGTTATTTGAATAATTGTGTACACTCAGGTGATCATTGTCAATAATTGATATTGTGAACATGATTGCCACCGCTTGTTAATTTCTGATGATTTCATTGAGCTGGTGTTTCGATGATTTGATTCATAGCAGATGATACGAATATTGCGAGAACGGTTTGATTTGTGAAGCGGTGGTTAAATCATTTTAATAGGTAATTCCTATGCTTTACACTCTAGGAAGCTCTAATTTCGTATGAAGCCTCTTTAAGACATTTACTTGACGATGCCCAGGGTCCGGATCAGATGAGTGGCTCTTAAAGCTAATTTCTATACTTTACACTCTAGGAAGCTGTAATTTCGTATGTAGCCTCTTTAGGACGTTTACGTGATGATGCCCAGGGTCCGGATCAGCTGAGTGGCTCTTAGAACTTGCATACGAGTCTGCAACTCATACTTGTCTGCAACTAAAGACATAAAATGTCCCAATGTGTTGCAGACTCGTATGCAAGCGTTTTTTCTCGTTTTTTTATTAATTTTTTTTCTTTGTTATTATTTTCATTTATTTATTTTATTGTTGTTGTTATTGATAGATTTTATTTCAATGAATCAAATGAGACCACCCGGATCGCTTTCCTTCATTTCTTCTCGCTCCATAAGGGGCTGGAAAACTTAACGTCAACAAATGTGAATGATAACTCGTGTTAATGGACTGTTTCTGCGAGTGCACGAACTTCCCACTCTTCAGTATGGTACCCGATATACCTATTACTAATAAATATCATAACTATTACATACCAACTATTATATGTTATTATATGTAACTATCACATCTAATACATTATCAGATTCCTGAAACTGGAATTAAGAATGTCAACGCCAACTAACTCAAGCAGCAGTATGAGGAACAACATTGTTTAGCGAGTAAAGTAGATATGATCTGTATGAATGTAGTAGTGAATATCCCCTCGAAAACTACAAAGAGTAACACTGCACTTATAATTACAATGGAATTTTCTTTTCAAGTACTTCGTTTACTCGTTCTGTGACTGACTTTCATTGTGTCGGGTTTTCTGTTGGTTGCTCTGTGAGTCTGTGTGGACAAACGTAGTCACAAATTTGAAATTATGAGTGGAGCGAGAGTTTTCCCAATATTTCCGGTATATGTATATCATCGCCGTTGGTTCTGTATTAACATAAGGTCAATCGCAATAGTGAATTTTGGGGAATACCATCCCGATCTATCTAATCGTTCGAATTCACTAAAAGTTTCTGGGTTTGTAGATGGATCGTTCTGCAACTGAATCTTGATGTGTTAACAGGAATCATGTCAATATCTTTCTATTATTCGCAAATTGAAACGCAGGTTTCCCAGTTAATCGGATGCTCGTGGTCTAAAGCGCGTCCGTACACAACCGAATGTCAATTCCATAAGCCCCTAAAATTACGATAAATGAAGAAGATATAATAAAACCTTTAATCATATGATCAAATCAAACCAAGAAGCACTGATTACGAGCTTCTTATGATTTCAAAACTTGTTTGATGTTTTGTTCGGGCTTTGTTACCTGGTTAATTGTAGGTACTGACGTAAACGTAAAGAGTGCCCTGCATTTTACGTGGGGAAGACCGAAACTCAACTCAACTTGAGGGTCAACAACCGTCCAGCGTCCGTGGTTAGTTCTGATGCAGGCCTATCTGTAAGCCGACAATCCTTGCAGAATATCATTTACTTTGTGTTGGTTTACCTTGAAATTAGTAATTACGATTCGTTTGCACTCAAAGTGCTCAAATTTCACCACAATGTAACATAATAGATATAATACGATAATTGACAAAAATTCGCTCATATGGTCATGCTGCATGACCCGAACTTTCATACTGCTGTGCGAACAGTTTATACCAAAATGGTAAAGACTAATCAGGAAAGTAGTGCTGGAGAGGTTCGGAATGGCCAGTGGATTAGGAGGTATTAATTAAAAAATATTTAGGAGATTCTTTAGTTTATATTATCAGTGTATGGATTTTGAATTAAAGTAGAAGCCATATAGTATTCCCAGTCTGTATTTTATATGTTATTCTTTGTTTTCCTTTAACTATATAGCTGTGCCAGTTGAGTTTTGTTTATAATAAGTAGAGTTTCATTTTACGGTTATTTGGGTACTTTTCGCTGTAATCCAATGGGAGCAGGCTGAATAAACGCACTATCTGAAGGATTACTGCAGGTAGGTCAGCAACTACAAAAAATCTTTCCCAAGTGTCTCTGTTCGGTAGGTGGATAAGGAGCAATCAAGAAAAAGCAGATGTCTTTGCAAATCATCAGCCTGATATTTTCATAACAAACCCTGGAGTGCCTAACGAAGAACCTCTTGAAGTGGTCCAGCCGTCGGAACCAAATATTTCCATTCCATTTGTCACTATCAAAGAAGTACAAAGAACAATTCAGAAGGAGATTAACCCAAAAAAAAGCCCCGGGATATGACTTTATCACTGGTTTAATCCTGAAATATCTTCCTCGAAATACCATAGTCAAGTTAACAATAATCATAAATAGTGCCATTAAATTTCGTTACGTCCCTCAGTTATGGAAAATAGCAGAAGTAATCATGATTCCCAAGCCAGGCAAACCGCCAAATGTGTTAAAGTCCTACAGGCCTATTTCACTCCTACCTGTGCTTTCAAAACTATTTGAAAAACTCCTTCATAAGAGACTACTAGTAGTTGTAGAGGAACGAAAGCTTATTCCAAAGCACCAATTTGGCTTCAGGAAATAGCATTCCACCATAGACCAAGTCCACAGAATTACAAGTCTCATTGAAAAAGCATTCGAAGAGAAAAAAGTGTGCTCTGCAGCCTTTATTGATGTGTCACAGGCGTTTGATAAAGTGTGGTATGAAGGGCACAAACTTTGCAAAATTCTACCAGCGTGCTATGCAGCAATTCTGGAGTCTTATCTGACCGACCGATACTTCCAAATCAAACAAGACGACGCTTTCTCGAAGTCTTTGACGATTCATGCTGGAGTGCCACAAGGCAGTGTAATAGGCCCACTACTGTACCTGCTTTACACTCGCGATCTACCAGAAACTGAGGAAAATACAACTGCCACGTCTGCAGATGACATCGCAATATTGGCGACAGGAGAAACCAACATTGAATCAGTTACAAAATTAAACCACTCCATCCTCCACATCCATGTATGGACAAAAAGATGGAGAATTAGATTGAATGAAGCGAAGTCTGTACATGTTGATTTCACAAATAAAAGGATCAACTACGTGCCAGCCTTCCTTGACAACAAGGCGATTCCTTATGCCAATGAAGCTAAATATCTTGGGATGACACTCGAAGCCAAACTGAGGTGGATATCACATGTTAAAAAGAAAAAGTCTGAACTAGCTATCAAATTCAGGAAAATGTACTGGCTTATGGGAAGACACTCTGACTATCCACAATAAGCTCATATTGTACAAGCAAGTCCTCAAATTTGTCTGGACATATGGTGCTCAACTGTGGCGGTGCACTGCACAAAGTAACCGCAATATTATTCGGCGCTTTCAGAATAATGTTCTGCGTACCTGCGTTGATGCATACAGATACTTCAGAAACGACAGATTACACTATGAGTTGAAAGTTGAATCTGTCAATGAGGTTATCCGCAAACAAGCCGTTAATCAACTTTTGAGGCTCAGAGATCATGTTAACGAGGATGTCGTCCAGCTCCTTGACTCAAAAGACCTACTTTGAAGACTTAAAAGAACTAAACTGCATGAACTAAGTGAAATAAAATGAACGTCAAGACTAGTCACTCAATTATCAGTACAATAAGTCTAAAGTGAAGTATATTAGATCTTAAGAAAATGTAAAATAATTTATCACATGAATATTGCTTATAAGTTGTTATTACTTGGCGCAATAAAACTTGTCAAAACAAAAAAAAGTGTCTCTTTTCAGTAAAGAATCGACATATTCACACCAATGAATCCCTTGGATTCCAGAGAGATTCTTACAGGTCGAATACGTTAGTAGGGTTCAACAGAAATTAAAACTCTCTTTCATGCGGCCTGCGTGCGTGCTGTTTACTCCTCTAAAATCTCCATTTATTCTAAAAATACCCTGGAAGGAGCCAAGTTTAGACGGGGGATTCGACTCGCGCTGGAGGGAAGGGCATAAGATGCTGCAGGAGCCAAAGAATGCGGGAACGATAAAAAGCTGCGGCCGCCGAGTGTCGTCACATTACGAGAGGCCGCGGCCGGTGAACCAGGTTCCCCAAACACCGGAGTCATCAGACGGTGAAGTCATGCGTTTCACGGATGGACGGAGGAAATGCAGGCGAGGCGACTGGAGGCATCTCAAATCCTGGACATGAATATATATTACTTACAATCTAAAGTATCTACATGCATAATCATTGAAACTTTGAGATCGTATCCATACAGCATTGCCTAGAATTATCCAACATAAAAAGGCATACTTACTTTCATTTCGATCCTAATTTTAAAGATTTTAGTACTGAACATGATGGTGAAACCAGAATTGCAATATCTTAAGCCGTTCTCGGTTTGGAGCTGATGAACCACGAAGAAGCGCGATTTTTTCTAAAGATGAGTACTTTAAGAAATAATCGCGCCTTTCTTTGGCCTATAAGCTTTAGAACGGGATAAGATATCGCAATTCTAGATTCACCATCGTGTTCAGCACTAAAAACCTTTAAAATGACACACAAATGTCTCTCGAGCAGTCCAAAACTTTTGGATTTTTCTTGATTTTTATTTGCTTAAAACTTAGTATCAGACACCCCGAAAACACTCCCCATGTTTTTATTTGAAATCTCAAAAATTGTGGGAAAAAGCTAGGGGGGGGGGGGGGGGGGGGGTACTTTTCACCCTGTAAGTGTAAAGGCTCAAATACAACGGAAGGCCGCAATCTTATATGTTCGTTTCTTCACCAACGAAGAAAAGCGTTGAGATCTTGAAAGAAGTCGAAAAAATTGTTGTTCTACAAATTTAAACTTTTCGGTCGCTTTTCGTGCCTGTCTGTGTGGTATTTGTCTGTTTGTCATATACCGAAAATTATCGTACGTTTTAATCCGATTTCGACGATATTTCAGGAATTGTTCGGGTAAGCTCCTAGATGGTTCTATGTATTTCTAATAATGTCGATTTCTTACGATCTATCCGTAAAATTTCATTCGAAATCGGAAGTTAGAATCAGGAAAGGTTTCAAAATGATTTAATGAAATTAATTGATTTAATCAATAAAATACGAAAAAATGAGAAAGTTATTGCATTAACAATTTCGAAAATTACAAAGTTACAGTATTTATTATTAACTTTCAAATACTTACATTTTCAGGATGACAAATAGTTTAATAAAATTAAAAAATCAATAATGTTTTTATTTTTCCATTTATTATACGATTCCTGAAGATGAATCGACACAGAATTTAACCCTATGCAGTAGGGTGGCACCTGATGAGGAAACAAAATTTGTCCCACTTTTGTGCAGGGCACCCTCTAGATTTGTTCTACCTGAACAAAAGTTTTGAAAAATTTGTTGAAAAAAACCGTTTTGGGACATTCTGAAACGAATCCTAGAGTTTTGTGTGTGTGTGCGTGCGTGTTCGTGTGTGTGTGTGTGTGTGTGTGTGTGTGTGTGTGTGTGTGTGTGTGTGTGTGTGTGTGTGTGTGTGTGTGTGTGTGTGTGTGTGTGTGTGTGTGTGTGTGTGTGTGTGTGTGTGTGTGTGTGTGTGTGTGTGTGTGTGTGTGTGTGTGTGTGTGTGTGTGTGTGTGTGTGTGTGTGTGTGTGTGTGTGTGTGTGTGTGTGTGTGTGTGTGTGTGTGTGTGTGTGTGTGCGTGTGTGTGTGTGTGTGTGTGTGTGTGTGTGTGTGTGTGCATCCGGCTCGTGTGGCTGCGGAGGTACTGGAGGGACCTAGGGATGAGCAAGTTGTGCCCCCTCTCCAGGAGTTTGTGGACTTTTGGGAGCCACTCTTGAGTGCTCCCAGCCACAACCCTGGTGAGTCGGTGGTGCCCCCAGCTTCCACCAGGGATTCCTTGCGCGGCATCATGTGCACGCCGGTGCTTCATGACGAGGCACATAAGTGCCGTGTCAAGAACTCCACTTCTGCTGGACCTGATGGTGTTTCTGCCCGATGTTGGAACAAAACACCAAAAACGGTTAAGCTGCTCATCCTCAACTTGCTGCTTTTATCGGGAAGACCCCCGAAAGCGTTGACCTGCGCCCGGACAATTTTCATCCCAAAAAAAGGGTTAAGTGGGCCTGGAGGCTACCGCCCGATATCTATATCGTCTGTAGTCTTCCGCCATTTCCAAAAGATTCTGGCATCTCGCCTCCAAGCTGCTGGTGTCATAGGTGACGTCCAGAGAGCATTTCGACCAGCGGATGGCACAGCGGAGAACCTTACAGTTCTCCAAACTGTCATTTCGCTGGCCCGTATTAAGAAACGGCAACTCCATCTTGCCGCTCTGGACGTCGCTAAGGCCTTTGACAGCGTCAGCCATTTTGCCCTGACCGATTGTCTTCGTGGTGTCGGGGCACCTGCTCGTTTAATTGAGTATGTTGCTCGCCTGTACCACGAAGGCGTGACGGTCCTCGAGGCACGAGGTGAGATGTCGGGGGATGTTGTCATTGGGCGCGGGGTACGCCAGGGGGATCCTCTGTCGCCACTCCTCTTTAACCTGGTCGTGGACACGGCCTTGGGTAAGCTGCCAGCTGAAATAGGGTTCGATCTCGCCCCTGGGGTGCGAGTAGGTGCACTGGCTTTTGCCGATGATGTAATCCTACTCGCCGAAACCCGTGAGGGCTTGCAGATTGCCCTCAATGCCTTTGCTGAGCAGCTAGCCAGGTGTGGTTTGGTGGTTAACCCAGATAAGTGTGGGTCAGTCTCCTTGGTCCCGTCGGGTCGCCAGCATCAGGTGAAGGTGGTGGATGAGGAGTGTTTTGTCATAGGACAGTCACCCATCCCCACCCGATCCGTGCTGGAGGTTTGGCGGTACCTTGGAGTTGACTTCATGGGTGTGGCCACCATTGCCGCAAGCCGTGTGGACCTTGGTGGAGCACTAGCTCGTATCACCAAGGCTCCATTGAAGCCACAGCAGAAGCTGCGCCTCCTTCGCACGTACTTACTGCCAAAGCTGACCTATGGGTTAGTCTTTGGCAGGCTTACTGCGGGGAGGCTGCTAGAGTTAGATCGTGAAGTTCGTTCTGCTGTGCGCTCTTGGCTAGGCTTTCCACCTGGTGTCCCAAGTGCCTATGTCCATGCACCGGTCAAGGCCGGTGGGCTCGGTATTGTCTCTCTCTCAGCCAGCATCCCATCTTTACGCCGCCAGCGCCTGCTGGCCCTTAGGGGCTCGAGCTGGGAAGTCGCCCGCACTGCTGCTGACCTTGACTTTGTCAAGCAGCAGTTGTTGTGGTGCGACCGAGCAACACCAACTGCTCCCAAACCCAGCTCATCTGCTGAGTTCGCTGCTGCGCTGCATGAGTCAGTAGATGGTAAAGAACTCCGACAGTGCTCTGAATCCCCAATTTCTTCCCAGTGGGTAGAATGGGCTTCAGAGGGCATTGAGGCCCGCGACTATCGCCATTTTCACGCCGTCCGGGTGGCAACATTGGCCACTTCGGTGAGGTGTTCGAGGAGTAGTCGCGGGACTGTGGACACCCTCTGCCGTGCCTGTCGGGGTAAAAATGAGAATCTTTATCATGTGGTGCAGCAGTGTCCTCGTACTCACGGTGGCCGCATTCTCCGTCACGATGCGGTTGCCAAGCAGATAGCAGGCGCTTTGTCATCCAGCGGTTGGGCTGTTGAGAGAGAGAGACTATATCACATGCCGAGTGACCGGGGCAAGAAGCCGGATATCGTTGCTGTCAAGCCCGATGGGTCTGCTATAATCCTGGATGTCCAGGTTGTCAGTGGCAGCGTGGACATGGAGCAGACCTGGCGGGCTAAGATAAGTAAATATGATAGAAATGATCTGCGGCGAGCGATATCTGAGCTAAAAGGAGTGGCACCTAATAACATCAAGGTTATGGCTGCGACCTTGTCATGGCGCGGGGTGTGGTGCGGGAAAAGCGCCACGGAGTTACTTGAGTTGGGCATCTCAGCAGGAGTACTCCGTGGTATCACCACCCGCGTCCTGAGGGGTTCTTACTTGAACTGGTGGTCGTTTTATAGGGGCACTTCCTTTCATCCCATTCTTCCTTCTCGTCCTGCAACTTCCCTTATCCCTAGAGCCGGCGTCGGGTAAACCTGGGCGTCCTCCCCACTTTTTTATTTTTATTTGTTTATTTTTAAATTTAATGGTGTGCTCCCTCTTCCTTTGAGGGGAGTTTTGTAAAAAAAAAAAAAAAAAAAAGTGTGTGTGTGTGTGTGTGTGTGTGTGTGTGTGTGTGTGTGTGTGTGTGTGTGTGTGTGTGTGTGTGTGTGTGTGTGTGTGTGTGTGTGTGTGTTTGTGTGTCCTTCTAGACGATAACTCTCCTTGGGTACGAAATAAAAATTCAGTACTTAAGCCTAAAAATCAAGCTTTCTGAACGAAAGGAAGAATTCGTTGGCCAGCATTAAATAGGTCAAATTTCAAAAATTGTGCTAAAAAAAATCACTAAAAATGGCTAAAAACTGCTAGACACCGTTAAATCTATATTTTTAACAGAATTTTAGTAAAAACAAGTTTATCAACGATGAACTAGATCATTAAACAATTTATGAACAAATTTATGCTGAAAAATATACTTAAATTGCATTATTATTTGCAAAAAAAAATGATAAAAACTGTAAAACGTTGTTAAAAATTTGAAATTTTATTTGCATCGCAAAAAACTATTTAGAACGAGTTGGTTGCCATAAAATTGGTAGTTAACAATTTCTTTTCACTCAAAGTCCTCAATTATTAAAACAATGTAAAATAATATAGTACAATATTTTAAGAAAATTCGCTCATACGATCATGGTGAATGACTGGAACTTTTTATGTTACACTTATTTTGCTTTCATTCTTCATCATCGTACCAAGTTTTCGCCAGTTTCTTGAGAAACACACAAGACAGTCCTGTCAAGAAGAAGAATATTAAGGAATTCTTAGTTATAAAAGTGTCCTGAGTTCTTACATTCTTCATCATCGTACAAAATTTCGCCAGTTTCTTGAGAAACACACATGAGATTCCTGTCAAGAAGAAGAATATTAAGGAATTCTTGGTTATAAAAGTGTCCTGAGTTTTCTGAAAAACGAGTAGGTACCTCATCAAAAGTAATTCGTGTGTGGAGTAGCTCTTTTAGCAAATTTTTGAAGAAAATTAAGCTATTGCTCTCGCCTCAAAATTTGTAGAATGTGATTTTTTGAAAAAATTTTGTGCAGAAATCCGTTTCAGGCATTTTTAAATGTAGTTTAACGCATTTTTTAATGTATGTATGTATGTATGTATGTATATATATGTATGTATATATGTATGTATTATGTGTCATTCCAGACGATAACTGTCCGTAGAATTGTGCTAGAAACTTCAAACAAATTTTTAAATGTTAAGGACACAAAACGAAAGTTCAAGTTCGTTGGCCAGCATGATCGGATTACATCTTCGGGTTGAAATTTTCAAAAATGTAGTCAATAATTTCAAAATAGCCTGTTTTTTGCGATTTGTTGTGCGAAATGATTTTTTCAGCATACTAACATGTGGTATATTCGGAATCAGCGTAAAATTTCCTATAAGAATATGTAACAAGTTTTCAAAAATTTCAAAGTTGAAAAATCAGTCAAAAATCGATATAATCGAAAATTCGCTCATGAGGTCATGCTGCATGACTAGACTTTTTCTTCATCACGTTGTTCTTGCGTAGAGTTCACCTGTTTATTTAAATTTTTACCTAGTATTTTTAAATTTCTGAAGAAAGTTCGTCATCGAGCAAAGCAAATGGAGCATGTTAGAAAATTTGTAAAGAAAAGTTTCAGAGAGAGAGAGAGAGAGAGAGAGAGAACAGAGAGAGAGAGAGAGAGAGAGAGAGAGAGAGAGCGAAAAAGAGACATTTTATTGGCGATAAAAACAGAATCTTCCTTTTATCCCCCTCCCCCTTTTTTTTTTTTTTTTTTTTTTTGGTGAAATAATTATAATTCCATACTTAGGTACAAGGAAATTTCACAATGGTATCAAATTTTTCAGAAAAAAACAAAAATGACTGACTTTTACTTTTGAGCAAGAATTGCTTGCACTTTTCAGCACCCACCGCAAAGCTCATACATGGAGGTTAGTTGCGGGCTTTCCCGTCATAATGCCTATACCTCAGTTTTCAATCAATACGATAATTACGAGAAAATTAAGCCTCGGCTGCAGCCAAGCCCGACAAACAATAGACCTCCGCATCCCGAACATTCAACAATTGAGGGCCCCCACCGACAGACAATAGGCCTATTCATAACAGGCAATCTAGGGAGGGCGAGTTTAATTAAAATTCGATCCATTCCAATAAATCGCACAAGACGGACGGGATTCGCGGTTGCGGCGGTAAGGTTAGGTAGATAGGGAGGTTACTCTCCTAGTGGTAGCAGGTTGTGTGAACGCCCTGTCGAAGCGTGGCTCTGGCTATATCGGGGTTTGTTATCTGCGGTCACGATTTTTGCCCGTCTTCGGTGACCCAATGCAATCGCCAGTTTCACGTAACAAAACAGATTGGAAGGCTAAAATTGGCGGGATTCTCCCCCTTCACAAGTTGCAAAACGGTAGACACCTTCGTTGATCATTCATTTTGTTATGGTCTATGGAATTTAACTTCCTTTCACTGAGGGTCCTCATTTGAAACTTGTGTTTTCGTCGGGCTCACGTAATCTCTTTCGCATTTCCATGATTGAAACGGCCAGGGGGTCTAGACAATCAGGTTAGCAGTTTTTTCTTTCTTTCAAGGAAAATACGATGAACTCGGATGCTAAATAATGGACTTTGCGAAATGAGCGGCTTCCTTTAACTGGTCTTTCAGTGGCATATTCAACACGTAGCAGTGAAAGAAACTTTCACAGAAGTTACAAAAGGTGAATGGCACCTGGACTATACATTAGGAAATAGAATACGTCGTAGTTTACATTTCCTCAGGTATCATTTACAAAGAAGAGCGTGTCAGGCTTTTAGCTGGTTTGAATTATAGCTCACTGACGTTATAGGTACTTTCATTGACTCAGATATTCTGTCGTTTCAATGAAATTCAAAAAGAAACCATCATGATTCTTTACTAAGGAATACATATAGTTTATCAATTATTTTTCTTAGAACTGACAACTTTCTTACTATTATTGGGGAATTAAATTGTATAAGGTGAGAGAATGACAAAAGTCCAGTCATGCAGCATTATCGTAAGGGCGAATTTTTGTAAATTGTCGCATGACATAATGTTCAATTGTTTTGAAATTTGCAAAGAAACAATGTGCAAAGAAACAGCTGTTAACAATTACTTTTATGGCAAAAAACGTATGCTAAAAAATATTCTGCTACTCAAAAAAAGATTTTGGATATTTTGGTTTTTTGCAGTTTTTATTGATTTTTTAGCAAATCTTATTGAAATTAAAGTACATTTTGTTGCAGAATTTTGTACATAAAATTTTGACAGTTCAATTTTACAGTTTATAAAATTTATTTGAGCAATATTATGCTATAAATATAAATTTAACTACTTTTAACAGTTTGCCATTTTTATTGGTTTTTTAGCACATTTTTTGAAATTTTACCAATTTAATGTAATTACTCAAAAAAATGCTGGCGGAATTTTTAAGAAGAACTATCGTCTGGAATGACACATGTATACCTATATATTTTATATGAATACGCTGCAAAGTATTACAAACGATTTATTATTGACATTTCATGTCTTTGCTATGGCACACAACCAAATTTTCGTTATGTCACGTTACGTTACGTAACGAAATATGCTCAATTTCTGATGATTTCCGCTTACAACCGAGACGTTGCTAGGGAAATGGTACTTCGTCGTTTTTCATCCCACAAAATTCGTTCACCATTCGTTCGAAAGCTCTCGATTTATCCAATCATATTATGTTAACTACTGCGAAGTGCGTGGCCAACAATCACAGTTATGAGCATGGTTATTTGAATTATTGTTTACACACAGGTGATCATTCTCAATAATTGATATTGTGAACATGATTGCAACCGCTTGTTAATTTCTGATTGCATACGAGTCTGCTACACATACCTACGCGTCTGCAACTGAAGACATGAAATGTTCCAATGTGTTGCAGACTCGTATGCAAGCGTTTCGTTTGTTTGAGAAGTTGAGCAATAATTGTAAAGCCTGGTTCACATGACCCTGGTGGGGGGCCTTATGAGTGAATTGCGATCACATTGGCTCTACGATAAATGACTGAGGGAAAGCAGACTATTATGGTAAACCTTTTCCATGGTTTTTTGCACCTGTGCAGTGGTAGTTTTCGAAAGACTTTGCAAAATGTCCTCCCCTTCAATTGTTTATGTGGTATTATGATAACCTCTTAGACACTGTTCAATTAATAATGATATTTGGTACATGTATGTAATAAATAAATACCTATTATAGGTTCTAGGTATCCCTTATAAATTAGAGAATTTGTGTGTAGTGTGATACATTTTTGATGTGAACGTAGTGTTGGCCTGGACATGCTCTAATATTTCCTATCGAAATGTATTTCGTATCACTCAATTCACTAATGCTATTTTTTCTGTGATAGGTAGCCCTTTTACGCAGATCATTGGTATATAATTGTTAAACCCCGTATGTAATATATGATCAGAACATGGCACATTGTGCCTCCGAGAAGGGTTAATACTTTTACAGTTCCAAGACCCCACAATTTTACGCTTCACAGTAAAGATGTTTAAAAAAAACGGGAAAATGATGCTTGAAGTAATTAACGTTAGCGCATGCGCAGAATGGAGCAATGATTTGAGAAAAATGAAATTGGTAGGGTACAATCTACAGCCTAACCCACAAATTCCCAGACAATATAATCAATATCTGATGAAAACTAGACCTTGTTCTCGGAGTACACTATCGCGCATGCGCAGGAGCTAATAATGATGCAATCAGGTTGAAACTAACGTGGAATGATAAAACCATTGTCCCCCAACTATGCACCAAATTTGAGCGAGACTGGACGACTAGGGCGTAAAAAAATTATGCTTGAAGGAATTTACGTTTGCGCATGCGCAAAACGGAGTTATGATTTGAGAAGTATGGAATCAATAGTGACCATTTAGAGCCTAACTCGCTCATTCACTGAAAATCTCATCAAAATCAGATGAAAACTGTTGCAATTAGGCTCGTTTAAAAAGGAATACCTACGTATTTGCGCATGCGCAATAAATACTAATGATAGGATTATGTTGAAATTATTAGGGAATGCTCAAATTAACCTCTTCCACCTATCCTCCAAATTTGAGCGAGATCGGACGACGGGGGCGAGAGAAAATTATGGTTGATGGGATTTACGTTTGCGCGTGCGCCGAGTGAAGTATTGATTTGGGAACAACGAAACTCATAGGGTACCATCTTCACCCTAACCCCCACATACCTTGAAAATTTCATGAGAACCGGTTTAATATTGCGGAAATGAAGCTTGTTACAAGGATTTGCGGACACAACAGATACACACACACACACAAAACAATAATAAAATATATGGAAATAATATAAAATATATGGAGTTGCAGTTAGGTAGCCGTGCCGAGCGCAAGTGTTTTTTGCGAGCTCCGTATTAAGTATTGATTTAGCAGGGTTATACTGTGAATTTCGTTTCAGGTTTTTTTTTTTTTTTTTTTTTTTTTTTTTTTTTTTTTTTTTTTTTTTTTTTTTTTTTTTTTTTTTTTGGTTGCTCATTGATTAACTCTCAGCAATAACAATTATCATAAATTTTTAACGGGTAGATTTCTGGAAAAAGGTCACTTTTGCGAGTTTGGTCGGTGATTTGTTATTTACCGAAGGAAAAGGACTATCCACTCGACCGAATGCCGTATTCCTTAGTCAGCAGCACTCGAAGAGCCGACCGGTGTCGCATCGAATAATTACAACTACGAGCATGTCGACCTCCGAGTTACATCAGGTAATTCAATGCCTTGACGTAATCACAACCAAACTTCAAAACTGCGACTGCATTTTGAAGGAACATACCAATGTTTTCAATACACAGGTGCATGCTCTGTCGCAAGAAATTGCTGACGGCCAAGAAACTATCTTGCTCATAAAAAAAAATTAATAAGAGAATTGACAGTATAGAAGAAAATCTAGCATTATCTGAAAAAAAAAATATTACGAAAAAGAACCGGCACACGGACAACAGAAACGATCTTATTCTTCATAACGTTCTAGAAGGGAAAGACAACATGAATATTCTCAAGAGGAAGGTGATGGACATTTTTAGAACGGAATTAAATTGCGTTCTTGAGGATTATGAAGTTATAGGTGTAAGACGTTTAGGCACCATCCAACCTTCTAGAAGTAGATCAGTTCACATTCATTTTGCTAATAATTTCTCTAAATCTAAAGTACGCCAGAACATTTACAAGTTCAAGGTTTCCCAGTTTAATACATCCGAGTTCTACGACAGACGAACACGGGAATTTAGGAAGCATCTCTTGCCCAAGTTGTTTCAAAGAAGAAAAGTCGGGAAGCATGCCGTCTTGATTGGAGATGAACTACTGGTGGATGGAGAAAAAAAACTTATCATTCACTATGGACGAAGTACGTTGGAGGATTCTACATCTACTGGGTCAGAAGTGGAGATTAATCTGAATATTCCTCCTCCGTCCCTTTCCAACATTTCCAGAAAAAGAAGAAGATGAAAATCTACAAGAGATAGAACGAACATCAACACCGCTTTGGAAATTTTGGCAATGACTCGGGATTTCTATGTTAACTATGCAGTGCTCATTTATTATATGTAAATTAAGTTGACCTATATAAGTAATTATGTGATATATCATACGTAAAAGTCTGACATTGTTTGTTGAGGTAGAAATGAAGGCAAGATATCATGTGCTATTTTTTAATATGTATTTAAGGAACTCCTTGTAATACCTACGGGTTATACAATAAAATTTAATTGAATTCAATTAATCGACGTTTAGGTAGCTCTCTATGGTAAATTTTCAAAAAATAACTTAAAACAAGAAGATTGGAATGTTGATGTAGGTAGGTCCTCTAGAAGTCACGGATGAGGATCCTAGGATAGGATCCACAACTGGAATGTCCCGCTCTTCCTAGGAAATCCGGACATTCGGTTTTCAGAGTGATTTTTGCCCGGACAGCTTGTTAAAACACCGGACACCTGGCAACCCTGGTCTTGAATCGAAATACGTCGCAGCTTTACTATGGTGCGCCACGTTTCCGGTCAATGAATGGTTGCGTTTGCGGATGCGTTGTCAGTTTCGTGCCACTAAAACTCTCTAATCACGCTTCACAGATTTTACTTTATTGCATGCGAAGTATTGAATGTGCAATGAAACTGATAGAGGACCGTCTACAACCAAACCTGTCCATTCCCTGAAAATATCATTATAATCTGAATCCTTGAGTCGGCGGACATCAATGTATCAGTTTTGTATATTTTATGAATAAAATAAAAACCCGACATCCTTTGGCATCATTTTAACCCGACATCAGTTTTATAGACTCATGGTCTATAAAAAGTTTACCTAAATTAATTACGCAATGCATACAACTATTTTCACTTCCAATCTACGCACACGAGTAGGTATAGCAAAATTAAATTACTTACTTGGTTTCCGACAGACGTACTTCAATCACGTTTGTGATAGGTTGTTGAGTTAAATTCAGAAAATTTTAATTTCTTTGAAAATCAATATTTGCCATCACTTCTTTGAGCTCAGCTATCGCTTGTCACAAGTCCTTCGTAACAAATTAGCTTATTCATTACACACACTTAGGTACACAAAATTATTAGAGCTTACTTGTACATGTTTATACAATATCTGGGGTTCAATTTTGGATGGCCCAAAATGTCGCGTTCGATTTTTTGTGGGGGCTCTAACTGTTTTTACTTGTTTCCTCACCTTCCTTTTTTTCCCAACCGAACAAGCACTCGGCAGTTCCATCGACAACCAAGTCGGGTCAAGGGAGGGTTCAAAGAACCGTTTTGTCACCCGAGAATAGGGAAATTCGAGATAGGTGTTCGCTGCGGCTGTATCGGAAATTGAGGGAACGGCACTCATTCACCAGCTACCCCTCAATCAAGTCGCTGAGTAAAACGCGATTTGGCGAAAAGTTTCGATGTGCACGCGCGAGAAGCTCGACGCCCAAGGAGCCATCAAAGCAAGCAGACAGGCGAGGAAATGCGGTTCTTAATTTTCTATGAGACACTCGGATGCACGCGCAATAGCTGTGATTAATCTTATTCACGCTGGGTGTATAATTTTATCTCGTTTGGTGATTGGGCACAGCGATACGTACCTACATATTTATGTGGGACTTACCTACATTTCAACGAGGTAAACTGTTGCAGAACTCTGCGAAACCGTTAATGCAATTTCAAAGGAGATGAAACAAAGGTTTGTGACCTTGTGGTCGTCTATGACTTCTTTGCGGTTTCTTCATTAACTAGTAGGTAGGGATTTCAAAGGTTTACATAGCTTGCAACTCAACCTAAAGGTGGCGGAATCATTGCTTTCACTCCCGGCTGGTAAATATATATATATAATATTCAATCGACAAAATCAAGATTGACTTGTGCGCATGTCTATATGTGCCTACAAACTCTTGCAACAAGCTTAATTTCCATGTTTCAATGGGATTTTGTAACATTTTCAGGAAATAAGTGATTTAGTCTGTTGATGTTCCTAGCAGTTTCATTGCTAACTAATCAATACTCCACTCAGCGCATGCACAAACGCAAAATCCACCAAGTATTGCTCTTCCACAGTCTAGCCGTACTACATCGCTTAAATTTTGGTGGATTGTTGAGAGAATACGATTTGGTCATTCCATATCAAATTCAATGTGAAATCCTTGAAACAACTACTTCTTACCTCTAACAGTTTTCATATAATTTCAGTAAAATTTTCTGAGGTTATGTAGGTTAGGCTGAGGATGGTTTTCTTTTAAAATCATCACTGAAAAATTAATGATTTTCCCTACGGATGCACAAACGTAAAATCCATCAAGCGTAATTTTCTCTTGGCCAAGTTTGCTCAAATTCGGAGGGTACTTGCAAAATGACGATTTTGATTACCCATTATAAGTTTCTTCAGAGCGTGTCATTACTTGCTGCTGTGCATGCTTTCAAATTATTGTAACAAGGCTTTCACAGCTTTCGTACAATGAAATTTACAAGGATTGAACGTTTTGTGATTTAGATTGTTTGATTTCAATGGTCTATACATTCATTTTGCGGATACGAGGAAGTTTTGTGCCACACCCAACTTGGCAGACGTTTTTCTGTTCAGTAATGACTGCAGGCTTGGAAGGTGTAGTTATCGAGTCACTCAACCTTCTTTGGACTGGTCTACAACAACCGAAACGGAGCCTGGACTGGACCGTGTGAAGATTCGATGTGGAGAAGCAGTTTGGTTCTTATTCATATTATTATGCAGTTCCCGCCTCTGCGGCTAGTCGACCTTGATCGGAAAATTCGGTAAATAAAAAAGAAGACCATCAGAAGAAGGCGTCCGACTTACGTCCAAAGTATATATGAATAACTTGAATATATTGCAAGCGGTTCTCATGGGTTGCTTTGGCGTTACCGATGCACGAAACTTTGAAAAAACGTAGATAAAATGCTATTCATCGTAGGAGGGTGATGTCAAACTTGTTAGGATGGAATCCATTTTCATTTATAGAAATAAGAGAACATGGAGAACAACTCATTCATCATATTCGAAAGATATTCAAGTTACCTATTTTTTGTTTTCTTTTTTTAAAGAAAACTAAGCTATCGTAATGGCTCCAACAAAACTTTGAAAAATAAAATCATCTTTATGGAAATCCTTTTGAGGCATCCTGAAATGATTCCAGGGCTTTCAACACTTTTTCACGTACTCTGAGTTTCATTTGAGGCCACACACCGTTTCAACGTTGGCAACTACCTTTCTACTTTCACGCAACAACCCTCAGAGTTCTTTCCTCAGCAGTGCGCCAGAGGCCACAGCAATCAGCTATTTCCGCACACCCCCTTATGTTCATAAGCGAGAGAGTTGGGTTTGTTCCACATCATGGTATCTTTCTGTCGTACTTTCCGTAGTAAGGCATGGAGTAATATATACCTGGTTCCTCGGAGGATGTGCCCCAAGGGCCCAAACTCAGTTACAAGATGAGGTCTAAGAGCTGAAAACACCTCCAGCCCTGCTCAAAACATTATTGTTCCTGACATAATCTGCCCATGATATTTTCAGCGTTCGACGCAGATCTTAAGATTATCGATAGAGGCTGCTTTTAGCGTCCAAGTTTTGACTCCATATAATGCAATACGAATTACACAGAACATTTGACAAGGCGATATCGCAACGGGAAAGACTGTTAATTATTGTCACACAGCAGCGAGCGCTGCCTTTCTGAAAGCTGAATTGCCTTTCGTCTGGCCTATCCTAAATTTAATTTCCAATGCAGGGCCTCATGTGGGGTTTACGTTAGTCCCCATCAGTGGTCGTTTCCTCCATTGAAACTACACAGAGAAACGGGCCAGGTTACACCGCGCGACCTATGCCTATAGAGCTCAATTCGTCTGTCTTGCTTCCCCTGGACTGTGAATGACACATTGGGATACTACTTCCTGCCAATTTTCACGAACCAACCGCCTTTCATATTAATTTTGGATCCAGCACCTATGTCTCAGGAATCAAGAAGTCCCTAGTGGTTGTCAAGGGGTCAGCAGACACAACAGTATTGTCGAGCTACCTCAAGTTGTTAATTGGCACTCCATTCACCTTGTTATCCAGCTCGCAGTCGGCAAATACCTTCCCAACATAAAAATTAAAGATGAGTGGTGAATTTATTGTCCAGACTCATTTTTTTAAGGTATTTCATTTTATTCCATTGCTCGGTGTTCCTGAGACATATTTTTCTTCAGGCCGAATGGATAACTTTCCTTATGCTGGGAAGCTAAAATAATTTTCGGAATTGCAACAACCTCCCTGTATAGGTCGGTACCGTAGATTCAAAGTAAGATTCTTCCCAGAGCTTTTGAAGTCATCACGGAAAATGCTCGAAATTAAGTTGCGATACCTTCGGAAGATAACGTGACCGATATTTCGTTGGACGTCCAAGGCCTCATCCACTTCTCTCTGTGCTGCGCCTAGATCGACCGACTTGTCCGTATACGGAGGAGGAATGAGAGGTTTCGAAATTACTGGTTCCCTTCCCTTGAGATTGAAGGCGGCTTTGAACAACAGGTAGGTACTCGAAAGTATACGCGCCGTTTCAAGTCTAATGGAAATTTATCGATCAGGCAAACACCAACGCCTATAAGTTGCGGTGTCGTACGACAAATGAAGAACCGCAGTACTAGTAATCACCTTATATGTTCAGTACCGATAAACCTCTCAATTTTACTACCATCTTGTTCTCGTTAAGTCCTTATGTAAGAACTTAGCACCTGTTGCATAAGTTTGCAGTGACTTCAGTATTAAATTTCTAGCTTGAACGTACCTATTAGTCGTCACGAACTTGTGTTGTGTGACACCGACTTCAGTGTATATTTTGACTAACAGTCCTGACCGTTTGCACGCATATAACAGTGCCAACCTAGATTTCATGTCTAGATGTTTTTGTACTTACCGATGAAAATTAAATAAATTAAATGAAATACGTAGGTACACTTCACGTTTAATCGTCGTGCTGGTACGTAATAAGAGGTAATAGAGAGTTCCTGGTTACTACGGTGTTTCAATACGGTGAACGTGAATCTAGGTAAAATCAAAATTTCGCTAACAAACTGGCTGTTACTACGGTGCAAGCTCGGTATTTCACGAGTCTTCACACGTCGTCTCTTATAAAATGTTTTGTAATCTGACGCTGATTCCAACATCTTGTATTTCTCCGACTCTGTTTTCCTTCAACCTGATCCCAGTTTCCATCATCCATCGCCGTGCTGTTTTATTTTGTTTCCAATTCGTAGTGATATTTGTAAAGTGAACCTTTGTAATCGGCCGAGAAATTTTTTTTATCCCCTCTCTCAAAATTTGTTGGTTACGTTTCAAGATACGTAGATTTAAAAAATCGAATCAGTCCGTCGTCCGTTCATCCGGCGTTTTATTTGTGCTATGAAATTCAGCGAGAACTATTAGACTTTGTACGCCTATAATTATATTATCACGCTAGTTTATTCATCAGAGACGTGCCGGACGATGCGTTCCAGATTTATCTTGAAGACACATCCGTCAGGAACACTGGCGATCGTTCAAGTAAGTTCTCGCTCAACTTTGTTAGTTGTAATATTGGTATATGAAGATATAGAGGTTGGTATAAGATATTTTATCGATTTTGTGGGGAAACTCAGTAAAATAATACATGTTGGTATCTTAATAGTTTAATGTTAGCATCTTGAAAAAGGTAAATATAATTGGAATGAAAAGATTTTAATCGTTTTTCGGTAACCCTTTATCCTCCGTTTCGTCGACTAAGTTGTTTTTGGGCACTCGATGATTGGGCTGCTTCGAGTGAAAATAAGATGAATATAAATAAAATTGGGACATTTTTACATAATCATACCTATATATTTAATTCATATTTTAAACAATATAGGTAATTAATATGTTTAGTATAAAAATATGAACTGAACACGCTTATCACAGAAACCTTCCTCGGGTTTATACATTTACAGGCGTAGTGTTGAAGACGTGGTAACGAGGACGTACTAAGACTCGATCTTGCGTTGTCAATCAAGCGGTCTCCTACTCACGTCCGCGATTGTAGTGATTTGTCAGCTGTCGATTGTTACCAGATCAGCTGATCATGGTTCACGTGCACCGCGTGATCTGTAACCGCAGTAACCAGGAACTCTCTAATAGCAACGTTCTACAGTACATCATAATCTAATTCTATCTACAGAGATATAGCCACCTACCGAATGTAAATTGAATTAAATACAACTACCTTTCACCAGTCCGATGATAGGCAGGTAGCTCAAGTGATAGAGATCCATTTCTCGAATAGGAAATTTCATCGTAACTGATCAACTGGTTCCCTCATAGCTCATACCTACATATCAAACCACCAACGGATCGCTTTACCTTCATCCGTTCGCTGTCCCTAACGAACCCAGACTTCGACAGGAAAACATAGCATCAATATGGGAGATCCTCAGAACTGACGTAACATAGTAAAATCTTATTAGTGGAATCGTTGTCGTGCTGATCCTATCAGCTGATATAATTCTTGTGGAATTCTCACTAATCGAAATCGAGTTTATTATAACTTATGTCACCCATTGATGGTCTAGTAAAACTAGGTGATTTATTTTATACCATTAATTTACATGGATGCCTAAGGCAATTAGTCAATGTAGATATACTTGTATCCTGGTGTACTATTGCTCTTGGATATCAGCTCTTGTTTTATTTGATATAATTAATTTCTCCTTGGTTGGCGTCTACGTCTATGCAGTTATGATTAGATAATGTAAATTGACTTCGTCCAATAATTATAGACACATTTTCAGCGTAGAAGGGCTATTTAATACAGAAATAATAACCCCGTTGTGTAATAATTCGCAGCGTTTTGGATCCTACGCGTATTGGGGTTCTTTGTTGATTACGTTCGTTCGATGTTGAATCTGATCAACCAATATGAATTTTAACGAATCTAAAAAAAAAAAAAAAATCTGCCAAGTTGGGTGGCACATAGCTTCCTCGTTTCCGTAACATGAATGTATAGACCATTGTAAAGTTTTAAATGATCTTGAAAAATTCCATAGCGGAAAAGACTAAATCCGAAGGATGTATGTGAAACGTCATAATTGGTCAATTAAGGAACGAAAAGATTATACTCGATGTAATTTACTTTTGCGCATGCCCAGAATTAAATGTTGATTTGAGAACAATGAAATTGGTACAGGACCATCTACAGCCTACCCCACACATTTCCTGACAATTTAATCAAAATCGGACTAAAACTATGGAAATTAAGATCGTTAAAAGGATTTTACGTTAGCGCATGCGCAACAGAAATTGATGATAAAATTATGTTGAAATTGATGTGACATGTTCAAATCCTTTTCTCCCAACTGCTATCCAAATTTAAGCGAGATCAAACGACTAGGGTGTAAGGAAATGAAGCATATAAAATAGAATTTTCGTACTTGTTGTCATGGTTACGAGTAAACTATACGAAAAAGCGCCATTAGGAGTCACCACCTACTTTCTTACGGTTCAGTATTTACCTAGTTCCTCGATCAGTATATTTTATTATGCAAAGTAATACATTTTATGCAAATCATATCGAGCTGTAGTCCGGCAATAACCTGAAGCGTTGTGAATACAAGATTAGTTTGTGAGGTCGAGATCCCAATGAAATTAGTGTTGGGAAGTTGACAAACGAGTGCCAGACATCAACCGCGAAAATTTTGCGGATTATTCAGTTTTCAGAACCGTTCTTTGAATAAATTAAGAAACTAAAAATCCTTAGAGTCCTTTGAAAATGGTCATGTGAAAGGAAGTGCCATGACAGCTCTGCCAGAAGGGAATATTAAGTAGGTATCGCCTTTGGAAAGGTAAGTACCTAGAGAGGTAGGTATACACTACCTACTTTTCGTATATTATTACTTTTATTCATCGCGTACTTCCATAGACAAAAATTGAAGTAGGTACCTAGGGTAAAGGCACCAGTCATTGGCCGACCCCCAGTCATTGGCCACCCAGTTTTATAAGTTAGTTTTTTACAACACAGATGTCTCTTGGATCGTTTTAAATGTTTTTTTCCATCGAAGTGTGTAGTCTAGAAGGAAGTGGGATGTTGAACGTTATAGTGAAACCTCATAGAAACCTTCCAAACTCATTTCACGAGGTGAAGGTGCAAGAAGAAGGATGATCACCCCTGTTTCTTGTGAAAACGGTAAGCATACCTCAACTCATTCTTAAGGGTTTGACGTGGTGCCTTTCAAATTAGGTGAACTTTTTTTGGTGTTTGCATGATCACTAGTTGATTATTAATCAATTGCTGCCACCAGGACATAAAATTCTCATAAATTGTAGAAAATATAAGGCCGGCCAATAACTGGATGACAAAAAGATGGATTCCTCCAGTCATTGGCCGGGTGGCTAATAACTGAAATGATGCAAATTTTTCCTACCCCAATCATTGGCCAGATGGCCAAAACTGCCAACAGCGCTTATTTAAATGGTTCATATAGGTCCCATTCAAGTTTTATTGCACGAAAATGTGTTTTCCGATCGTAATGAACAAAAGTGTAGAGAAAATTGTAAGATACCACGGCTCCCTGAATGGTGACTAGCTCTCGTTTCGCCGCATATTATCAAGCGCCTTCTTAGATCGGGAGATAACGCATTCGATGCACATGCATGATTTTCTAGGTTCGATTCCGTGGGACTGCACTATCTTTTTTTCTTGCTATCGCACATTTTAACACTTGCGCCTGTACCGAGGTAGGCCCTATAAGTTCAGGGGCGGTCAATGTCATGTTGGACTCGTTAACCATTAGGAAAATATGATTAGGGACGTCTAGAGATGGTTAGGGATGGGTGGGCCTAACATAATTCGGCTAGGGCTATAACCAATACTAGGATTTTGAGTATTTATATAGGTAGTGCATTAGGTGAATGTTTATATTTTGTCCCGTTTTCTCACATTTTTGCATAATTTGTTTCTCTATCCTCACTCCCGTTTCTGCTAAATACCTTGTGCATAAAGGGAGATACTAATGGTTTATTCCATTTTTGCTAAACATTTTTTGAATTTCGCACTGCTAAATGGGTTGTTTTCCATTATTAATTCATTAGGATCTCTAGAAGGACAATCCGACTTTCTTGACAAAGCTGAAATGATGAAATATAGTGATGAGACCATTGAAATCATGACAAACCTGGAATGATGATATTAGTTATTGATATAAACCGACATGTCAGAAAAAAAAACTAATTTTCTAGCCTTAGTTTTTTCTACTTCCATATGACCTTCATGATGTTTAGCTAATAGATTTTTTCTCTCCGCATAATTACCAGTTATATATGTATATATATATTAGATGTTTGGTCTCGTCAGCAGACCAATTACTGTTTTCTTTTTTTTCCTTTTTTTAGCGAATAGCACCAGTCAAAAAGTGCGTTCGTTATCCATAAAGTTTGACGTTTTGTTCTTCTTTTCAGTTTTTCTTTAGAGTTTGATGTTTAGTTTTTCGCTTCAGTAGGCACCTGTAACCTATGCACCTAGTGACTTGGAAGTTGGGGCTCCATAGAGCAAGGCCAACACCATCAGGTGTCTTTGAGCCATCAGTGAACATAAGGGTGTGTCCAGCATATCGCTGGATTGCCTCAGTGTAGCGACATCTGAGGATGTGTGGGTGTGTATTGCCCTTGACCCCGACTTTCATATGAAGGTCAACACGCATCCCAGACAAGGTCCAGGGAGGGACAGGGGGCACCTCATATGAAACTAAAGGGTATCTCTATGCTATCCCACCTTGTGATCTCCAGAACACGAATACCCAGTGGGCGAGTTCGTGTTTGAAGTCTAGTCTCTTCTAGGGAGGGAACGGTGACCACTTTATGAGGGGGTGTCCTGGGAAATAGCGCAACCGTTCTGCATAACGAAGTGCTAGCAGATTTCGCCGAATTATGAGTGGCTGAATATGCCCAAGCACCTGACGGGAGGCTGTCAGGGTAGTACGGAAGGCCTCAGCAGCCAAACGAAGACCCTTGTTTGATAAAGGTTCAAGCTTACGCAGCAAGGACTTTCTTGCTGAGCCATAAACTGCAGATCCATAATCATTTCAGGATCGCACCACTGCATGGAAAATGCTCAAGAGGAAATGCCAACTATAGTTGGAAAGGGCCTTGAGCAACTGTACACCCCGCATGGCAGCTTGGTGCAAGTACTCATTATGCTGGGTCCACCGCAGCTGGCGGCCAACTATGAGACCGAGGAAACGCTACCTACAGTTACCCTTTTTAAGTCCAATTTTACCTATTCCAATGTTTCAAGAACCAATGTTACCTATTCAGGTCGGAAAAAACTGCAAAAGTACCTACCTAGTGAATATAAAGTATTCTTTGTTAATAATAAAAATGTTAAAACGTTGATGAATAAAACCTTTTTCAAATAAATGTGGGATGATTAATTTGATTTCTCATAGTTACAGCCACAAATCATTAGTTCTAATGGAAAGTTTACCGACACAATGGATCAGAAAACAATGAACTTAGGGTGGCCAGTGACTGGTGACAAGGTGGCCAATATTAGGAACTCCCGGCCAATGACTGGTGGAAAACAGATTTTTCAAAACTCATTGAAAAAAATACTTGGTAGACCTTTTATTTGTTTAAAATTGCTATTGTATTACATTGTTTAGATTATTAGCTTTCTAAAACACTAGGAAAGAAACAAATATCTTCAAAAATAAAGCGGGTAAGGTGATAAACATTGCTAAGTGGCCAATGACTGGTGCCCTTACCCTACTTAATCAACTTTTTGTCCCACAAATTTGCGTTACTGCAAAACTCGCGTAATAACTGCACTGACAATGCCCATCTTTCAACGCCCGTAATTTACAACAGCTAGCGGATCTATCTATAATCATCACGACAAGAAAACAGCGATATAGAGGTTAATAATGCATTCGAATCAGAACAGTGAAACAGAATCAGGATTAGGACAGGACTGGGGAGCTCTCGTCGAACGAGACGAAAGGCCATTATCACGTCACGCCCTAGCACAACTATCAGAATCGTTTCCACGAACGAACCTACCATTGCACTGTTCCGTTATTTCAGTTGGAATAGATATGAAGTTTTTTATATAGAAAGATCGCAAACCACGGAACACGTGGTTTGCGATCTATCTATATCAAAAACTTTGTATTTATTGCAATTGAAATAACTGAACAGTGCAGTGGTAGGTTCGTTCGTGGAAACGATTCTGATAGTTGTGCTAGGAAAACATTGAAAACTGAAAATATCGGAACATCAAGACATTGAAAACTGAAAATATCGAAACAACCGTGCGAGCTAATGACCACTAATCGAATGCGTAGTAATCCGATAACATCGAATAGGTGCGATTTTATCAACATCGATCTGTATACCCTTAAAAAAAAAACACTTCCGTCATATATTGATATCGATGGAGAGTTGATTTATCGGTGGTTTTACCACTCTGCTCTCGAATTGTTGAGTGATATTATCTCTACGATCCATTACGATCTTATTTTCATGGAACGACTTCATCACCGGTAATTAAGGAAGGATTTTCTACACTGTGCTAGACTTACCAAGGGAATCCGTTATTAAACCGATTCTCAATAAATTTGGGGAGTGGACATGTCCTCAAGTCGAAAAACCCGGGTCGACGTCCAACAAGACATAAAATGACGTCGCAATATTAGAAGGATAACTCCGTCGTACAATGCTCTCCTTTGAGATCCAGATCAGCGCATCTGCGTCCGTACCATGCATTCGAATTTGATATACCATTGGAACCGTCTACCATGGGATGCGGTACGCGTGAGATAAAATCATTACACTCCATCCATCATCGACAAGGTTTGATCTATCTGTCGATCAGACGCCGAAATAGTAGCATTTCGGGAAAACAAAATAAAAGTATAATCGAATATCAGATTAAATTAGATTTATTCTAGATCCATTTACATACCTCCGTAATAAAGTCGAAGTCGCAAGTCGAGAGTCGAAATAGAAAGTCGAATATACTTGTCTGGTTTGTGATAATAAAATATCAAATAGGTATGGTGAGAATTTAGATAGCAGGCACTTCCAGGCACGACGGTCAGTAAGCAAGTGAAGTTCCCAAGTGATGCCACGTCATTCTTGTGATTACCATATGGTCAGGGGTTGATAGTCTGGAAGCCGTAGAAGACGTGTTATTGCTATTTCCGACAATTATTATTATTATTATTATTTTTTTTTTTTTTTTTTTCATTTTATTAGTATAATCATTATTTATTATTATTATTTTTTTTTTTTTTCCATTCCCTTGGGATTGTACATAGAAAGGGATTGCAAGCAATTTTCAAATTGTCTACCCCTGCTGTAGGCCTCGATGGTATGGGGACTATATCCATCCCACACCGAGCGTGCGAGAAAACCCACCCCTAGCGAGCGAAGCGAGCAACATCCCCTACACATTTCAAATCACCGTTAGTGATCCACCGTTTCCAATCATTCTTCCCATTCAACAGTAAAGACTATCGGATCAATACAGCCATACCGAGCGAGCGAAGCGAGCCAGAAAACTAGGCTTGTATTGTATAATAATCATGAATTAAAATCCAATATAGAAACAAAGATAATTAATGAAGAAACTCAATTACAACTGAAAACGGTACTCAAATAGTCTGTGGTGTTTTCGAGTATTTGGGAATTCTCCAAATAGGTTTGGAACAAATGTTTATTTCCGCAGTTGTAGAAATTAGAACGGTCATGCGGGTTTAGTGTGATTTATATTCATCCGGTGAAGTCTTAGGATGATGAGAGGCAGGACGCATTCTGATCAATTCAGCTCCAGAAGTGGATTTGACCGTATCAGTCCACATCCCGTCGTTTTCTTGAAGGCTTCTCTACGTTCCCTCAACCAAACGACCGGCATCAGACGATTTTCTAGTGTGAAAGGATAGACGCGTGAAAGTGACCGTGGGAGGACCACGCCCCGTAATGAGACTGACCATTTTGCGTAACGCGGGATCCTTATGACTTTATTGGGATAACAAGAGTGTCGTTTCCCAATGTGAACCGCGCCACCCCAAGGTGTCATCAGATAGCACTGGGAATAGGTACTCCAAGATTTCGTTATTTATCTGCAGCCTTGTCACTCTACATGATGAATATATGTTTCCACAACCAAACAGGAGCGTTTGCAGAAAAATCAAGTAAGCAGTGGTAGCATCGACTCTACACCTACCTATTAAATAGTGTTAAAAACTCTGCAAATTATTACGTGAAGGTTTAAATTTTCTTTATTAGATCACTGGTCCAATATATAGATAATTATTAAACGGAGTCTATGGAATTTTATTCGAATACCACTACATGGCGCCTACCGATAGAACATGAATGAAATGACAACTACCTAGCAAAAAAAAATATATAAATTTATTATTGCTTGTTTGTGGTAGAACAAAAACATTTCTCTGTCCCATGGAGAATTAAACCCTAGTCTTTATCCGCGTGACCGGCGAGGACGCCCGCCCGGTGCAATCGAAGCAATAGTTGTATGAAGGGCAACAGATTTGCAATATTTTCACTTTTCAGATCGAGTAAAACGGTGCAAGTTGGGGAGCGAACGGATGAACGTACAACCCGGATGGTCTAATTTAATTTATAGAGATAATATTCATTAAAATTGCCAATTTATTCTGAAATTTTTTCGAGTGGGTTTTTTATTTTCATTATTCATTTCACCCCTCAAATGCCATCTCTTGTTTTGATTGAAAATGATGCCGATATTACTGCACACCCCCGTGCTTAGGCTGATATATGTTTAAGCCAAAGTTTGCGAGCTTTGGTCCAGTAGTTTCGGAGAAACACTTCGGACGGCTGACGGACGGATTTTGCATTATTTTTTTTCAATAATTAATCTATGTAATCGACCATGGAAAACAATCCCGAGACTTTTAACTGAACACCTACGCCGGAATCAAACTAAAACAAAAAAACTCGTAAACGAGTTCCACTATCTGCTTTACAAGCAGATACCATGTTACATGGATATGTCTTTGATTGGGGATTTCATAACGGTTGTCCTCGAGAGTTGTAAACAAATCCTTTAACTTTAAACAAATCCCTGGGCCGCATCCCGACTAATTCCAACAAAACAACGGTTTACTTATAGAAATGTTGGAAATAACTGTGGAGAGAAGCCACTACAATGAGTTGTTGTTAACAGTCGACTGTTGTCAAGAGGATGAAAATGTTTCCTATGGAGTGGGAAAAAAAAAAAAAAAAAAAAAAAAAAAAAAAAAAAAAAAAAAAAAAGTGTGTGTTTTGTGCCATCCCGTTCTTGCGCCAAAAAATCAAGCTTTCCAAACGAAAGAATGAGTTCGTTGGCCAACAATTTTCGAACACTTTAAATTGGTCAAATTCCAAAAAATCACTAAAAACGGCCAAAAATTGTTAAATTTATCATGTTTAACAGAGTTTCATTCAAAACAAAATTATCAACGATTATTTAGAAAACTAAAAATTTTATGCATAAAATTGTGCTGAAAAACAATTAAATTGCTTTAATATTTGATGAAAAATTTATAAGACAGCAGAAAAAAACCTTAATTCAAAATCGTTTTTGAATCAGCGAATTTCATTTAGTACGAGTTTTTTTTAACCATAAAACTGGTTTTTAACTATTTCTTCCTAGTGAAATGGCTCAAATTTCAATACAATTTAACATTATACGATAGATAATTAAAGAAAATTCGCTTATACGGTCATACTGCATGACTGGAACTTTTTTTTCTAAAAGTCTGTGTTAATTGAATGGAGAAGATTAGTAAATATGAAATAAATCGGTATAGAGACCTCCAATCGATAAACTCCTTGGAATAAACGTGAAAGAGGATTTAAAAAATTAGCTTTCCGTGTATATATCTGCATATATTGGAGCTTACATTCGAATATCTGGTCATTTAAGGCTAGAAAGAAAAACCAAAGTGTTGTTTTCCATGATCCTTCACCCTGCAGAACTGCAACACATCATGTTGGATAAAATTAGTGTTTCGGGACTCAGATAATGTTTCTATTTCACATTAGTTTTCGTTTGTTCTGGAGCGTTTTAGCGAATTTTAGGATAGGGGAAGAGTGGATCAATATGTGGGGAGATCTACCAAGTGACCCCCCCCCCCTCCCCCACCCCCACCACTAAAATCGTCAATAAAAGATCCAAAAAAATATATGTTTTTTAAATTTTTAATGTTTTTTTGCAAGAATCCCAAAAATTACAAAATTGCGCATTGCGCGCATACGCAAACGTGCGCAATTGACATCAACTTCGTCATTTACAATGGGAATCCCGTTATTTATTGCAGATTTGAATTTTACCTGAAATTTCATGAAGAAATGACCCATCACTCGATTTTTTAAGTGCGCGCAAACGGGTGCAATCCTGCTCCAATAGTGCGCAGTTCCGCTCCAAGAGTGCGCAATTCTGCTCTAAAAGTGCAATGGCTGAGTTTTTGAAGGTAGTCAATTGCGTTTTTGAACACAGTCAATTGCGTTTTTGAAGATAGTCATGTAATAAATGATTTTAGAGTATTTTTTCATGCACACATATACAAAATATATAGGCATGCAAACTATATTATGAACCAAGCTTGTAATCCTTATTTTAATTATCTTCTAAAAAAAGGTTGAATTGTAACCCCAGTAATTTTTTGCCAATTTTTTCGCACCGCGCATGCGCGCAAATGCGCGAAACGCACACCGATTGGGTTTGTTAAATTGAAACCCCTATTTTTTTATTGTACATTTAGAGTCTACGTAAAATGTTATGAAAAAAATCACCCCCACTCGATTTTTTTACCGCACACAACCCGTTCAAAGCGTAAGTGAATTCGCGCGCAGTGGTGATTTTTTGGCGAAATTGATTATGACCGTAGAGTCCAATATTGTGGCACATGATTTATCTCTATTGTTTAACGCTGAATCGAATGGTGATATCTATTTTTTGATTAGCCCTAACTCAAGTACAATTACTACCAAAAGTAACTACTCTCTAGGTGAAATTCGACAATTTTGACTCTAAATCGTAACGGAACAACAAACTCCTTTTTACCAGACATGCAGGTAAGACAAATGGGAGGCAAATTCTAGTAAGTTGAGAAAAGTTTATTCTTTACTTTAAATCAATAATTTTGTTCGTCATAATTACTGCAGTACCTTGGTAAGTGGTAAAGTAGACAATTTTCTGATTTTGTATTTTTTACTTCTGACAACAATACGTACCAGTACATTGAAAATAAATGCCAAAGAATACATTTAAAATGGTAGGTACTAATAGTACCTACATAATGAATTTAGCCCAACCAGGTTATTGTCGATTTGGAAGGGATTCAGCATAAGCTATAGCAGCAGCGCGACGATTCTTATAGCGCGATAAAAAAAACTCTCTCCATTTCCACTTTTTCTTGGAAGCTGAATGAATCGCGAGGCATTTCTCGAATGTGTTCAAGGTATTCAAAGGCCGCATAAAAACTACTGCCAAATGACAGGTTCCTAGTACAATGATTGTGTGAGAATGACTTTGACAATGACATTTTTTGTTTTACTGCATCACCTCTGCAAAGGTAAGCTTCTGTAATGGGGATCAACGGACTACAAATCCCAAGCGAACGGTTAGTTGTTCTGTTACGATTCTGAGTGAAAATGGTTGAATTTCACCAAGAGAGTAGACTTTTGGTAATAATTGTACCTGAACGAGAGCTAGTAAAGAAGCTAATATCACCACTCGATTCAGGTTCTTAATGGCACCAGATAGGTAATTGATGTGTTATCCTTTATTATCTTGCCACTTGTCGGCTGTAGGTAGAAACACCAGATAAAGCTTTATATAGAGTCTCTAGTTGTCGTTACATCGTTGCAGGTATAGTAGGATCATATAAATATATCGTTAAAGCGCACCTCTCCAACTGACGACGGGAGCCGCGCCCACTCGCCGATCCTTCCGGGTGATCGCCAGACGGTCTGCTCGGGATCGTGGGAACTTTCTCTCAGTCCAGTTTATGACTTGTGCTTAATTGCTCGAGAGCCAGAACCGTAATCAGCATCAGCATCGGGTTAAGACGGTTTCAAAAATGAGATATGAGCGTACAGCCGGCCACGAGATCTGCGGTTTCGTGTGCAATTGGATTTCCCGCCGAATTTCCGGGGAGGTGGAGCCCGAACTTTCAAAATGCTGGTGCGAGGCTTCACACAAGTCTCCGCATCCGTTTAAGAATTATATACCTTAGGTTGCTCATTCAAGAGAACGTGATCATCAATCATATTCTTATTAATAATTTGCGTGAACATGTTTGATTTGACATCACAAACGTCTATGAAAATATCGTTTTTTGAGTCATAAGTACCTATCAGTTATGTTTTAAAATAATTAGCATTAACCTTACAATAGACCGAAATCCAAAACGTGTTAGATTACAGGCAGCGATCTAAGATATTACGTTTAAAATCAACTTAAGAAACAATTAAAAAAAGTAATACTGAACAACAAACTTCAAATCAAGGGGGAAAAACTGGTGATGAAAATATAATTGTCTTTAGTCTTATGATAAAGCCACTGAAAAACTCAAAATTAGGATTAACCTCCAGCAGTAAGTTGGCCTGGCGAGGTAATCTACTGAGGGGCTGGTGCTGCATGTAAGCTGTAGACGAGAAGGGGACATAAAACATCTCGGAACATGAAGATGGACATTGCAGAGCAGATTGGGACAGTCTAGATTTCCGTGTACTAACTTTCGCATAAGGGATAAGTCAGCTGCACATCACTTGACGCTCAATGGATGAAAATGGCAGCGCTCCATTAACATTCCGTAGTCTACAGCCGATGAAGAAATCCCTAACTTGAAAGCGGCATAACGTAGACATTTGTGTTGCACTCTTTCAATACGGTGACTGTAGATGGCGTAGCGCGGAGACCAAACTGTTGAGGCGTACTTTAGAATTGGCAGTACCAGGGATTTATATAACAGTACTATTATATACTATTACATATACTACACAGTGCTATTATATATAGTTACTATTATATATACTATTATATATAACAGTGCTGGGAGAGAAGTGGTACTACGTTTTATAAACCCTAGAGCCCGCATTGCTCTACTGGCAATGGTCTCGATGTGAGTGCCGAAGTTCAAGTGTTCGTCGCAACGAACACCCAAGTCCATCAACTCCGTTGATCTAGCCAATGTTTGGTCACCCAACGAATACTCAAAGCCAATCCGCTGCTCAGTCCTATAAAACGATGTCACGGAGCACTTCAGGGGGTTCAAAAACAGACGGTTCCTCACACACCAGTCCTCCAAGGCTGCAACGGCTGTCTGCAAAGCCTCGCAAGCTGAACCTGATTCGATGTGACAGAATTACTTCAAGTCATTAGCAAAGAGTAAAAATCGAATATTGGGTCACAAGTTCATCACCACTCCATTTATGAATAGTATGTATAAATATAATTTTTTAGCGAATTATTGTAAAAAATAAAACTATTGCAATGACTTCAACAATTTTGAAATTTTTGAATTTTTGAAAATCTTCTTCATTGAAACTCGTTTCGAGACATTCTGAAACGAATCCTAGAGTTAACCGCTGTTTCGTAAGTGCAGGTATATGAAGTGACACATGAAAATTGAACTCAACTTATTCAGTGAATATTTTTTTACACATCAATGTAACTGTTTGGTTACCCAGCAACACCTAGTAAAGGTTACGAGTGTATAGTGATACCAATGTCTGCAAGTATAAGACACAAAGGAACTCTATGCTCAATGATTTGACTAAATTAGTAGAAATGCCAACAAATTATAAACGCTATAACATATGTACATTATTAATATACATAAAATATATACATTATAAATGCTTAACATTATAAACGAAATGTCACGTTGAAAGTTTTATGTTAGATGTTGAAAAAGGGCTTTCTACAAATCCCTGTGGCTTTTAAAAAGTACTTATGTTCTGTATTGATATGTACTCTTCGTTGAAATGGAATGAGAAATATACTGTTAAACATTAAGATCATCTTCGTCAAGATATGCAAGAATCTCGGCCGAATATGCAATTGGAAAGGGACTAGAGAGTCGTGGTAATGGCAGGATATTTAGCCGAAGCGTGCTCGCTAGAACACGGGAACTTGTCCGTGACAGCGGCCACTTCCATAGACTCTGCAGGGAGCTGAACCATGACATCAACATCTTGTCGCATGGGCTGGATCAAGAAAAGTTATCATTGTTCATGAAATGACAGTGTGAGCTCCTCTGCCTTAACTACTTACCATGAATGAGGAATAGAAAATGAATGCAAACGAGAATACATAATACATCCTAGCAGTTTGCCCAATACTGGCCTATCACAAGAGATCGTTTAATGGTACTAGTACCTTGAACAGAAGGGATCGTATCGAAATACAAAAGGGAAAACAGAGGAACAAACTATACATACAAGTTCGTGAAGTACATAGACTTATCATCGTAGTCTTACAGCGAGATTTAGCAACAACAGCAACTTTCGTTGTCTTTTTGGTTGTTATTATTCCCTACAAAATTTAAATATCAAGTTTTTGCTCACTGAATCGAAATACTCTCAAATGGATGCAGTAATACATTAGGCTATTTTGCTGCCTAACTATTTGTTTACATATTATAATAAATAAAATGTCTGCCAAGTTGGGTGTGGCACATAGCTTTCTCGTATCCGTAACTTGAATTTATATAGATATGATATAGATTTATAGAGATGATTTGGAAAAATTCCATTTCGAAAAATAGTAAATCAAGATGCTTCATGTAATTTAAGATTGCACATGCGCAGAATGAAGTAATGATTTAAGAACAATGAGATTGGTAGGGAAGCATCTACAGCATAACCCGAACTTTCCCTGAAAATTTCTCCAAAATCGGACAAAAACTGAAAATTAAGCTCGTTACGAGGATTACACCTTCGCTCATGTGCAACAGCTACTAATAAATACGAACATGTTGAAATTTATATGGATTGATCAAGTCGTCTTCTTCCAACTATCCTCCGAATTTGAGCGAGATCAGAGGACTAGGGCGTGAGAAAATGATGGTTGATGAAATTTACGTTTGCGCATGCGCAGAGTGAAGTATTGATTTGGTAATAATGAATCTGATAGGGGATCATTTATTGCCTAACCCTCACATTCCCTGGTAATTTCGGAAAGTTTTGCAGGTCTAAGACGTAAAATGCGAGTGGATAATTTGATTTTGGAGACAACGAATTATTCATCTCCTCACAGTGAAAACAAGTCTTCTACCAATAGGTAGACCCGAAAGCAATAATAATAATGGTGTGCACTCCGTTTGATGGTGATGGTGATTAATATCTACCATTGCCTATCATTTTGCTTTGTATTAATCGCAATTTATGAAATCGTTCATTTTTTGTAAATAAATAATGCTACCATTTATTTACTCATGTCATTCTTTTCTAAACTCATCGAACTTTCTACGAATCTCCGTGTCTCTTGAAAAGTATTCGGAAATCCCATGTATGTTCGAGGTACTCTGTGCGCTTCAGTCGATAACGGAAAGAAAGGATTCAATTAAAATACGTAATTTTAGACGAAAAAAACACTCTCCGTGCGGTTTTCATTCTTTCACTAAGCGGCAAGTTTTGCTTACTCAGAACCGCAATTCTTGATTTATGAGAAAGCGCGACTGCTTCAACCGTTCGTTGAGTGTGACTGCTTTTGGTATTCCGAAACAGATGGTGCGGATGTTTATTGCTCCTTCAGATGAGTAATCAGTACCTACCAACTGTAGGGGGATGAATGAGTATTCTGCATGCAGTATCAACTCAGAGAGAATCAGCGTGAGGGTCACGTTTTGCGGTATGTAGTAGCCATCCTCCAGCTATAACGTGCGGTTGATATGATGTGACCACAATAGCCCAGCAGTCCAGGGCCAAAAACATGACTGATTTTACATTGTATAGCATATACAAAGCTGAGGATGGGGAAATTAGGGCCCATGCAACCAGAGCAAGATGTTAGCGTTTTTTGACGCCTAATGTGCATCTCGACGATCCTAGTAAAAGCTGTGTTTTTGCAAGGAGTCGACAAAAATTTTGACCTCCACAATTTAAATTCACATTTGCTTTTTGCGTTTTATAGCTTGCTGATCAATTTTGGTTCCATGTCTGTTTCATGGCTATCTTTGACAATTCCTTGTAACGAAACAAAAAAAAAATCCTTTCTGTAGTTAAATTGGTTTCTTATTATTCTCCAACGTCTCCCCTTCAGAGTTTATCTCTCCCAGGGAGATGACAAAACAAAATATAAAAGTATGAAAATCAAATTTAAAATTTATCAGTTTGTGAAAATCAAATCTAAATTGTTTGTCTTTATGTAGGTAACTATACGGTTATCCGTACGTTCCACCACGTTCGCTTGTGACAGTAGTTATAAATTTAAAATCCCTCAATCAAATAAGATTAATTTTGCTGAATTTTTGAGTTTCTCTTTTTGGAAGTTAACCCAGTAGTGCGCAACGTACCATATATTTATGTTCCGATTTGAGCGGGGACTCCACAGAGGCTGCTGTATATAAACAAAAGCGATTTTCGGGCTCACAAACGTTCAAACATCATGCTTAGCATCAGTAATGCTCGTGCAGTCTCCCAGGACCGAGCCTTACCCCTCCCAAGGGGTGGTCACCAATTTGTTTTTTGCGATTTTCTCAAATCTTCGTCATGATCGACAAAGAGTATGTATAATTATGCATTAACCATTCCTAAAAATTATCTTTTGCCATATTTGAATGGTATAGATGAGTACTGAAATAACTACCATGAATAAGGTTTAATCTGCGATCATCACTTAAATATATTCACTCATAAAGTTGAGCGTAACATTAATGGTACGTTGGCCACTTTGCACATGACTTAGAGTCGATCATTTTTCAGCCCCTTTTTCAGCTAATTGGCATCTATCCCAATAGCTAGTTGATCAAATACTAGCTGAAAATGATGATTTGTTCGAACGGGGATCCTCGTTGCTCCTCTGAGCCAAATTAGGTACTTTACCCATGAAGACAAGGGAGATGAAAATTTCGGTATTGAGTCCGTGTACAACCTCAGCGGCAGTTGGTCACTGATGCGGATGTAACGTCTCAACAATCGAAATTATTCCTCCTAGGGAGGTGAGCATAGCAGTAATAGCCCCCATGCAGGGGTAAAATTGTGCGAAGGCTTTTCTGAGTAAAGGAAAACCATAAAAACTCGTTAAAACTTGTCGAGGAACCAAACACAAGAAAAAGTCCAGTGCTGCTTCCAATAATGTTAAGGAATACTTGAACACTTCCAAGATTTGACTTTGAGGACTTTTCCAACCCATGACTACTCGGAATACACAAATTTATCTCCAGTAGAAATCTTCGAATGGTTCATTGATGATGAAGTTATCAACTATATAACGTGCGCTGTGCTGTCCAAAAATATATCGTGATCCGATCACCACCCGCGAGGAACGATGTTTTTTAATTCTATTTTTCTCAAGCTATCACAACTAAACTCCTAAGAGACTATATTGGGACAAATCCCTCGGTATCCATGTACCTCTCATCAGTCATCAAGGCTGAGGTTCAGGTTCCTTGGCCTGCACTATGATTCTGTATAATAAAAGAATGGGACGTAGGACCGCATGGGCCAAAACGAGAATTCATATTGTATTCAAATAAGGAACAGGAAATGGCATTGGTCAATTAATAATGATCTGTATGATGAATATATTCTTGGATTCATCGCCGTTAGGCAGAAAACAACATTACTTGGACTTCAGCAGAGGTTTGCAACAGGTTGTACTAACTTATTTAACGAAGTATAAAACAGAAAGGAAGATCCTCGGCTTCAGAAATCATTAGATCATTCAAGATTCGAGATCAAAAAGATCCCTCGACAAAAACGAGGCGGCGGCACCTTTATTGTAATGAAATGACGCTATTTCTGCGCAGAATGTGATGTCGGAATGTTTAACACCTGCTTCAAGCCCTATCATAACATTACACACAACTACTGAGACTGGAACAACGTTAATTTATTACAAGTTTTTGTCAGTTCATTCAAAGTTTAAGTCCACATACACTGTTCAACTTTCTTTCATACTCACACATAGCATGAAAATTTATGAATACCCAACCAATCTATAACCTACTACTGAATGATTACTTGTTTTAATAATACAATTTTCATTTTCCTATATTTCGTTGAGAATAAACAGTTTTTTGTCCCTGAATTCGCTCCATTATTCGTACTCAATCACATGTTGAAGGAATTCTGAATCGTGCAGGGAAGTGGGCTACGTACCATTTATGGTACTCCAAAATTTACGTAAATTCAGTTGTGTAAAATATAAAATAATCGTTTATCCATCATCAGACGTTTACTTTTGAAGGGAAACCGGAAGAATATTTAGAAAAATATACAGGAATCGAATTACGGCCACTACTGGGTTAACTGAATTTGAATTTTTCATCCTAACCATATCTAAAAATGTAATTTTTGCAAATCAGATTCTTTTTCTAGAATTTTGAAATGTTCATAATTATTATATAAATGAGCAATAAACGCGTTTCTTGTATATTCTTGTCGTAGTTGAATAAATTTATGTTCTGAAAAGATCACGAGCGTGCGCAGACGTGAATGTCTTATATGTATTATCAAGGTCCGATTTCGTTATACTACGAGTATACGTTATAATATATAGTTAGTCCTTTACTATCGGTCCGACTTCGTTCAAACTCAAGATCTACTTCAGGTTTATACATTTCATAATGTTGCCCTACCAACTTTATTGCTGTTGGTTGAGTGATAAGTATTGCTCATGCTCAAACCTAAAACTGATTAACACAGACGAAACTCCGAGATCAATAGACCGATTTTGATGAAATTTTCAGGCATTGTGCGGGTTAGCCTCTAAACAATCTCCTATTGATGCTATTGCCGATGTATGAATAGCAGCGGGAGAGTGTGGATTTTTACCAATGAAACATGCTAGACCTCGTATGTCGCCCTGCAAGTGGCCGTTATAGTGGTATGCGTGATAGGCTCATGCTCTACAACAGGAGTACCCCTCAAGGACTACCCTTCATGTATAAATAGCCCAGAGGTCCGGGCCGGTCCATCATTCATAACTAAACCTCTCCTTTACTTCTTAGCCCATGTAATTTCGCATTTCGGGCTAAGTTTTCCACTTGCTCTACGGGATCCCGCATTCCGGAGCACTTTCCTTTCCTTTAACCCATGGGATTTTCCATCCCTGGTTAAAGCCTCCCTTGCAAATTTGTCCCATGGAATATCGCATTCCGGTGTACATTATTCGTCTCCTCTTTCTTCCTTCCTACTCAAAGTAAATTTGCAATTTCAAATCTCAACATTAATCATCATTCTTTTCGTCTGCGTAATAAGGTATAAGTTAAGAATTTGACACTTGTTCACATACTATAAACAGTGGGAAACTCATTATTGCAGCTTCTACTGTAGATTTCCTTGCCTGCTGTATACCCACATCTTCCGTGCTAGCCACTACCCAATGCCCTCTTACATCGGACAACACTCCACTAGATTTATTGACTCCATTCCATATGCATGGGTAATAGGTTTAGTTACTCAACCGCTAAAGCTGTCTCTCGTCTTAATTTGAATAGAATCGTTTCAATCGGCGTCACGAGGGAGGTCGTGCGAGTTTTATCTGTCGTAAAATCAGAACGGAAAAAAAACATTCCCTTTCCTTTAGGGGTGAAAGCTGGGCATCTATGGACACAAACTAACAATCCGCGTATCTCAACACACCCACAAGGGCGAAGCCTGCCCAAGCCAGCCCTGCTTTGCGTAACAAGATCGCCGCAAGTTCTCTTTTCCCTTTGTAGAACTGACCTTTCACGAGATAGCGTCCCCCCCACCTCCTTCTACCATCGAAAGCTCCTTCCCAGAGATATGAAATTACATAGATGTCGTGAGGATGTGTGGGCCCCGTTTCCCCGTTTTGTCGTCTGGGAGGTGGGCATGTCTTGTTCCGCGAACTTTGACCCGAGGTGGGATCAATGTTATAATCACCCCTCCGTGAGCAGCTCATTCCAAAAGAGACCTCAGATGAGTAAAATGGGGGAGTTATATCGGTGAGGTTGTGTGTAGTAAGTTATGACATTCATCACTCATGATGACATCGATAATACATACCATAAGACTCTCATATTATTTCCCAATTTTTCTTACTCTTGTCAGTGTTGTGTAACCTGTGAATCTAGCTAACCCATCAAAAACTGAAGTCTGCACTGGTGGCTTGAGGATGGAATTACTTCATGATTTGGGGGAGTGTTTGAGAACGAATGCTTTTGAAATATTATTGAAAAGATCGTAAAGACGTTAATTGGTCTACACCTATGAATACTTACACTGGGATTACGTAGATATTTATTTTCTTATTACATAATCACTAACTTAAAGCAACTTTTCCAAACTTGGGGAATTCTTCTGGAGTTTCAAGCTGAAAGTTTGCAGTCTGGAGTTTTCAGAACATTAAAATTAAAAATACCAACACTCTCAAGTTGCCCATTGATCGGATTCGGCCCTACTAGATCTAGGTAGGTCCTACGAATCACTTCATCAATTTCGTTTGAAAATTTTTTAAAATCCATACCAAGTGCGTACATAGTTATCCATCGTCTATGAAATGTTTATTTATCAATTTATTATTACTACTATTATAATCAGACTATTCAACATAATACAACTGGTTACCAGAATTCACATTTAAGGTAAAGGAAACTCCCAAAACTAATAAAACTTCAGGCAAAAGAAAAGAGAAGAAAGGAAAATAATTCAATCTACCTACATATCATAAAAATTTGAGTACAACACTATCAAGTAAATAACACTGTAGACCTAATTAATGTCTTTAGCTTGAGAGATGACTATAATCCGAGAGATATGAGAATAGGATCAAGAATTCCTCTTCCTTTTTACCTTTTGCGAGGACAGGTGGACCCAGAAAAATTTTTTCCCAATGAAGCCGTCAGTCTGCATTTGGTCTCACTTGTGTTACGTCGTCTTTGCTAACTGTGACTGACCTGCTACCCGCTCCTAGTTAATAGAAGTTTCCCTCATTTGAAAGGGAATTATTCCCTCTCAATGGGAATCCTGTTTCCCTCAGCGTGCGTATTAGTGGTGTGAGGGCTGTTCGAAGGAGAGGAACATCTTCCGTTCGTCAACCCTCCTTGTCGGCCAGTCCCATTCTCATATCTCTAGCACTATAGCAAAAAATCAAGATCTGGTTCATTTCAAGAAAGAGGTTTGCCAAATGGAGGATTCTGCTGAGTCGTCGCAGCAGGAGGTAATATGAGAAGGGGATATGAAGCAGTGACGACGAGCGAGCTAACAAACGAGGAACGTGCAAATCAATCCGTGCAAGAAGTGCTGGGCAATCAATGTCGCCATTCAACAGCTCAAACATAAAATGATGTCGGCCACTGTCCTTCTTGTTTTCATGGTATTATACAGTTATGTTACACCTATTTATCAATCTTTCATAGGCAACATCGTGCAGTGGAATTCCCAAATTTAAAACAATGTATCTAAGATACTTGTGCTGCACTTACGCCAGTTTTTGTGTATGGTGTGTGTTTGGACAGCACTAGGGATTTGTACTGTAACGTTATTGCGTACCTAAGTATTTGCAAACTCCCTAGTGCTCCTCCTGAGAAACCCCGTCATCCTCACAGCCCTTCCAGCTAGAGACTGCATATACCCGGAAAAATACATCCTTTCATCGCACAACAGACCCAAGTCAACCTGGGCACGAGTCAGCTGTTCACTACATAAGAGTAATCGTAGGATATCCGTCTATCAGACCTTCCGAAGGTGTTAACTGAGCACTTCAAAGGGTTAAAAATAAGTCAAGTGCAGATGTTCTCAAAATATGTTTGTGGTGGAGGGGGGGTGGGGGGGGGGGGGAATGTTACAATACAGATATTATTTCATTTGATTCAATCAATTTAAACTTACTGCGGTACCCAGGAGTGTTTTTTGTTGTATTTAGGTACTTATATCACTTTAATTCCAACGTGCTGATAAGGGGAAGGGTTGTGGTCCATGGCATACCAGTGATCTACATGAATTGACGATCATATTACCCTAGATAAATATTAAGTTATTAGTTGAGATGCCAGCAAAATTGATTATAGGACTGAGCAGCAGCTATAGTTCGGAGGCAGAAATGCACCTACCTCAAATCTATGACCGCAGACGGCGAGCAGTGAGCATCAGACCGGCGCGAAGTGCGTGTAAATACGCCCAATCATGACAGCACGCGCGTTCCGCCTTCTGCCCTGCCGCATACCTCGGGTTTACCTCCAAGCGGAGAAAATGGTTTCACTTCTCGCATTCCCAAAGGATTATCTATATAGGGTGTCTACTAGATCTGTAAAATAAAAATCGGGGACTTTTCGGTTTCTAAATTTTAAAAATTGGTGACCTTTTACAGGCTTTAATTTCTTTAGGAATAGCGTACCGAAATACTTACCAGTAGACCTACTGTAATCATGAGTAGCCTATATAAAATTAGGTCTTCCTAACTTTTTTATTAATTAAATATGTTTTGTGAATCCCGGCATTACATTGCATTATATTGTGATTATTTGGTTACCGACGCCATAAAAATCGGTGACTTCTAAATTAAAATCCGTGACTTTTCCGGGACTTTCCGGGAATCCGTGACCTATAGACACCCTGCTATATTAATAAAATCGTAAGTATGACTGTCTGTACATTGATTAGAATCATGAAATTTTGCGTTTCTTTCCCGTTTCATGCTATTTGTAGACGATTGGTACGATTTTCTCAATTTTTCTCTGTCTATCCGTATGTTTGTCCACTTTTCATGGTTACAGGGGTCATTGGACACCTGATATGAGTGGTGGGAAATGTCAGTAACAGTAAAACTTAAATTATAGGCTATTTGAAGTCTTCAAAATTCGAGCCAGAGGGGGTGTTTTAGGGGTGGAGGAGGGGGTGAAATGGGGTATCTTGGACACCATTGAACGAACTGGGGATCTGATTGATCGAATATGTTTGGGTTATTCTAACTTGAATCACAGGCTACTTGAAATTTTTCAAATCTTCCCCATAGGGGGTGTTTTAGGGGAGGAGGGGGGAATGGGGTATGGGGAATGGGGTCATCACTGAACAAACTGGGGATTCGATTTTCGAATTTGTTTGGATTACTCTGATTCAAGTCAGAAACTACTTTTTTCAAATTTCTCAAATCTGACCCATAATGGAGGGGGAGGTGGTAGGGGAGTTAAAGCGTTTCGAACGTCACTAAACCAACTGGGGACTGTGATTGGTGTGGGGGGGCTTGCGTATATTCAAGTCAACCTGTACAACCCACGGGTGAACCAGCTAGTCTTGAATATCTGCGATATGTGATCATGAATATCGGCTTCAAAGTTGAGGAAATGAGTTTTTCAATGGATTGTCATAAAAATTTATTTATTCAGACCAAAATAGTTTTGTGACACTCCTTCATAAAATAGATAGCCCTTCTACGAAGCTCACTGGTCCATAGTAAATTGCCTATCAAATCGAGTCTGTTGTGCATTACCGAAATGTAACTGAATCTTGTCACCTAACAGAGGAAAAAAGAAATACTAAAAGTTAAATGAATATTAACAAACTATAAATTTATTCAAACCAAAACTATTGTGAAGCAGTAAACAATTTTATTTGACTCCACAGGGAGACGAACCCCAGCCTACCTCTACCGCTCTTATCTAGCTTCCTTCTGAGATATAGGCCGGGACTCAATATATCCCCTTATTATGGGAAACGATCGGATGAACGTATAGCAATCCAGATGGTCTCATTCGATTTATTGAACCATTTTGTCCATAAATCATACAAAAAATACCTTTTTATTTCGAAAGTTCTCGAGATGTCGAATTTTTATTGTTGAAAACATTAATACTACCCTTTAGGGTTTATCAAGGGGGATGCCGAAGGTACTGGCTCATCCCCGGCTGATGTACGATTTTTGAGCCAAATTTTATAAAGTTCGATCCAGTAGTTTCGGAGAAAAGCCACGTATCTTGACACGTAAACCATCTAATTTGGGAGACGGGGGGGGGGGGGGGGGGGATCTTAAATAATAAAACAAAAGATCTTGACCCAGTTCTACACACTTTATTTCAATTCAGAGAAATCTAAGTAGCTATGCCTATCTTTGCCTGTCAATCATTCGTTACTGGTGAAGAGGGTTCCGACCCCTTGAAACTCGAATTCAATTGCAAGAACTACTGGTAAGCACGAGATGAAAGTAATTTATGAATTTCTTTAAAAAGAAAACAAGTCGGTCTTCATAAAGAGAAAGACATTATTTAGAAAATGAGGAACAGTTCTTAAACAAACGTCATTATCGATCTAAAAAAAAATAATGATTTGTACTTATATGAGAACACCAAAGAAAATCTACCGATGCTTAGAGCTATACAGAATGGGTACCCATGTATTAATAAAGTTCCAGAAAAACTTACCAAGCCTGTTATATCTCTCTCCCTTCAGATTGTGCTGGGAAATTAGAAACAATTGCACCATTAGTAGCTGCTACGCATGCGCTAATATGAAATCCTTGTAACGTGCTTAATTTCCACAGTTTTCATCCGATATTGATTAAATTTTCAGGAAATATGCGGATTAAGCAGTAGATGGTCCCCCACCAATTTCATTGTCATAAAAATCATTAATTCATTCTGCGCATGCGCAGACGTAAATTACTTCAAGCTGTATTTTTTCGTTTCCTAGTTGACCCATTTTGACGTTTCACATCTTGATTTACTATTTCCCCCCATGGAATTTATCAAGATCGTTTAAAACTTTTCAATGACCTGGACATCCACGTTACTGATACGAGAAAGCTATGTGCCATTACCACATCGGCAGACGTTTTTTATTATCTATAAGGAACTCCTTATAATATCTACGGGCTTGTACAATAAAATTGAATTCAATTAATATATACAACACATTAAACTTATACGAACCTGTACTTTCTTTACCGTTATATAACAGACGATGTTGAGTAGGTTGCTAGTTAAGAGGGACATGGCAGGATATTGCTGAATTGCTTGAAGGAATTACCGCATTCTCGGTCGTTTTCTTAGCCGGCATTCTTTACTACAAAAGTGAGAGGTGAAGTGGAATGCGACACCCGCGTTTGTAGTTGTGGGTGTGGAAAAAATTTTTGAAGACGGGAAGGAGTTTCAAAACTTCCTGGGAGCGGTAGTTGAAGTTGAATGAACCTCGGGGACGTAAGGGTATAGAGTGGACCGGGAGCGACCCCTTCAAAAGGACTTGAAAGGGGTTTGAAATAACACGATGAATTATGCATGTACTTATAAGTAAAGAGGTCTTTAAGTTATAACTGGAGAAAGGAAGTGGAGTAAGAACAGTAGAGAGGTTCGAAAAATAGAATATGCAAGTGGGTGATTATAGGCTTGGTACCTACTAGTTCCCAATAAACTAAAACCAAAACTGAAAAGTCAGTCTTATTTCGGACGATGTATATATATATTTTTTTAAACATGGATCATGTTTTTACCATCATAACCTGGCCAAAATTAAGACAAAATTACCGTTACGTGACATTTAGTGCGCTACGCTCCTATTGTCTTATGATTATGATTTACAACCAAATGGTTGCTACGGAACTGTATCTTAGGCATTTATCATCGTACACCAGTCGTAGGAAAGCTCTCGATTTACCTAACCGTATTATGTTAACCACTGCGAAGTGGGTGGCCAACAATCTGAGATATGAGCATGGTTGTCCGACTATTTTTTTACAAACAGGTGATCCTTCTCAGTTAATTTTGTAAACATGATTACAACCACTATTAGACTGGAAAGAAACTTGGAAGTTGAAATTTGATAGGGAAACTCCCTGGGACACAAAGAGACGATTAAAATGATGGGCTCTTTCCTAATCAGCTGAGTGACCTAAATTCTCTTTACCTGTTCTCCCAAGGAACATATTCTGTCAAGATTTAGTGCTTAGGACTAAATTGTCTATACTTTTTTTCTTTTTAACATGGATCTGTCTTTTACAAGGGAGACTACCAAAACATCCGTCAGATTTTTTTTAAATAGGGTATAAACAAACAAAAAAAAAACAGATATTCACGTACAACCGCTCCGTTGCTAGGGAAATGTAACTTTAGTTTTCCTCTCAAGAAAATCATTCACCACTCGTTGAAAAGCTCTCAATTTACCTCAAAACATCACGCTTTTAAATTCCCCCTTCCCTTCCCCCTTATTCCATGAAACAAGTAATCAATTTGGCACTTACATTATGTTTTAAATTATGGCGAGAAGACGTCAACGGGACTGATGCGTATTTCTCTTTCCTTGGACCAGGTATTACATGTATTCGACAGCAGAATAAGTAGGTACTTACTAATAAGTCATTTATGACATGGATACCGAGATCCATCCTGATCAACTGAGAGAGATGAAACCTCTTCTATTCACCCAAGGATTGTAAAATAAGAAAGGAAACCTCTCTGGGACATTAACAGACGAAGGAAATGACAGCTCACCCGTTATTAGCTGATTGTAGGTTTTGGAAGGTAACATCCTTCTCATTTCTTTGAAAATGGGAAGGTCTGCACATAGTACGGGATTCCATACTACCTATTGGATCTTTCATCATTTCATACTCAATTTCCTCTATAGGAATTGAAAAAATAGATATTAAGGAAAGACAAATCTATGATATTTTGTTTTCCTATTAAGGGATAAATTCCAGTATTTTTAAAAGAGAACGGTAAAACTTTATGATGGATTACTAGTTGCAATAAACGGAGAATGATAGCTATTTACAAATGTCAACTTCTTTCTTTCTTCCTGGACTTGAAGAGTATGAGCCAGATGATGAACGCCTTTTCCGGCAGATTGGAGGATTGTGTTTTGTATGGAGGCAGCAGTTTCCAGTTCGACTGATCACCAGAAATGACAGTCTTCTTGGCTCCCTCGTTCACTCAGTCTATCAGCTGGTGCGTCGCTTGGGGGATCCTCCTACCACAGTTGTCACTCACCTGAGCCTCCCACTGGATCATTGTTTTCACCCACCTTAATATCTGAGAGTTAGGTTTCTCCCATTTCTTTACCAATCCATTTTCCATGGGTGAGCCATCCTTTTTCTGAAATATATCATATTCTTTATTTGCGCCGTCACTGGAGATGACGAGTGGAGTAAACAAGCCACGGAGAATCTTAGCTGTCTCACATATTCCACATAGTTAAGGGGCCCCTAGACGACCAACTTGGTTGTCAACCTTGTGGGAAACTTGCCTTGTTGGAGGAGAGGTTGCATGTCTGTGGGCAGGTTGGCGGTTGTAGAAAACGGTTGGTCCGATGGTTGGTGCGAAATCAAATCGTTTTGATTTTCGGTAGGCGACTCCACATCTTGGCAACCTTTTTCAAGCGTCTGTGGAGAAGTTGACAACGCGGTCCACAACCTCCGTAGTGAACTGTCGTTGTCAATTTGGTAGTCAATTGTCAATTGTCAACTGGTAGTCAATTTGCGATCGCTTTTCCTGCTCTTTTGTGAGTGTTTGTTTGTATTTATTGCCTGATAACTTTATTGCGAGTGTTCTGCGCTTGCAATACTTACCGATCTGTGCTCGGTGAGTACAATAAGCGAGTATTATGTCGATAACAAACATGACTATTTGGACTGAAATTTTTTGGAAAATTCAAAGAACTTCCTGAGCTTTGGAAAGTAAAATCAGAAGTTTTTAAACAGAAATAAAAAGAAGAATGCTTGGCTGAAGCTGCTGGCCACTCGCTAAATATCTCAATGTGGCCGACAGCCGTTCATTTGCAGTAATTGCACATCTCATGATGGTGTCCTTCTTTTCAATGAACGGACGTACTTTATCCAACAAATCATCACAGGTTGCACCATCCATTCTTAAAATTTTTTAAAAATCTGCAGGGGCAGCCACGCAAAGTTCACTTAATAAATTTGAATGAGAAAACACATGACGTTGTAAGTACCACTCTTTTGAACACGATTTCTTTTCTTTATTTTTGGAGAAAAAAAAAACACTTCCTCGCCATCCTCACACAATTCGTTAAGAATTCTAAAATAAAACATGGGATGGTGATTACTCATTTTCTGCCAAGAAGACAACAGAACTGATCGTAGAATAGTGTTCTTGCTCTTTCTTCCAATCAGGTAGATCTTTGCAGGTGCTGGTTGTTTCGTATCCATCTGTCGAAGAAGATTGAACCAGGCCCTAAGGCTTTCTTTATTTCTTTGACCAGATCTGTTCTAGTAGCTATCAAAAACGTGATTTTTTTACAGTTCCTTACCAAAACGTGCTGGAAATGTGGAATCAGCTCTTGGTGCACTTATTAGGCCTCTAAGTTATGAAGAATGGCCTTATAGTAGGATTCAAGTTGGGTGACAACATTCAGCTTTGAGAAGAAGTACGTCTTACACGAGTACATGGCTATAGTCCGTGGGTTGCTGTGTGGCGTTGTGAATTAATGTGCCATAAAATGTTCTGAGGCTCTTTTGTCGATGACACGTTCAGGATGACAATTATTCAGGGTGGCTGCAACACGATTACTTATTTCATCCAATAATGATACATTGCGATATCGATATATTAAAAAACGTCTACCTAGTTTGTTGGGCAGAACAGCTTCCTAAATTGTTAGCGTGATCATATTTCTTTCATTGCGTTGTGTAATAACAACATATCACAAAATGATCTGTAGTATAAAATAGAGGATTCAGGTGAATTGTGCATTTTTCACGGAGGGGTAGTCATAGTTGCTAATAAATGCATGTGCAGTCGCTACCGTTTTACAGCCTAACAATTCTTAGGAAACCACCTAGCTTCCCTGGATTCCGCCTAACTTCTGAATTTGTGAGGAATCAGATTGGAGCATATGGAATCAACATTAGTGCAGGCGTAGTGGGGACCATAATTTGGAATATAAAACATTGGAACTGCCATGAGCTATGACCCCCACGGTTCCTCGACGTCTCATTAATATTTTATGAAATGCAGGAGCTTGCGGAAAGGTAGGGTAACATTGATCGTCTGCAATAAAATTTGTAATACAGGACTTTCTACAGCCAAACCCTAATATCTATTGCCTGACATTTCCAAAAATTTCATATGAATATTGTAAAGTTTCAGTAATGTATGATCGTACGAGCGAATTTTCGTAAATTATCGTATTATATTGTGGCATATTGTTTTGAAATTTGTGCACATTGAGTGCAAAGAAATTAATAATTTCTAATTTTATAGCAAAAACTCATTCTAGATAATATCTGACGATTCAAAAAAGATTTAATCAATTTAGTTTTTTTTTTTTTTTTTTTTTTTAATAAATTTTTCAGCAAATACCTATTATGAAATTTAAGTACATTTTTTCAGCATAATTGTGCGCAAAAATTTGCAATGTTCTATTTCACTTTTGATTTATTTCTCAAGACTAAACTTCCGCTACCGAAAAAAAACCATTAACAAATTTAACGATTTTTAGTAATTTTTTGAGCTTTTTTTTAAGCAATTTATTGTCCTCAAACGTGCTTGCCAACACACTCATCCTTTTATTCGAAAAGCTTGTTTTTTTTTTTTTTTTTTTTTTTTTTTTTTTTTTTTTTTTTTTTTTTTTTGCGCAAGAGCGAAATTTGTAACTTAATTAAGTATAAGGGAAATTATCGTCTGAAATGACATATTATATATAAAATAGTCATGAGAACATTTATGTCAAGCTTTTTTCAAGACAAAACAGCTGATAAACAATTTTAGGTTACTACTTAGAAACGTAGCTATCGAGAAACAAGTGTAGCAAAAGTAAAGTGGGCATGGATGTGAAAAGTGAAGTGGGTTTATGTTGTTGTTTAAAATAGCAATAACAGAGAAGTTTTTTATATATTTATGATAGCGTATGTGAATGGATTGTTCTCCTCAATCAAGCGCTCAAGAGCGTTTGCGGATGGTAGTATTGCGGGAATTACTGTTGATCAATGGAGATCTATTTCTATATCATGAACAAACATACATTTTTCTGTCAGTGGTTTGTCTAACATAGAAATACTTACTGCTATTTTTTCCACTTTTTCAAAAGGTTGGTATACAAATTAATTTCTCCGAAACATATCCATAATCCATGACTCAATGTTTTTCAATGTTGAGGAAATTAGTGTCATTTGAATTCTTCGCATCTTAAAACAAACACTTTTTGAGAGATGGCGAGGGGGGATACAAACAATTTATTTTATTTTATTTATTTTTTTAATCGTTTACCAAGGTTAATTATTGAAAGTTATAAGCCAAAATAGGCCACCGTGATGTCTTGAAGTTTCCAAAATTCCCCTACTCAGATCCGAACTCGGGGCAGCTAGAAACTTGGTTTTGATCATCCTGATCTCTCCTGATTGGCACATCAACGTTAGACGAGCCCACCCAATCGATCTGTGTAAAACTTTAATATGCACCACAGACGTGATCATGTGGTCGGTGAAGGCAGTTACACACGATGAAGACATTACGGGCTATTACAGGTCACGGGGACCACATAAACCCCCTGGAGTTCTCACCTTTCTACCTCTTCGGACAGGGTCAAGTCGAGGTCCCGATCGCCTGTTCTCGAGGAATTAAATGAGAAAGCTCCATGCGCAGCTATGTTGACACCTTTCCTTTTCACTAGGTAGGTACCTGCCCATGGTTTCGTGGAGGCCCCACCGTTTTCACCTTCTTCGGGAAAACCCGTCCGATAATCCGGAGAACACGCAACCCTTTCGCTCGAGAGTGAAATCTTATTTTAAACGAAGATTTTCTTCGGAATCTATGCTCACACGAAAAGCTTGGGTCTTTGTATGCAGGACAGAGCCCAGTTTTCTTCGAAACAACTGAGGGTAACGACTTCCTTGAAGTCAGTACCTACCAAATTATCACTAAATCTTCACGAAGCGGTTCATTGTCTGTATGTTGATCAGATGAAAAACACTGCGACCTTAAATGCTAATTTAAGTAGTTTAAAAGCAATAAAGCAAAAGTACCATGATACAAATTAATGTTCCTTTTCAGATTTTCATTTATTCCACTGGTAAAATGAGGAATGTTTGTAAAATATTCAATGAAAGGTAACCTTGGAGCTCACCGCCTAGCTGGGGGTGGACCCTCGAAGGCCAGTTTGCTACCACTTTGACAATGGCAGCTAAAATTCAAAAACATGAACATACAGTACCCATCTGCTGGCTCTCGATATCTGAGTTTCTGTTTTTCCTGTTTTTGTTTCATTCGTCTCTGTTGTACCAGAGAGCACTTCCTCGGGTAAACAGGACAAAATTTACCTCACTCAGCTGTTCAGGATGGAACCCTCAATTATTGATGACAAACAGAGGCTTCCTGACAAATCTCCACTTATTAGGGAGAAAAGTATAGAATGTAGCTCATTTAGATGATCAGGATGAAGTCCGTCAGTTCATTCGTCTGTTGTTGTTCTTGGGAAGCTCCCTATCAAATTCTATTCTCGTAAGGTATTTGTAAGGTGAACCGTGCATAGTTTTACTCAATGTTGATGTCTCAAATAAATCAAACAAATCAACTACCAAACCAATTATCAAATATCAGCTACCCAGGGGGAACTGGAGAGGATTTAGCACAATTAGCTGACGAGGCCTTAAGATCGAAGCCTTAATTTCATTTGTAAACTTATATCTGTTCATTCTTTCAGTGACAACGTACCAAATGGTTTGTATGTGGTAAATAGTTACCTATCCTCTTCAGCCACTCTATTGTTTGGAATGTCACTGTCAAGGTGAGGTAAGGTGCGGATAACAAATACTACTTGCGTTACCTACCCCCACAGAAGCAGCCGCCAGAGCGTGAAGAGATAGGTATCGGTTCCTCGAGGCTCCTTGTTTGAGTTTCATGCGATGAGCGAATTTATCTAGTTGATCTCAAGTGTCCCTTCATAAAATGAGTTCCTCCTTGTCACGGTGATCGAGTTTCTTAGACAGAGGTGTTCATAGAATCAGAGAAACCTAGCCAAGCCGCATTGCGCTACAACTCAAAACTTAATACCCAAAAGTACTACCTTAGACGATGCCATATATATATATATATATATATATATATATATATATATATATATATATATATATATATATATATAACTTTTTTCTTCTTACATGGAACATGTTTTTGCCATCATAACCCGACCAAAAATGAGACAAAATTACCAACTAAATCACTCGCGACGAAGCTGTGGGAACCCATTTAGAAAACGGAAGTTAGTAAAAAACGTTGTCTATTTCCACGATAAATAAAGAGTTACACTGTTAAATCGATTTCGACGGTTAGGCCATCATCAGTAACAAACAATAAGTTATTGTTTGTTACTGATGATGGCCTAACTGTCGAAATCGATTTAACAGTGCAACTCTTTATTTTTCGTGGAAATAGACGTTTTTCACTAACTTCCGTTTTTTACAAAATTACCGTTACATTTAGTGCGTTAAGCTCCCAATTTCTTTAGATGATGATTTTTGAATACTGTTCAAAACAATAATTTTCATTACAATTGTAACAGGGTAAATGATTTCAATAAACTCTTGTAATAAAGCAATTTTATCTCTACCCACGGCTTCATTTTGGCGTTTTCTCGAAGTGAAATCTAACGTGGAAGCTAATAGCAACAAACTGTTGTTTACTACATCTATTAATAACATTAATAAATACAAAATGGCGCCATAAATACCAAGAACAAGTACGAAAGGAATGCGTGATAAATCGAGAGCTTTCCAAAGAATGGTGAACGATTTCTGTCCGTTCCATAGAAGTTTCATTTTCCCAGAAACGGCTTGGTTGTACGTGAAAGACATTAGACATTAACCGTAACGGGTAGAAGAGTTTATCAACAATGAATAGAACATTCATAAATGTAAGCACAAAAAATCTAAACTTTGTTAAAATGTGAAAAAAAAAACTATTAAAAATGCAAAAAAAAGGTGAACATCCAAAACTTTGTTCGTGAAGCAGAATATTATTCAGCAAAACTTATTTTCCATAAAAGTAATTGCTGCGAATTCTGCGCACTAGAATTGTACCAAATTCAAAACAAATATTAACATAAATAATTTTTTTTTTTTTTTTTTTTAAATTCACGAAACTTCACTTACAGTCATGTTGCATGACGTGACGTTTTCGAACAATCAAGTCGAGTCACGAGACCCTGACTTGTTATTTAGTTCGACTACCCACTGCGATTTTACACAGATCAGTTTTTTGCTTAGATTAGTAGTCTGGATGCTCGCTACGCTCGCATCTCAAAAACACATAACATTAAGTAGTCAATCCCTTAGTAAAAATTTAGATTAGTTGGTCAGGGTCTAGAGTCTCGTGATCCAGCTTGATTGTTCGCGAACGTCTCGTTGCTGTATGTCTAGATGGTAGTTACTTTTGAAAAATGAAATAAAATCTCATGAAATCTTGTTGCATCATTCAGGCGTTTCAGTTTCATCTCTAGGGATATGAGTAGTGTAGGTGATGAAACAGTGGAAATATGGCCTTCTGTCCTTCCTGAAATCAACTACCGTCGCTGGCCTTTGGAATGTTCCAAATTACCTCGCTCACTGCAAACAACAGAAAAGATTAATATTTTTGTAACTGCACGGTATGGGTATACTATTTTGTCGTAATGGTTAGGTACATACTTATTACGAGGAGGTATGAACCTACGTAACTCAATTTGATTCACTCGTGTTTTATATGTACCTAATTTGATTCAATTACAGACTTACGCAGAGTTAATCAACAATCAAGGGAGTTGCAGATCTGCCTGGGTCAATCCGACGGGGCGACCTTCCCGGCCACGAGGGGCCGTCGAACTCGGCAACAGCCTTCTTCAGCTCTCAGCTCCTCCGTTCACTTTCCGAATGAAGTCCGATGGTCTTCGGTCACGTTACGTAGTCGCACCGAATGCCTTCGAGGCCTTTCATACTACAGCCCAGACTAAGCACCTGTCCGATCTCGAAAAGCCCCTTTATTTATTATGACTCGCGATCCTTACATCGGCATCGCTCCGTCCAGTAATTGAAAAACAAAAACTATAAATTTGCCTTTGGTTTATGGCAGGGTAACGTAATTGTCGTAATTACGAACAGCGTTCTGCTCAAAAACATATTAGAGCGCAGGTACTAAAGAAGTGTTTGGTAATTTATCACTCCATTATTCTTCTTGTGCAATAAGATGGACTGGAAGAAATTTAACTGACCGGTGAAACTTTCTTGTCTCCATAACATGACTCTATAAATTGGAATTGGGTAACCGATTAATCGAAAAATCTATTCAAAAATCAATCTTAATAATAGATGTTTTGTGGTGTTATATCTAAAGGGTTATTTCCTCTAGTAGTAATAGTAAAATTATCATTTACGTACCTTTCGGAGGAATGATGTCTTTGCATCGAAAGCGCTAGCCCCTGGTACTCGACTTGCTAGTGACGACGGATCCCTCCGGAAGGTACCTACGTAAATTATATTCGATTTTTTTCTGTTTGGTTAATTTAGTTGGTTAATTAGTAACAGATTAATAAATTGATTTAGATTATTCACGATTATCTTTTCCCCAGATTCCAGGCTTCAAAGTATTTTCTATACTTACTAAATGCACTTGAAAAACGTTAACATCAACATGATACCAACATACATTTTGACATGGATTTGTCTATTGGCTGGCCTAGGTGAGTACGAAAATTAGTATAGAAAAATGCAACGGGTTTTTTTCTTTTCCATTTATTTTCGCCTGCAACCAATGTGTAACTAGTGAAATAGCTCCCTTAGTTTTCATAGTAGGAAAATCGTTCGCCACTTTTTGGAATGCTCTCATTTTATCACAACATCTCATGATCCCTAAGCCATTGTAGTGTCAAGGAAAGCTGATTTATTATGCAAAGTTATAAACTAATGGTGCTAAGTTACCATTATGAACTTATAATGTGGGATATTATTGATTATTATTGACTTGCAAGCAGTTTCGGTTGATTTTCGCGTACAACCAATGTGTTACTAGGGAAGTGTTAGTTAGTTAGTTTTCCCTTAGTTTTCATAGCAGGAAAATCGTTCGCCACTTTTTATCACAACATCTCATGATCCCTAAGCCCTTTTCGTGTCAAAGAAAGCTGATTTATTACACTATGTTATAAACTAATATTGCTAAGTAATCATAATTAACTAATAATGTAAAAAGAAGGCACTAGGTACATGGTTGGTATATATTGAGTAGTAAGTACTTGTAAGCAGTAGGTACTAGACGATGCATAGACCTCTGATCAGCTGATGGGCTCCTAAAGCTGATGATTTCTATCATATTTAATCTCTGAAGCTGAATACATGAGACGACTGAAATTATTGGTTCATTCCTATTCAGCTGAGTGAGCTAAATTGTGAAACTAAACTGTGTTTTTTATTTAGTTTCGTTTTGATTGTTTAATGACCGATTATGTCCACCGTTTTCTATATTCCTAAAGTTAAAGAACACCACAGAAGGTCTCCAAACAACGAAGCCGTTGCATTCGCTTTAATAGTTTTGGGTATTCTTGAGGGTTGGTCTGTCAGACCAACTGTCACAAGTGGTCGAGAAATTAACCAACCTCATTCATTTTACTAGCACTGATTCTTGACTAACCTATGGCATATCCATGTGTAGAGGAAAGGGATCAAATAGAGAACAAGACGATGACACAGTGATTTATTGAGGCATTCTCAGCCTTTTTATACAGAATTGTTTTGGGGGTCATCCCCTCTCCAAACCAGATACAAGCCAGGAGAAGTGAGGTACATTTAATACATTACGTAAAAAAAAAAACCAGAACAGAACCTATCTAGACCTACCCAACTTTTCGATTGAGCGATTAAGCTCGTTTTGGCATTTTCTCGCTCTTTAGCGAACGTGGGAATCGCCGGCACCTTCCTTCTACTGAAGTTCCTACTCACCTTCTTCCACTACCGATCGTATCTCGATTTCGTTGCAGCGTCAGAGTTCACTTTCACGTCCCAAACCGCCCAACTGCCGAAAAGTTCGATCGCCGCTGACCTTTGCGGATTCCCTGTTACAAAAACTTCTCTAAAAGCTGTTGTGGCTTTCGAGAGGCCAAAACCGGTCAAAGGGTAAAAATATCGGTGGCGGCGAAATTGAAAAAGACCACAGATTTAAAACAAAGTAGAGGTAGGCCATAGATGTAGCGGCGTTATTAACTGGGGTTACCTCCGTACAACTCCGAGATTTTTTCAAATTTTCAGCTCCTTAAATTCTGGGAACTACCAACTCAAAACAAGTCTGCCAAGTTGGGTGTCACATAGCTTCCTTGTATCCGTAACTTGAATGCATAGAAAATTGAAATGTTTGAAATAATCTTTAAATATTCCACGGAGGTTCCTTTGGAGTTAAAGAAAAATCTTCAATCAGGCACTGAGAAGAAGATTAGCAGATGTGATTCGGGCGTGATAGAGTTCATTGGGGGGGAATTTACAGTCTAAACCGTTCAATTCCTGAAAATTTCATCGAAATCGGAGGGAAACTACAGATTTTACGCGAGTTACTTGGACTAGAGGTTCGCACATGCGCAGCAGCTATTAAATACGATCGTGATGGCATTCATGTGAGTAATCAAATCGTCATTTCTCAACTACATTCCAAATTTACCAATAGATTAGGAGAAAAGGACACTTGATGGGTTTGGACATGCGCAGTGAAAACTACCAACTGCTGAGAGATGAAATTTGTAGGGGACTATTTTCAGCATAACCCGCTCATTCCCAGAAAAATACAGCGAAATCAAATAAAACAAGTTGGGTGTGGCACGTAGCATCCTCGTTTACCTATCATGATATCATGAATATATAGATCACTGAAAACAGTGGAAATTAAGCTTGTTACAGACCGATAACACGGAACGAAAGTTGTTCAGGATGGTCTAAAACGTAAAATGCGAAAAGAATAATTGTCGATGGTTCCGTTTTTTTTTTTTTTTTTTTTTTTTCGAAAAACTTTTTTTTTTTTTTTGTAATAAAATAAAAAATAAATTGAAATTTCTGATTATTTCATCAAAATTGGAGATGGAATAGATTTTATGCTTGTTACAAGGGTATGAGGTTTGCGCATGTACGCAGCAGTTGCTTATGATAAGATCCTGATGAAACTCACGTTGGTAGATAATCAAATTGTTATTTCCCTGTTACCTTTCAACTTTGAGCGTTGATCGAGATCGGATGAATAGGCCAAGAGAAAATTAGGTTTAATGGAGCTTAAGTTTGCGCATACGCAGTAAACACTATCAATTTCAGTTTTCTGCTATTTTGGGCCACAGTGCGCAATGCGCTTCTCGTCCAGATCCGTAATCTCGGTCTTCTCTATCTATAAGCACCCTGAATAGTCCATAAATATGCGGATGTAAATTTGTAGATGTATCTAATACTCGCAGACCTCACTCATAATACCTATCATAACCTAAATTACTTTTAATATATTTTTTTAACTTTTACCATTCATCCGCTTTACTGGGTCATGATCATGAACTGAGAAATGCATTTATAGTGTAGGTACCACGAAAGACATCAAAACCGAAATCTGAAAAGTCAACATGACCTTTTGGCAGTATCACGAGTCGCATCCCGCGAGACGGCAGTCTTTTTTAGCGAGTCCTTGGTACACAGTCTAAATCGTGACGACGTTTCTTAATCCTCCTTTTTCCTTTTTGACTTGAGAACATCTTGACCTCCGACTACGCTGTCTGCTATTCAGAGAAGACACCTGAATCCTCGATTAATCAATAACATAATTACTTACCTACTTCAAGGAAAAAGACCATAAAACACATCCGGTATAGATAATACAGTCAAAATGAATTGTAGGCAGAAGTATAACAGCATCAAACATCAATAAAAATTAACTATTTAACGTTGTTGCAAGGTAACTCTAAACCCTCCAAATTTTTCAGAATGAAGGCAATTCTAATAGGTAATAGAACTAGACTATTCCCAATCACCTAAAATCAGTAATTTTTCGAATCTTAGATTTTTTTTTTTTTTTATTTTATTGGAGTGATGATAATGAAAGACCATAATCAGAACCAACCAGAAGAAAGATCATTTGTACATTTTGTAGGTATTTGGTGTATTCATGCAAGTGCATAATTTACGAATAATCTCTCATGCTGCGAATTGGAATTTTCGGATTCTACGCACCTTGAAGAATAAATAAACAAACCCCGAGAGGTTAAACAAAAAAAAGGAAAACAATTTACCTATCTTGATCTATTTCAAAGGTTAAAAATGGTTAAAATCCAGGAATCGTTTCGAATGCCTCAAAACAAATTTCCACGAGAAAAAAAAATCAAAAAGTTTGTTTTAAAATCTTTGGAGACATTACAATAGCTTGATTTTTTTCCGAAAATTTGCTAAAAACCGTAGAAAATTAGTGGTGCGCTGAAAAAACAAGAAAAAAGTCTGCCGAATCGGGTGAGGCTCATAGCTTCCTCGTATCCGTAATATGAATGTATAGATCATTAAAATGTTTCAAATAACCTTAAAAGATTCCATTGAGCAAAATCATTCAAATCAGGCAGTAAGAAAACTACTTATAGATGTTTGCGCATGCGCCATCTACAATCTAAACCGTTCAGTTCCTGAAAATTTCATTAAAACCGGATGAAAACAGTGGTTATTATGCGTGTTATCAACTACCTTGGTACCTTCCGAGATCGGACGAATAGGTCATACAAAATTTACACATAATGGATTTTACGTCCGCGCATGCGCACTGAAATCTATAAATTTCTGAGTGATATAATTAATAGGGGATCTTCCTCAGCCTTCTTTTAAGCTTATTCTCACAGCATTTTATCAAAACCTAATTGAAACTGTACAAGTTAGGCATGTTGGAGGGATTTCGCATTCCAGCATGTGTATCAACTACTAATGATACAATAGTGATGAAATCTATATGAGGTAATACCGTCAACTCATACAACTTTGTGCACCCCGTTCAACATTGTGCCAACCTCGTTTTTTGAACCTTATGCTCTCTAACGGTAACAAACTTGAAGTTATTAGTTCGAAAAAATTCCCACAAGCAGCGGGATGGTAGAAGAGGATGCTGACGCTTCCACAAGTCTTCCCTGAGGATTTCAGTGCCGGCAAGGTAGCTCTTTCTCTAGTCCACTAAAAGGGAACTGTTCAGTTTGTGCTGGGAGTCTCCTTTGGATGAGTATGCTGCGGATTTCTGAATAGTCTGGTAAGTTCATATTTTCATCCCTATACTGTCAGCTACCAATTACAGTATTTGGTGTTATCAGAAGTTTGTTTGTTTCTATGATATGACCAGATATATTAGAAACGGGAACTTAGGGGTACAACTTTGTGCCACCGTTTTTTTATTATTTCTGCAATAAAATTTAATGCTTTCTCGTTGTATTTTTACAGAAAATGGGTGCTCAGAATCGGAGAAAGGTGGCTGGACGAGTTGAAGATTTGTTGGGATATTTTTGTATGAATTGTTAAGTTTTATAATAAAAACGAACAGAAAGTTGCCTTGCATTGATTTTTATATTCACCTTGTTCAAAAAATCGAAAAAACACTAAAAATTACGAGGGCAAATTTTTTTTGTATTCTTTTGCAAAGTCAACATGCTGATTAACAAGATTCAGACCGCCACAATGAGCCACATTAGGTTTTTCATTTCATTATAGGCTAAAAAAGATGGTGGCTCAAAGTTGCACCTTCCTGGGGTAATGAATGTGCCACGAATAAATAGTTCCCATTCTATTCGCTAAACAGATGGAATTTTTTCCTTAGCGACATTTGATCACTGAGATGTGTAAGTATCTTGGGTAAACATTTCAACGAGATACGACAACAAATAAAGTTCTGACGCTCAAAAAACCAAAAAAGTGGCACAAAGTTGTATGAGTTGACGGTAACCTCGGATTTTCCTAATCAACGAATTTGAGACCGATCGGGCTACTAGACCGTAAGAAAATTATGCCTGGTGAAATTTAAGTTTGTGCATGCGCAGAGTGAAGCTTTGATTTGTGAGGAATGAATCAAATAGGGAACCATTTACAGCCTAATCTGCACCTTCACTAAAGGCCCCATCACCTTCCTTTTTGCGGTTCACCAAAATTAGATGAAAATTGTAGAAGTTAGGCGTGTTTATTATTACAGACACGAAACAAAATTTGTTCAGAATGATATTAAACGTAAAATGAGAGTGGAAATTTTGGTTTTGGAGACGAAAATTTTTGTAAACCTCCTTAAAGAGAAAACTATGCTTTCGCTCACCTGTAGACTCGAAATCTAAAACAGCGCTATAGTAAACTTCACCTAAATTTTAACTTTTCAACGCATTAGGTGCTAATAATTATTATTACATGATATGACACGACATGACATTTAGTGGAGAAACTTGAAAAAATTTAAATTTGGCCCATGGTGCACGGTTTTTACCTACCCTCAAAAAACTTCAAAAACTAGGTGTTAACTTCCACATGATTTTTTACGCTGAAAGGAATGATGAATGAATGAATGAAACTCTTCTGGTAAGTCCCAGGAAATGCTGACGTGACCATTTGACAATAAAGTTAACGTAGATTTCAAATCTTCTGCAAACTGTTTCAAGAAATTGCAAAATAAAAGAGGAAATGCGTTTTTTAACTTGTTCTACAAAAAATAAATAAATCAAGGTTAAATTATAATGAATTCGTAAAACCTCGGATTTTTCCAGTTAAAGATCTTTTTTTAAATACCTATTTGAAATTCCCATTTTATTCCAACTCTGGCGATGAGAAGAGTGAAGGACTCATTCTGTCGGTATCTTCTTTCATACATCTCACAAGTTCACTGGCTAATTAGGTACTCAGTGCGATACTAGTAGGCACCTGCATATTCGCATATTCATATCTTTCCATTCAAATGTGCTTGGTCAATTATAACCACGATTCACTGAGTTCGGTGGTTTTTAAACCATGTTTTCCTTGAAAATAAATTATCTGTACTTTGTTTATAAAATGAAGTTATGCTCTGGTGAGTTTTATTGAGTTTTTTTTTAGGTAAGGACGATAGGAAAAATTAAAATCAAACAAATAATTGAAAATGTTCCAGTCATAAAGCATAATTTTGGATTTTATTTCATGTTGGTTTATTTGAAATTTGTTCACTTTGTGCGTCCAGGTACGGTATTAATTTATACGTGGTAAATTTATCCAGGAAAAAATGTACAAGGAACACAAATTCTTCTGCATAGTAAATGGTTGGTCAATGCTAGTAGGTAGGTACCACCTACACTTTTGTACAGTGATCAATGACAACGGAATCGGTAGGATACCTACTGTCTAGAGGTTCACCCGCACAATCCTTGAAACTTTCATCAGAATAGCTCCATTAGTATCGGAGTGTCAACCAATCTTAGTTTTGCACATGTGCAATAGGTAGTTATTACTCAACCAATCGCGATAAAATACATAGGGCGTCTTCCTGGAACATACACCAAACCACCACCTGTGTTTGAATGAAATTGGACCAATAGGTGATGAGGAATCGATGAAATGCGCGTTTCCACATCTGCACGGGCTGCTATTAATTCGACCGCAATAAACGTTATAGGGGACAAGCCTAGTTTTCTCGCTCGCTATGGCTGTATAGATCCGATCGTCTTTACTGTTAAGTGGGACATATAAAATGATTCGAAACGGTGGATAACTAAGGGTGACTTGAAATGTGTAGGGGATGTTACTCGCTGTCACTCACTCTCTGTGGGGGGCAGTGGCGTAGCAAAGCAATTTATCACGGAGGGGCAACAACAACAGCCAAAGATTATAGGTATATGTAACTATAGTATAAAATGTGTATGGTGGGTACTACTAGTCACAAAGAGGGCATTGTAGCATGTATACAGGGTGTCCCACAGAAATGTTACCCCCCCCCCCCCCCCCCCCCCCCCCCCCATTTCCCCTGAATTCAGCGTAAGTAGACCTCAGGAAAAATACTTTCGCGTGCGCCACTTGCACCAGAAGTTTAGCAATTAGCAAATTAAATGTAAAATCACCGAAATTATACCTTATATCTGCATAAAACCGAAAATCCAAATTTAAAGTCCTTGTCAAAAAGTCCGGGTCATATAAAATCAATGGAAATCTGATATATAATAAATTATAACGAAGAGGAGAATGTAAGAAGTAGATGGGAAAAAGCGTTATGCTTAGTACGACGCACAATAGGTATTTATTTTGTACTTTGTCCCGAACGAACCTTGAAGTGACAATCGGTATTTTTACCCATCTGATTTCGCAGAGGAGAAATGCCTCCCTCGATGCCGATGCCAGAAATAGTTTATTGCAAAGGTTCATTGTTGAAAAAAATTAAACGAAAACAATCACTTTAGAATTACCTAATTTGAATTTGAGTCTTAGGTACCTACCTACCTACCGAGAGAAAATGAACATAAAAGTAATCATTATGTAGGGAGACACATTGTATTATTTTTACAGCATAACCTTACGTACCTTAAATTAAGGTAATTAACCCTTCTTTTGATGGACACAAAAAGAACATTCTTACCAAACTAAATCTGTCTTTATTATGAGAAAATGCTCATGAACTGGGGAGCACAAGGCTTGTCATTGACTTGCCGTTTCCAATCCAATCGTCTTTGTAGATCTTAATGTATCCCTCCAAGGGGTTCATAACTCGTAACTTTAGCACTCACTTTTACACTAATTACGGTTCCTTTCATGTTAAACATTGTATGACAATTACCACGGAATAAGATACAGGATATAGGGCATCAAACGTTTATGAGAGACTCACAAACGTAAACAAACTGAAGTAAAATGATTTATCGGTTGGTTCACATATCGATTCTTTCAATCGTTTCCATTCGACTATGGATATTTCAATCACCACAGCACAGACATTTTTTAGTCCTTGTAAGATTCTATTAATTTTATTTTACCGTTATTCCTACTGGGACTCATACCAAAAATCAGGGACAATTGAAGACTTTTATGAGTAAGAAAACTTATTGATGGTAAGAAGGACGCAATCGATGCTACTGCATTGAATCGATCAATCGAACGTGAATCGGAGGGCAGTAAAGGTGGGGAAAGTTAGGGGCAGTGAGAGGGGCAAAATGACTTTTGGCTTCCAGAGGGAAATGAGGATGGGCCAGCCCCCCCTCAGGAGAGGGGGAACGACATAATTTCACCACTGTTTCACTTTATAGTATCCAGCATACCTGTAGTGGATTTAAATATGTTTTACTTGGTGTCGGTAGACCAAGTGGGACATTTATGTTCTGATTATGCGGGTTAGTCCCCGGGTTATTCCTGTAAGGAATGTGAGCGAATCCGTCAAGGTCAGCTTGCTTGGCGGGATGAACTGAGAGATAGTTCGTGTCGCAGCCGCGTGGAGCACTGGACTCGCATAGTGGGTGCTGGGTTCGATCAGTTTGGTACTGAGCCGTTTTGTAATATTCCGGCCTAAGATTTATATCTGTAGGAGGAATATGTTGAGCTTGGTTGAGGTACTGGAAAGTATCCTTCGTTTTTTGTACATTTGGAGTGTATTTGACACTCGGATCGGCCGGGTAGGCTTGTGTCGAATATCGTGGGTATTCGGACAGCTTGGTCGAATCATAATGATTGACTTCAGAGCGGGTCTGAAAGGTATCCTCGATCTTTTGTATAGGCGAGGCTTGATCTAACGTTTCCTTCGTGAATACGTTAGGTGAGAAGGCTATCTTGTCGTGAGGATCGAGCCTTGCGCCGTCGCTGGGACCGGTAGATTGGCCGGGTAGCGTGTAGGTAGCGCTACGGGGGCTAAGAGGCCCGGCCTCGCCGTCGTCTGCCTCCCCTTGCATGAGGAAATAAGACGGCCGACGTTCCATCGAAATAGCCGAGTTATTAGCTCGTTTCGATGCCTCTATGTATAGAAATAGAGGGTTTAGGAAGGTGGACTCGCTTGACAGAGCTTCTTTCCTTTGCTCTTATGTCAGGGTCCTACCTTGTAGTCTTGAAAAAGACTTCCTTGGACGGTAAATTAGAGCGTATGAGCTGAGTAATTTACCGGCGTGCCCCAGCGGTCGGTGACGAGCCTAGTGCTACGAAACCCGGGTGACACGGCTAGGAACGTCCCTGCGGGCGTACGATCTAAAGAGAATATCGATAGATGTACCGGGTGGCGTCCTGACAGATGAACTACGTTGGGCAATGAGCAGGATGAATAATCACTGGACTCGTAGATGCCAATGCGAGATCTGTGTGGAGAGAAGGTAGGCCTTGTAGAAAGCAGTAGGAAGCCGTTCTTGAGATGAACTCGGGATGCAGAAGGTTCGTCAGCGTAGAGCGTGTAGAAATCTTCGTACTTCGAGGTGTCGTCGTCGAGAGCGGAGAGTAGAATGAATCTCGGAGGCTCCGAGCGGGGTATTTATAGGGAGGTGGCCGCCCCCTGCCGCCTCCTGATTGGTCCGCTTAATTTCATTAATTCGACTGTGTAATCTCATTGGCTCGCACATTGTTTTCTCAGTATCTGCGAGTATGATAGCTGAGCTGGTCCTCCGGGGTGCTTACGAGCGTCCGTCGCGGAGCCGACGACCTTGAGTTTAGCCGGGGACCTCGGGTGCTTTCTCTGCGTCAGTTGTTCAGACGGGGTCCCCGGGGTGGCTGCTGGACCAGAGGTGGTTGCTTGCCGCCTCTTGGTTGGTTCGCCTATTGTCTCTCGTGTAATCAGTGTTTCTGATTGGCGAGTAGGCTTGTTTGAATTGTCCTTGCTAGTTTTAGAGGACGTTTGATTTTCTGTTTGAGTTTTCTCGTTCAAGGCGACTTGGTTCGAGATACTTGTCGCATCTCTCTCGCCCAGTAAGTGTCTAGGGAGGTCGCCTTGTATGTTTTTAGTTAATATTTCACTTTTGAGAGAGAAATTCGTATTTTCTCTCTGGTGAAATATTTTGTTTGACGGAGTTGTAACTCGACGTCTTATAAATATTTTTGTGTTGTGCCTACCTCTTTTTGGTAGCCCTGAAAAGGGCTGTTGAAAAGAGGGGGTGGTTTTCACCACAATACCATTATTTTTACTGTAGTTATTTCGCTTCAGTTGGATGGGCATTATGGGCAATTATATTATCCACGGCGTTTGGCCCTCCCTGGAACCAGCCTTGGAGGAGCGTTCCTAGTTAGCCTTGAAGTTGCTAGGTAACTGGACCCACATAACAGGCGTGCTTTGCGGGTTGCGTTCTCGAACTTACCGTAATTGATACTGACGTTAGTAATGTGAAATTATTAATTATTGTTCACGCAGCATCCGTTTGAAGAAGAACTTCTACATCCTCTGTGATCGTGGGGGGGCTCTGCCCACCCTGCCCCTCCTCAAATTACGCCACTGGTGGGGGGTATAGATGCGATGGGATATTAATAGTCCATCCTGAGTTCGTAGGATAAACCCCGTTGAAATCCGACGTTTGTAGGGGATGTTGCTTGCTTCGCTCGCTAGGGGTGGGTTTTCTCGCTCGCTCGGTGTGGGATGCGATGCGACTGGATATAATCCCCTACCACCAAGACCTTTAGTCGGGTTCGGGCGGTGGTAGAAAATTTGAAAACTGCTTACAATCCCTTTCTATAGACAATCCCAAGGGACTAGCAAAAAAAATTAATAAATCATAAAAGGGGCAAAACGAAAATAATAAATTGTTGTGTGATAATTTGCTGCAATTTCTATTTGAGGAAGTTCTACTGCCCAACCAACTTGGCAGACTTTTTTCTCTGTTGGAAATTACTATCAAACGCAGCATTTTATGTGGAACCACGAAAAGTGTAGTTTCGAAATCATTTCAGTACTAGCAGAACTGTCGGATTTTTAATGTTTGTACGTATTTGTTTTGCCCGTATATTTTTCTAAAGGTAGGCCATTACTTTATCTGCGTAGAAGAGCTATCCTTTTCCCCGTCTTTCAAACGGAAGCCGAGATCAAGATTTTCGAAGGCAAAGATCAGATTAACTACGTTTTGACGTCAACGACCAACCAACGAAAACCAACGTTTTCGTCAACATTTTCGTTCACTACAATCGGAAAACACATCATGTCTCAAAACTCGCATGGGACCAAATTGGAACTTCAGCAAACATTTTAAGACCAACCTGAGCAAAAACCGTGGACATTTACTGGGTCTAAAAGGGAAAAAAACATAGCGGGGAACGAATTTTTGTTGTCATTTCCCGCATATTCTCGTTGATTTCTCCAGGAAGACAGCATCTTTCGGAAATTTTGATGGCACCATCGTGTTCTGCGGGTCCAGAAAACTTTGTCGCAGACATACGAAGTACTCTCGATCAAATTTTAATGTGGCAGCGGATAGAAGAACGAGCGCTCAGCGAAAAAAGGCGCATTATGGGTGATATTCTCGAGACTTGGACACTAGCGCATCCTTACATCGAGGCAAGGCGAAATCAAGTTATTTCACCTTGTTGTCATGGTGACGAGTAAACATATGCGAAAATGCGCCATTTGTGAACGAACCTGGACAACAGCGTAACATAGTCTCACCTAGTTCCGAGTCAATATTTTCATTATTTGTAATACGCAAGGTGATAAATTGTATGCAAATTACATCAAGTTATTATCAGGTTGTAGTGGATTTATATAGGTTTGACTTGACGTTGGTAGACCAAGTCGGACATTTATATCCCGGTTATGCGGGTTGGTTTCTAGGCCGCCCCCGCGGGGAATGCGGGCGGAACCGCCAAGGTCAACTGATTTCGCAGGCTGGAAGGTTGGATAGTCCGTGTCGCAGCCGCGCGGAGCGCTAGGCTCGTGTACCAAGTGCTGGGTTCGATCAGTTTCGTACTGAGCCGTTTTGTAATATTCCGGCCTTAGATTTACATCTGAAAGGGGAATATATTGAGCTTGGTTGAGGTACTGAAAAGTATCCTCTGCTTTTTGTGCATTTGGAGTGTATTTGACACTCGGATCGACCGTGTAAGCCTGCGTCGGATATCGTGGGTAGTCGGACAGCTTGGTCGAATCGTAAAGATCGGCTTCAGAGCGAGTCTGAAAGGTTTGCTCGATCTTTTGTGTAGGTGAGTCTTGTTCGAAAGTTTCTCGAACGAATACGTCGGGCGAGAAGGCGGTCCGGACGTGAGGGTCGCGCCTTGCGCTGATGTTTGGTTCAGCGGACTCACCGTGTGGCCGGTAGGGCGCACTACGTTGGTCACTCGGCCCGGCCTTGCCGCCTTCCTCCTTCCCTTGCAAGGGGAAGTAAGAAGGCTGACGTTCCATCGAAATGATCGAGTTTTGGCTCGTTTCGATGCCTCTACGTGTGAAAAATAGAGGGTTTTGGAAGTGGACTCGCTTGCCGGAGCGTCTTTCCAATGCTCAGACGGCAGGGTCCTACCTCGCAGTCTTGAAAAAGACTTCCGTAGACGGTAAATTAGAGCGGAGGAGCTGAGTAATTTACCGGCGTGCCCCAGCGGTCGACTACGAGCTTAAGGCTATGTAATCCGGGTGACACGGCTCGGAACGTCCCTCGGGCGTACTGTCTAAAGAGAATATCGATAGAAGTACCGGGTGGCGTCCTAACAGATGAACTACGTTGGGCAATGAGCAGGATGAATAATCACTGGACTCGTAGATGCCAATGCGAAATCTGTGTGGAGAGAAGGTCTGGCTTGTAGAAAGCAGTAGGAAGCCGTTCTTGAGATGAACTCGTAATGCAGAAGGTTCGTCAGCGTAGAGCGTGTAGAATTCTTCGTACTTCGGAGGTGTCGTCGTCGAGAGCGGAGAGTGGAATGAATTTCGGAGGGCTCCCAGCGGGGTATTTATAGGGAGGTGGCCGCCTCCTGCCGCCTCCTGGTTGGTCCGCTTAATTTCATAAATTCGACTGTGCAATCTCATTGGTTCGCACAGTGTTTTCTCAGTATCTGTGCGTATGATAGCTGAGTTGGTTTTTCGAGGTGGTTTCCCTGCGTCCGTTGCTTTGACGGGGTCCCCGGGGGTGGCTGAACGACCTTGAGTTTTCCTGCTTGAGGTTTCTCATTCAAGGCGACTTGTTTCGAACTTTTTGTCGCATCTATCTCGCCCAGTAAATGTTTGGGGAGGTCGCCTTGCGTGTTCTCATTCAAGGCGACTTGTCTCGAGATGTTTGTCATATCTCTCTCGCCCAGTAAATGTTTGGGGAGGTCGCCTTGCGTGTTAATCTTTAATATTTCACTTTTGGGAGAGAATTTAGTATTTTCTCTCTGGTGAAATATTTTGTTTGACGGAGTTGTACCTCGACGTCTTGTAAATATTTTTGTGGTGTGCCTACCTCTTTTTGGTAGCCCTGAAAAGGGCTGTTGAAAAGAGGTGGTGGATTTCACCACAGGGGCCCCCCCAAGACGTCGTGTTATCAACGACGACGCCGATGGGGGAGAACTGGGAGGTCTACCCGGAACTCTCCGTAGGAGAACCTCGCCAGTTGGGGCGGAGGCGGAGGTGCAGGCCTCGCGTCCCGTCCCTGTGGTGCGCCCCGGCCTCGCCGGTTTCGACGAGCGTCGCGGGGCGGCCTTGGCCGGCCCGAGCTCTGCCGACGGGAACCAAACCCGCGAGGGTTTGGCCCGCGGCCGCGGCTGGGCTGTTGCGGAGGAGCCCGGGAGGTGCTGGGCTCTGACCACCCCGCGGTGCTCATCTCCTCCCAGCGAGGAACCGGTACGTCGCCCGAGGAGATCCACTGCCTGGGGGGTGCTGGTAGCTGGTGAGCGGGCGGAGGCGTAGGCAGTGGCTGGGTGGGTGGAGCTGGTGGCTGGTAGGGCTGGGGCCTTGTCCAGACCACCTCCGTGGGAGCGTTTGTCGTGGTCCCCGTCTCCCGTTTTGGCGAAGGCGGTAGTGGGCCGAGCGGAGCTGGTAGAGTTTCCTCGGCAAGGAGGAACTCTTCGACTTCGTCTGTAAGCATGTTTGCTGGAGTAGAAGCTGCCATGGTTGAGATTGTTATGGTCTCTGGCTGTGGGTCGTTCCATATTTATACTTCCCACTGCTCCTACCCGAGAAAAATGGGCGTGGCTTGTTTCGAGCGCAGTTACCCACTTTCCGTCAAATTTGGTAGATGGGACGCGCCCTCTGGCGGATTTTCGGGGAGTTTTCTCCTTACTTCCTGTCTGATTTTGTAACAGAGATTGTCCTTGCGATACAGCTTCTTCCGAGTGTAGAGTATAAGCTGGCTTGATTTGCTGTTTGGGAACTTTCTTAGTATGTTCGCCAATTTGCACTGTAACCGAAAACTTATCTCTTTTAACTACTTTGAACGGTCCCGTGTAAGGACATTGGAGAGAGGTGAGCTGTGTGGGCACTCTGATATAGACATGAGTACATGTATCCAAATTTTTGGGCATGTTCACGGCATATTTCGTGTTATTATGTTTAATATGCGTAGGTCGGAAGAAAAGAGGTTCCGAAAGGTTCGTAGAAGTTACGAAAATGTCTCCTGGGAGTGGTACGTCAATCCCGTAAACCTTTTGGAAAGGCGTAGTTTCAGTCGCCGGGTCTACTGCCGTACGCATGGCGAGTAGAACTTTGGGAAGTGCATCGAGCCAATTTTCGTTTTGAGCTTTGAGAGCTTCTTTCAAAGATCTGTTTCTGCGTTCTACCATACCGTTTGTTGATGGTTTGTATGGTAACGTGTGAGTATGTTTTACTCCGAGACGTTCCATAATGGAATTGAACAGATCTGATTCAAATTGGGTGCCCTGATCACTTGTGATGTATTTAGGTACGCCTTTTGAAGCTACCCAAATATTGATAAAGGCATTTGTGATTGTGGTTGTTTCGATGTTGTTGAGAGGGACTGCCTCTAGCCAACCCGTTGCTCTATCAACCATCATCAAAATGTAACGTTTCCCTCCTTTTGCTAAAGGTAAAGGTCCGGTAATATCCACGTGTACGTGTGAAAATTTGTTTGCCGTTTCAAATTCGGAGTAAGGGAGCTTCACGGAGCGCGTGATTTTTGCTCGTTGGCAAGTTTCGCACGCTCGGACCCAGTTTGAGACATCTGCACGTAGTCCGTGCCAAAAATATCGTTGTTTAACTTTATACACTGTAGAGTGTATACCTGGGTGTCCCAAATTGTGAATTTGGCTTATTATTTCTTCCCTTATTTCGTTTGGAATATAAGGTCTAGGGTGTCCTAGGTCTAGGTTACACCAAATTTCTCCTTGAGAGAATTCAACTCGTGTGAGTTTCAATTTGTCCTCCGCGGTAGGGGGAGAGCGAATTTGTGAGTGAATTTGAAATGTGCAGTAGAAGATTGCATTCTATTGCAGCCGTAATTTTCGAAATTTCAGCTATGGGTGGACCCTCGTCCGTCTGTGTTGAAATCGATTTCGTTTGAATTTCAACCGGATCGAAGGGTCTGGAGAGTGCGTCGGCGACGACGTTGCTCTCTCCTGAAATATGACGAATGTCACTCGTCATTTGAGAGATGTATGTTAGCCATCTTAATCTCATTTTAGAAAAATGAGCATTCTTTTTAAGCATCGTGCCTAGCAGAGGCTTGTGATCCGAACAAATATGGAAGGATCTGCCGTCCAAGTCGTTGTGCCAGTGAATGCACGCTTGGTAAACGGCGAACATTTCCTTGTCGAAAGATGCTTTGTTCTTCCATTGTTCTGGAATCTCTTTGCTGAAAAATCCCAATGGTTGGTACGATTTCGAGCCATGTTTGTCTGTAATTTCTTGTTCTAGCGCCGCTCCGATGTGTGTGTCGGACGCGTCACAGACTAATCTCCACTCCGCTGTAGGGTGTGGGTGAGCAATGTTATGCAATGTTGCTTTGATCATTGCTTGCTTTAAGCTGTTAAAAGCTTTTTCTCTCTCTGATGTCCATTCGATAGGTGTTCTGTCATTTTTTTTGTTTGACTGAATGGAGTCATACAGAGGTTGTGCCGTGTGAGCGAATTTGCTCGAGCATGCTCGGTAGAAACCACACATACCTAGGAATCTGCGTAGACTTCGTACGTCCACTGGCCTAGGAAATTGTTCTATGGCTTCTATTTTGTCTCGTTTAGGAATTATTCCTTCCTTCGAGATAGTGAAACCTAGGAAATCGACGGTAGGTTTCGAAAAAATGCATTTATCAAAACCTACTCGAAGTCCGTGTTCCCCTAGTTTGTCAAAAATTTGTTGGAGGTGGTTCATGTGTTCGTTATAATTCTTCGAAGCCACCAGGATGTCATCTAGATATACAAATGCGAAATCAAATTTTCGCATGATGCTGTCCATGTATCTTTGCCATGTTTGAGCCGCTCCGGCCAAACCCATGCTCATTTTCTTAAACTCATAAAGACCGAAAGGTGTAATAATCGCAGTTTTATGAGCGTCATCTGGGTGCATCGGGATATGATAATACGCTGATTTTAAATCTATTGTTGAATAGATTTGCGTATCATGTAAATTCGCTTGGAACGAGCGAATGTGAGGAGGAGGGTAGGCGTCTTTCTTCGTTTTCGCGTTGAGGAAACGGTAATCGCCGGTGATTCTCCATGACCCGTCTTTTTTTGGCACACAGTGTAACGGAGATGCCCATTCGGAATCCGATGGTGCAATTATGCCTTCTGAAAGCATTTCGTCAAAAGTCTTTTTGACTTGAGCCCGTTTTTCTCCTGCCATGGGTCTCGCTCGGAAGTGTACTGGAGTTCCTTCCGTGGTTATACGGTGGTAAACCCCGTTGTTCTTCCATTTACCATGAATTTTGCTCATTTTATCATTGTATTTGTTAATGATAGAGCGAATGTTTTCGTCCTCCGTGATTTGCACGTCCTCTGGTTGAGGTGTATTGTCACGGTGAGGGATAGTAGCTTCAATTTGTTCGTCAGTGAACTTTTTGTTCATGACTGCAGCTATTTTTTGATCGGCATAGCACTTCATTTTATCTTTATAAATGTACTTGTGTTTGACCCGTATTCCGATATCCCAAGATTCGAGGAATGGGATACCTAGGATCGCTAGATCAACTTTCGTGATCATAAACTCGGTGGTCATGTCCCCGAGGCCGATGTTAATTGTTGTGTCAGCTCGCCCTAGTGTATCTATAGGGGCTCCGTTAGCTGCTGTGAGCTTAACGTTGGACTTGAGAATTTTCAGGCCCAATTTTTTTGTGACATTGTGGGGCAGAATGTTCACTTCTGCTCCCGTGTCAATGAGAAATTCAGTGCCATTTAGTTTGCACTTGAAAAAAAGCCTTTTATACTCAGTAGACTGCCGGCGTATAGGCTCAGATACGCTGGCAGTTATTCGTTTTCCGAACTCTCTGTGTCGGAGGTTGGAATGGTACTTTCTTGTACCGACTGCTGAGTATTTTCGGTAGAAACCCGGGTTTTAGGCTGGCTTATAGTCGCAGCCTTTTTGCTAGTTTTGGAAGCAGTGTTTGTCTTCCAAGTGCAGTGTTCTGGGTCTGCACATTTGCGAGTTTCGTTACCGAAACGTACGTGGTTTCGACAGACGTAGGCCATCGGTTTGTGAGGCTTACTCTCCACTGGTTGGGGTTTGAACTCAGCTTGTTTCGAGAGGGCCTTTTTGAAACCAGTATTTATGGGTTTCGGAGTAGATTCAACTCCTCGTATGTTCAGAGAAGTATTCTCTGCTCTGTACGCGTGTAGCGTATCAGCTAGGTCGAGCCGGGAGGTCGTGGTAGGCTGAGCTGCGACCATACCTCGTGCTTCGATGGGAAGAGTCTCAATCCACTTTTGAGTGATTAGAGCTTCCGAAAAGTACCCAACAGCTTTCGAGTACATCTCGTGGTACTTGGTGCTGGGTTTTTTGGCGAGAGATGCGGGGTCCTCGAGTGCGAGGAGCCTGTCCTGTAAAGACAACCCATATTCTCGTAGGAGGCGCTGTTTGGCCTCTTCGTAGGGTGCGTGAGGCGCCGTGAGGTAAGCTGAGTCGATAGCTTCCCTCATTTCTTCTGGTACCCACTTGTATATAGCTGAGAAGCATTCGTTTTGCGTTCTCATGTGTTTTCTTACGCAGTATTGATCGAACTCGGCGAGTGCACGATCAATATTCTTCTTTTGGAAGACTGGTTTTTGATAATCTCCCATCTCCTCTAAAAGTGCTTGAAAGCCACTGTTTGTAGAGGGATGTTGCGTGAGATGTGGGGCGTAGAGGCCCGGCGGGGGTCGCACGCCCGCAGTGGTTCCCTGAAATCCACTAGCTTCATAAGAGGGAACGAAATGCTCCGTGTTGAGCCTGTTCAAAGGCGGGGTCACCATTTGTAGTGGATTTATATAGGTTTGACTTGACGTTGGTAGACCAAGTCGGACATTTATATCCCGGTTATGCGGGTTGGTTTCTAGGCCACCCCCGCGGGGAATGCGGGCGGAACCGCCAAGGTCAACTGATTTCGCAGGCTGGAAGGGTGGATAGTCCGTGTCGCAGCCGCGCGGAGCGCTAGGCTCGTGTACCAAGTGCTGGGTTCGATCAGTTTCGTACTGAGCCGTTTTGTAATATTCCGGCCTTAGATTTACATCTGAAAGGGGAATATATTGAGCTTGGTTGAGGTACTGAAAAGTATCCTCTGCTTTTTGTGCATTTGGAGTGTATTTGACACTCGGATCGACCGTGTAAGCCTGCGTCGGATATCGTGGGTAGTCGGACAGCTTGGTCGAATCGTAAAGATCGGCTTCAGAGCGAGTCTGAAAGGTTTGCTCGATCTTTTGTGTAGGTGAGTCTTGTTCGAAAGTTTCTCGAACGAATACGTCGGGCGAGAAGGCGGTCCGGACGTGAGGGTCGCGCCTTGCGCTGATGTTTGGTTCAGCGGACTCACCGTGTGGCCGGTAGGGCGCACTACGTTGGTCACTCGGCCCGGCCTTGCCGCCTTCCTCCTTCCCTTGCAAGGGGAAGTAAGAAGGCTGACGTTCCATCGAAATGATCGAGTTTTGGCTCGTTTCGATGCCTCTACGTGTGAAAAATAGAGGGTTTTGGAAGTGGACTCGCTTGCCGGAGCGTCTTTCCAATGCTCAGACGGCAGGGTCCTACCTCGCAGTCTTGAAAAAGACTTCCGTAGACGGTAAATTAGAGCGGAGGAGCTGAGTAATTTACCGGCGTGCCCCAGCGGTCGACTACGAGCTTAAGGCTATGTAATCCGGGTGACACGGCTCGGAACGTCCCTCGGGCGTACTGTCTAAAGAGAATATCGATAGAAGTACCGGGTGGCGTCCTAACAGATGAACTACGTTGGGCAATGAGCAGGATGAATAATCACTGGACTCGTAGATGCCAATGCGAAATCTGTGTGGAGAGAAGGTCTGGCTTGTAGAAAGCAGTAGGAAGCCGTTCTTGAGATGAACTCGTAATGCAGAAGGTTCGTCAGCGTAGAGCGTGTAGAATTCTTCGTACTTCGGAGGTGTCGTCGTCGAGAGCGGAGAGTGGAATGAATTTCGGAGGTCTCCCAGCGGGGTATTTATAGGGAGGTGGCCGCCTCCTGCCGCCTCCTGGTTGGTCCGCTTAATTTCATAAATTCGACTGTGCAATCTCATTGGTTCGCACAGTGTTTTCTCAGTATCTGTGCGTATGATAGCTGAGTTGGTTTTTCGAGGTGGTTTCCCTGCGTCCGTTGCTTTGACGGGGTCCCCGGGGGTGGCTGAACGACCTTGAGTTTTCCTGCTTGAGGTTTCTCATTCAAGGCGACTTGTTTCGAACTTTTTGTCGCATCTATCTCGCCCAGTAAATGTTTGGGGAGGTCGCCTTGCGTGTTCTCATTCAAGGCGACTTGTCTCGAGATGTTTGTCATATCTCTCTCGCCCAGTAAATGTTTGGGGAGGTCGCCTTGCGTGTTAATCTTTAATATTTCACTTTTGGGAGAGAATTTAGTATTTTCTCTCTGGTGAAATATTTTGTTTGACGGAGTTGTACCTCGACGTCTTGTAAATATTTTTGTGGTGTGCCTACCTCTTTTTGGTAGCCCTGAAAAGGGCTGTTGAAAAGAGGTGGTGGATTTCACCACACAGGTGTTGACCTCAAACGCTACGAACGCAAGATTTAATCTGTGGGGTAGAGATCCATATGAAATGTGTGTTGGGGAGTTGACATACAAGTGTTCTAGATGATCCAGACATCAGCCGCAAAGATGTTGTGGATTACCTATCTAGTTTTAGAACTCTTCTTTGAATCAATTGAAACTAAAAATCTTTAGAGTACTGTGAAAGCGGTCTTGTGAAAGGATGCATTATGAGAGCTCTGTTAGGCGGGAATAGTAAGTTGTATCACATGTGGAAAGGTAAGTGCCCAACTAGAGGTAAGGTATACCTACGTACTTTCCGTATATTATTACTTGTTCATGTAGGTACTTCATTGATCAAAACGAAAGTAGGTACCTACCTAATTACCTTTTTTGGCCATACAATATGCGTAACTGCAAAACTCGCGCAATAACTGCACTGCCATTGCCGTCTTTATGAAATCTTACCTTCAGAGGAATGCATTTCAAGGTTTTTTCCTTGCAGCTGGTTTTTAATTCATGTTGCATATTCCCTGATTCGATATTTGACAAACTTGCTAATCAGCGGTTGTATTCATCAGCAAAGCAACGACCCACCTACTTTGTTTAGGCACTTTAAACCAATAGCAAATCTGGTAGGACGTACGTACCTACCTAAGTAGTTTCGTTTCTTGATGTAGCAACCCAAGCCTGGCCTTTCCTGCCTTGTTTATTTTGACAAATCTCTCCTTTTATTCATTCAATATAGCAAGTAAAGCTTCCTCAGTTAAGCATAGTACTACGAACTTATAATAAAACGCTGATGAAGCTACCTGAGCAATGGCTAGGTACCTACACAGCAGTACAGACACCTGAGGAATTTTCAATCATCTTTTCTTTACTATTTTTCAGGTTAATTATTCTCAAAGCCTAAACGAATGAAGTTCTTTAGTTTTCTGACACTGATCATCTACTATAGTTTGTAGGCTCCTAGTCCAAATAAAAACAAGTTCACGTTAGATTGGTATTGTTGACAGCAATCTACAATCAATTATTGCGCTGGCAGGCAAGATTATTATAACATTTAGTCAAATTAAAACTTTGTATTGCTACAATACTATACTTTTTCAAAACAAAACTGTTGAAAAATGGCCTTATAACCACGAATTATGTTGACGTGAGACGGCAAACTTCTTGTGAGAAATAGGTTGGTTGAGTAGCGATTCATTGACGTAGGGCGGTATCATGGCCGACATTGGCTGAAACGCGAACCTACTCCAGGCGTGACGTCACGAGAATATGGGCCATAAGGGGCTCCGACCCTCCTCCCGACCTCCAGCACATGGTTCGGGTGGGAGTAGAAAATTTGAAAATATCTTATTCCCCCTTTCGGAGAGTGCAAAATCAAATTCAAGAATTTAATTAAAGTATTGTTGATTTTTTGTTGCAACCAATAAACAAAAATCATGTATCACGTTTTCTCTCGTCGTAATGTCGCTAAATACCAAATTTCAGCTTCCTCCTAGGAGTGAAATGAGTGAGCCCGGGAGCTCATTTCCCTCTGAGCTCACTCAGCTGATCAGGGTGGGTCCTCACTTGGTCAATCCTACACTGTAGGCCTATAGAAGCTCCTTAATAAATTTCAGCCTCTTAGTCTATTAGGAGAGAAATGATCTCCCGAGTACACTCAGCTGATCTGGATGGTCCCTGAATTCGTCAATCGTACACTGCAGGCCTTTAGAAGCTCATACCGACTTTCAGCCTCCTAGATCTATTGAGAGAGAAATGAGCTACCGCGCTCGCTCAACTGATCTAGGTGGTTCGTCGCTTTGTCACTCGTACACAGAAGGCCTACAGAGGCTCCATGCCAAATTTCTTTCTCTTAGATCAATTAGGAGAGAAAGAACCTCTCGAGTTCACTCGGCTGATCTGGGTGGTCCCTCAACTCGTCATGCCTATAGAAGCTCCATACCAAATTTCTGACTCCTAGGTCTATTAGGAGAGAAATGAGCTCCCGAGCTCACTTAGCTGATCTGTGTAGTCCTTACTTTGTCAGTCACACACAGCTGACATAGACGCTCCACACCAAATTTCAGCCTTCTAGGTCTATTAGAAGAGAATTGAGCTCCCATGATCACTCAGCTGGTCTGTGTGGTTCCTCGCTATTTCTATTCTACCTGTCTTATAGAGAGTCTTTTTCATTTTTCAGCTTCAAAGATTAAACGGCATAGAAATTAGCTTTCGAGCTCAATTGGCATATTTCGATGGTTCCGCACGTTTAAATTCTATTCTACCTGTCTCATTCCTGGTCCTGATTCAAATTGCAGCTCCAGAGATTAAATACCATAGAAATCAGCTTTATGAGTCAATCAGCTGGTCAGAGGTCTACACATCGTCTGGTACCTACTACTCAATAGTACCTGCCATGAAGTACCTTCTTTTTGCATTATGTTGTTCATCACGTTTACTTAGCAATATTAGTTTATAAAGTAGCGTAATAAACCAGCTTTCCTTGACACTACGCCATATTAGGGTTCATTAGATGCTGTCAAAAAATTAGAGCATTCCAAAAAGTGGTGAACGAGTTTCCTGATACGAAAACTAAGGGAGTTACAGTTCCCTAGCAACGCATTGGTTGTAACGGGAAAATCAATACAATACATGTCGGATCGCGCTGAATTGCGCTTAATTTTCAAGCAAAAAATCTAGAAGTAAAACATGATTAACCTGATGATTTATCTAATTCTGCCTCTAAATGTGATAGAATAACCCGGATGCGGTTGGTATCAGTCACCATCAAAACAAGGAGCCGCTGCTATTCTCACGGCCTCCTGTTTACATACACACTTCATTGTATGGACAGTAAGGACGTACCTACTTACTTGTTTTCGTAGAAAGTTCCGCAAAGCTTTCAACGTGTTGGCTAATGTGTGTATAATGAGTTTGCTTGGTAGGGTGGTGGGGGCGGGGAGTGGGACACCATCACCGTTTCTCAATGCAATAGCTCTAGAGCTCGTACCAAAACGCGTTATAGCGAACTCGTAAAAAGCGAAGCAACTGCAATGGCCAATGGCTCCAAAATTTTCGAACATTTTTTCAAATTGAGATCCATTTTGAGGCATTTTGCCATAAAATTGGTGGTAAACAATTTCTTTTCATTTGATGTGCTTACATTTTTAAAATAATATACCTAACATATAATACGATAGTCTGCAAAAATTCGCTCATACGATCATGCTGTATGACAGGTTTTTTCCCGATGGTTTGTTATTGACAATAATACACCGAAATACAAACCAAAGCCGCAATACACATTTTTGTGAACATCGAGAATGTCCCCCCAATGGTAGGGTAGGTATTGAAGAGTTTCTGTATTTCTCGTAAACACGAAAACAAGCTGTTAGAGCGAGTACAAAATGCTAACCTTTTTGCATCGATTTCTCGTAGCGTTTTCGTAAACCCGAGAGAAAGAGAACACTTTTAGAGACGTTAACGTGACTCTTGTAATAAATCGCAGCTCAAAACTCAATTTTCACAGAAGGCAATTCCCAAAATATAACATGAATTAAGAAACAACGACCAGTTACCTCTACATCATATAAGAACACGAATCTTTAAAACGTGTAAAATGAACCTTGAAACGAAATCTTGAAAATGAAAAAGCTGAAATCTTCAATGAAAAGTTGAAAGCAAGAACAAAATGCCGCTAATGTTACCCCGCGAGAAAAAACACGACAGAAAGACAAATACAAAGGTTAAACCAACAACAAAAGACGGCACAGGGGAAATTCAGGCGATTTTGTCGGGTATGTGTCCATGCCAACTGCATGATAGTTGCTAAGTTATTCTAGAGTGTTATCCTAGAGAAAGGTCAAGTTTTCGTTTCGTAATTACGATTCTGAAAAAGCTGAGCACGAGTAAAGCTGACTCTTCCCGTTCCGAAAAGCGTTTCCACTTTATGAACACCTCTTCTCGTTTCGGAAAGGCCATTTTCGTATACGAAGCAAAAACTCTCTATTATCAACCAGACGCAAACTGCTGAAATGCGATTCTAGCAGAACAAAATTATTTATAATTCTCTACCTCAAAGTTAATTTCACGCTAATTCCGAATATCTATACCTACCTACTATGGCTCTGTAATATGTTTTTCTTGGGAAATCAGGTGTTTGAATAGATTTTTCAACTTTTGTCCTACATACATTATAAAAAATATTGCAATAAGTAGCTTTGTTTTCTACAAAAATTCAGTATAACTATTGAGTTTGAAAGAAACAAGTAAGAAAGTTTGGTGAACACACATTACCCACTATATAAAATGGTAACTCAACTTCAGTTTAATAAGAACGTAAGGCACAGTAATAAAATTATGATTTTGTAATAAATTTAAGCAAGTTCAATAGGTTGGAGATTTCTTGGTACCCTCATCTCAAAGTACGTACTCAGGGCAAACAAACCCTCTACGGAATCTCATGAGCTTCTGGCTCATGTCTTCCCACAATTCTTCATCAAACGACACTCTTTCTACATACAACCCCTTAGCTGTCCAAATCACGAAATCACACCACCGTAGCCCAGTGACACCCATCTGCATTTGAATTTGCTTGTAAAATGTATGGGACTTCTTCAGCCTAAAGGTGTCACCCACCTTTTTAAAACAATAGCTTGACCTCTGCTGAAGAGTCAATTTGTCCTAGTCTGTAGGGCTATTGTTTTTCAAAATGAATGGGCATTTTATTTCGAGAAGACCATTTGTAGAGGTGGTTGTAGTAATTAATCCATCAGGACTTGCTCCCAATCCAGGATACCGAGGGTTGACCCATAAACCAGTGGTCTGCACCACGTTGCCAGTATTGAGAACATAGGCTTTCCTCGCAGCTTCTTCATGCTCAATCCCATACTTCTCATAAAACGTTGTTAATGGTTTTGGGCTCCCACATCAAGTCTCTACGTTTTTCCAATCATTTTTCAGTGCAAGACAAAAACATTTGAGTTTTGGAAGCTGTTATTAAAATTAGTCTAAGACTATTCCACAGCAAACTTCCCGACTGACCTTCAGTTCCTGGAATGGCAGAGGGATGCATCATGCCAAATTGAAGAGATTCTTGTAGTTGCGATGCTAGGGTTTGTAGGACAATCATCCGTTCTTCTGGAACAGGTTCATCTTCATAATGGTAGGATAACATTCGATTCCAAGCATCATCAACATCGCGTGCTTCACTACTATACTTTAAATTATCACAAATCGTATCCCTAGTATCTTGTGTTCTTAGAATTCAAAATTTCTTCACCCTGGCTGGATCCCTTTTGTTTGTGTACTGGTTTAGGAAAATAGGATTGGAACTCTTTTCTTCCCTTCCCTTGTTTCAGGAGCATAGCATTGTAGTGCAAGAAGGTGGATTGAAACCAAATATTGAAATGTAATCAGCCAAGGCCAACAGCACTCCCCCAACATGCGAACAGCAAGCCATGGAACTAGATTTGCAGTCACATTCTGCATCCACAATCTCGCCTGTCCTTTTGTGGAGCATGACAGCCACTTTGTGAACCTCATTTCTCATCGAGGCTTGCACATCCGCCTTGCAACAGTAACTTTGGGGAGAAACAATCTTTGATATTTTGGATGTGACCATCCGAAAAATATCTTCTTCTTCGGGAAAGAGATTTGCCAGTGGCGTATGAAGTAGCCTGATGTTCCTTCCTCATCGGATGAGCATGATACACGTTGGAGTTCGGTGTTCAACACTGCAGTTTGAATCATATGATAATAAATTACTTCATCATTGAAACCAGATGGTATGGGTATGGAAGGAAACGCTTTCCAACCTGCAACAAGTCAATAAAAATTAGGGATTACTTTTTTGTGTAAGTTTATGAATCATTACATATTATAGGTATACATAGGTATACCAAAGTTTATTTTGAGCATTGCTAAAGCAAGCAGCACGATGAAATGCAAACTACATACAGAATACACCAAAAATTAACACCTCGCTTTTTAGCGAATTTTCTTAGAAAAAGTTAAGTTGCAATGGCTCCTATATTATTGAAATAAACAATTTAAAAATATCTACGACTCCTAATTCGCATTTTTCAAGTAGTGCCCCCCATTTTTCATTTCAGATTCGGAATCTAAATGAAATTTAATGCGCGAGTCCACATGTTTTTGGAATTGTAGAATATTATTTGGAACGAGTTTTTTGCCGTAAAATTGGTAATTAACAATATATTTGCATTCAAGTGCTCAAATTTTTAAACAATGTAACATAATGCAATACGATAATTATGAAAATTCGCTCATACGATAATGCTGTAAGACTAGAACTTATTTTGTTAAGTGAATTTTCATAGAAAATGAAGCTATTGCATTGGCTCTGGAAAATTTAAATGAAAATTTTCTTCATCAAAATCCGTTTTGAGGCATTCTGAAACGATTCCTGGGTTTTAATAATTTTCATATAAATATACATGTATGTCATTCCAGACGATAACTCAATTTAGGATTGAGGTAAAGAATCTGTTCTCGCGCCAAACATTCAAGCTTTCCAAATGAAAGGATGAGTTTGTTGGCCAGCAGTTTTTGAGCAGAATGAATTTCCTAAATTTCAAAAAATGTGCTAAAAAAAGCTAAAAATCATCTGTTTTATGTTTGTAGCATAATTTTAGTCAAAAGAAGTTTATCAACGATGAACTAAAACATTAACAAATTTATGCACAAAAGTATGCAGAAAAATGGACTTCAATTTCAATAACATTTGCTGAAAAGCCTATAAGATCTGGAAAACAGCTAAAATTCAAAGGCTATGTCGCATTGCAAAATATCTGTTCAAACTTTTCTTCTATCAGATTAGTATTTAACAATTTCTCAGCATTTCAAATATTTTACGGAGATTCGCTCAGAATACGATCAAGCTGCACGACTGGAACTTTTTTCCATTTTCTGTGTTTTTTCATTACAGTAATTAAACAGCATTCTCATTTTTGACTCGTATTGATGAGGTTGATTGTGCAGCGAGAAGGGGTGTCGCTAAGTACCAACAAGGGGGAAAGTCATATCAACTCACATGTTCCTAAGGTCGACATTGAAATATCGGGTTTTTGAAGATATTCAACGGCCAAATGTGATACATGATTTAGGAGTAGGTATTTTTTCACGCTGAATCCCGTGAGGCCGTTCTTTCATTAATTTTTTTTTTTTTTTTTTTTATACCAACCCCAAAAAACGGCCAAAAGTTCCCCACTTGATTTCCACAGTACGTATTTCTACGTTGGTATTGCGAATATCAATGAAAGAAAGCCACATGATTCAGCATGAAAAAATAGGTAGGTATCTCCAAAATCATGTATCACATGTGGCCCTTGAATATCTTAAAAAACTCGGTATTCCACAATTGGCATTATTTTTTTGCGCGATTGAGCCCAGTTATGGGCACACAAAATTCGAGTGATGGGTCATTTTTCTATAAAATTTCATGTAGATACCGAATCTAAAACAAAAAATGTGGGTTCCAATAGGTAAAACGCGAATTAGGACTCGTAGCACAACTGTGGCACATGAAAATGAAAATCCAATTCCACCATTGAATAGCATTCGAAAAATAAAAGGGAGTTCCCATTTAAAGTTTTTTGATATCTTCAAGAACGAAGACAATAAATGGCTGGAAAATAAATGGTGCTATATGTATAGTCGCAAATGAACGGAAGTGTGCGAAATCCCATTTCCCAATGCGAAGTAATTTCACCCGGTCCGTACCGTCCAGCCCTCTTCCTCTGACTTATTTACGTATTTTCTTGTTAAACTACGCACGTGAAATTGGGTGGGAAGGGGCGTAACGAATATTGTACTATAATAGCAGGTCACCTGCATTTCTCTACGCAACGTTACTGATCTATTGTATCTTTAGTAATCGTTTCAATATACGTTTATATTACAAAGTCGTGTCATTCCATGTCAGGGGAAAGCCCTTACTATAACGCCTAAGTATTTATTTAGCTCATAGAAGGGTCGTTGGGGCCTATCTCAAGATAACAGCTAGAGTGAACTACCTACATACGTAACTAAGGTACATGAAAAATAGTTAAAGTTAACTTAGGGCTGAAATAAAGAACGGATTTCTTACCTGTTATGGGGAACAAATCAAATTCGTCATTATTAGCGGCTGCAGCATTAATGTCCATCCTTCTTTCTTGGAGGTATTTTCTCTTCAGGGGTTGCCTGCCCTCCGTCAACCAAAGGATCGACGGGTATGTTTTTGTTAAGCACATCTTGTACTTGAACTACAATATCTTCCTTCGAAGAGCCAGCACGCACTTTCACACCGCGGACGGATAACAAACGTTTTAAAACAACAACCGAGTTCGCCGAAATGTCAGGGTTCGGTAAAGTAAAGAGGTACCCGGTGTCGGGTCGTCCGTATCCCGAGTTATTCTTTTGTGAGGCACTTTCGCTGCCATAGTAAATGACTAATGTAAAAAAATAAAACAATAATAATAAAAACCAGCTCGCACAGAACACAATTTAGATGAAGATTAGGGATTAGCAAGATTAATGAAAACTGAAGTTAGGAAACAAACCCGGTTTCACATAAAATAGAGATACAACAAAACCGGTTTGACATAAAATAGAGATACTCTCCGTCTTCTTCGACATTTTTATATCTATTCCAGGCTCTGATTTGAGTCAACGCCAGTTAAAAAGTTGTATTGTATAGTGGTTTTGAAAGGGAAATGGCAAAAAAGAGTAGGTAGGTGGGCAAAAAGTGAGTATATTCCATGAAGACATTTGGCTCGGCGATTCTGTAACCTTTCACGGGATGGTTATCTCATGGTTACTTCGCGTCACACGCTAGAGCGCAGTGCGCATGCGTGAAATTCTGCTAATTCCTCTAACTTTTCGCTATATGGAAAAGTTATAGAAGAGAAAGAAAGTTATCTGCGACGGTTGATCACCAGAAATTTTTAAATTGATTGATTAATGATAATATAAGAGAGTAATTGTATTTCAAAGTTTGTAGTACCTACTGAGAAAATATCGCCTAAACGCGAAATAAAGAAAAAAAGTTTACTTATACCTATGTAACCAGGTTTCTTATTGAAGGAATCTTGAAAAAAAACCCCAATTCTACTTCGATTGGCCTCCATTTGATTTACCGATGCTTCCCTTGTGAGCAGCCGAGCTACTATAATTTATAGTATCTTACTATATTTTTGGAAAAATAAGTACTAAATAAAAAATATTCGGTATAAAAAAAAACTATATTTTTGAATTTTAGACAAATCCGATTTTATTGTTGATATTTCCAAGTTTTCATAGTAGAAGTCGAATAGTTCAAACGACAGCAAAAAAATTAATGTTGGAATTAGCCCGAAAGTGACAAATATCTTTTAATTAAACATTATCAAACAGTTTTGGATTAATTTTTAGTTGGTGGCTGCCTATGTCAATATAATTCGATTTTGATGTAGAATTGTACCTACTTACATATCCAGGGTGTCTCCAAAACAGGTGTCACACAAAAAAAGAATCGATTCTACAAAAAATTTGCAACAAAAGTTCTTCATAGAAACTTTTTTTTAAACGCTTAGTTTTCGAGTAATTCAATATTTAAGATTTTGTTCGTGTTTTCAACCTTATATCACTAAAATACCATAGCTCCCTCAAATGACAGTGAAAATTAAAAAATGAGTCCACCGTTGGAAAGAAAGTAGGTACGATTTCCTACCACCATGATACCAATTCAAAATTTTGTGGTAAATTTTACTTTTACTTTGCTAATTAGGGGAGAAAACTGTGCTTTAATATTGAAAAACATTGGTTTTTTCATTGAAATCGAGGGTTTTCTTGAAAAAATACCTTTATGAAAATACGAGTTTGGGGTCGGTTTCTGCGTAATATTTTACGCTGAGTCGAAAGGTAACACTTGCATATCTCTCTAACCCCGTTATAACAGAATTTTACACTTTAGCTGATTAGTTTCACCCCCAAAATTTATCATACCAAATGAACTAAAATTTGTAAGCTGAACTGTAAAATTCGGTCCGAATCAGGGAAAGCAACGACGGAGTTGGTGACGGGTGGCAGTGTTGCCGCACCTTAAGAATCATGTTCAATATATTATTATAATCTTAAATTCCAGTCAAATAATACGTTTAAAACTTGTCGGTAGGTATTATAGATCATTGATCTGCTTAGATGGAAATGAAATAATAACCCTTTGTGTAATAACTTGCAGCGTTTTTCCAAACTCTCTTGTGACCTAATCTACTATTTTAAACAGATTTCGCAACTGGTATGTAGACAGGTAAGCTGACGTCGCGATAACAATAATTACCATGATAAAAGAAGAAGTAGGCCTTCACGATGCATCGTGAGAAAATAGGAAAGGGAAGAAAGCCTTCCCTTTTCCTACTTTTGAGCTCATTGTTGATTGTGAAGTTACACGTACATATCAGAGTAAGCAGGTAGCTAAGTACACCATCTACTTCCTTCATTAACCTTAGCAAGTTCCCTCGGCTTGCTCTTCATTCCACCGGAGAAACTAATAATATTAACATAAACTAAGAACTAACCTTAGTTTCCCAATGAGAAGATTTTAAATAAACTTTCAGATTGATAAAAACCCTTAGTATGTTCGACCCAACAGACCAATGACCAATGACCAATCCTAGAAAAACAATAGGTATAATAAGTTCCAGTCATGCATCATGAACGTATGGGCGAATTTTTGTAATTTTGCTTCCTCACTACCAAGGTAGAGAAGCTTTGTGTTCGTACGAGAAATCGAAAAAACTGTTGTCTTTCAAGATCAAAATTTGCTCTAGCTTTTTGCGTTTTAGTGCTTGCTGATAAATTTTGGTTCAGTTTCCGTGCCTGTTTGACTGACGGTGGTAAATCCTTGTCACACCCAAAATTCAACCAAGTTTTTGTCCGATTTTCAAGAAACTTTCGGGTATTGTCCGGGTTAGCTCCTAGACGGTCCCCCATACCTTTAATTACAATTTGATTAATAGTGGCCCGTACGCTTGCGAAATCTTGAATTGCAAAAGGTCGATTCCTCATCATCTATTGGTACCGATCATGGTTGTTGGGTACATGTTCTAGGAAAATGTATTTTACCGCAATTTGTTACGTAATAACTATTGCGCATGCACAAAAATAATATTGGCAGACACTCCGATACTGATGGAGCGATTTTGATGAAATGTTCAAGGATTGTGGGGTCTAGTCCGACCGATTCCATTTACATCTAAATCACAGATCAAATTTACATCAGTTAAATTTCCTAGAACAAATTAATAACTGTAATTGCACTAATTGAACAAAATGCGTTGGTTTTGACGCCATTACTTATAAATATACACCTAGGGAGCTTAGGTGCTAATAACACAGGCTTGCGACCAAAACAGTTTTTGCACCATTCAACCTAAACCAGAGGTCTCTTGGTGCGTTGAATCCAAAAATGACACCCATTTTGCTCCATTACTGGGTACTTTATTCCCGGTCATAGTGAGGGGACCCAGATTTTCTTCTAGAGAAAAAAAGAAGGGAGAGAGAAAGAGAGAGAAATAGAAAGAGAAAACACGTCAAAGGAGGTCTACCGACATGAAAATAACAAACAAAAAAGCACTCTTCTTATTTCAAAAGTTTTTTGGGGCCCCAATTTTAAACATTTCAACCCTTCAATTTCATTGTATAGAGTTGATCAAGTCGATATTACAGAATCTCTGGCCGATGTGTTATTTCTGAATCAAATTTCCTAAACTTTGGTTCAGTTGTCCCAGATAAAAACTTTGGACTGTCGATGCCAGTGCAGCGCACTGGGGGGGGGGGGTACTAGTCATTCTCTGATCCAAAATACTTTTCTTGCAGTATTTTTCCTGAAGCATCTGTCTGTGACATTGATCTTGATATTTATAAAAAAAGTGAAAAGGAACATATGCAGAGTTCGCAAACATCGTCATAAGCAAGTTTTCCACTTTACTTGACAAATGTTTAGTTTATTTGTTCACTCATTTTTATCTCGAATTTCGGAGAATCGTGGCTAGGAAAGCATCGGCAAAATTTGTCACAGACATACACACAAATATTCTCACAGACATATATACACCCAAGGCGTTTTTTCACGGATTCGGTCTTTAAATGGTCTGAAACAGATTTGTAATTGATTATTTTTATTTATCCATTTTTATCTTGTTTTATTTTTTCCCCATCCTTGGGTTGTCCCACCCCCCTAGATCGATTTATTCCAATATGTCGTCCCTCTATTGACGAGGCCTACCTTCAGAGGGGCGTCCTAAAAAGCTTGTAGTTCTCCCCATTGGCTGTAGAATTCATCATAATTTGTAACATAGTATCTTCTTCAATTTTCTTTACTCGACCGTGTACCAAAATTTTCACGACTTTGGGATTATATACGGCATCGAAAGGTTGCCCGTTTAGGTAGGTACACATTCAGTAACTGGGTAAGTACGAGAGAGACTAAGGCTATCAAACCAAAATAAAAACACCAAATGAGTATCCAACTTCTATATCCATCTTTTCAGTTGAAATTACAAGAAAGTTAACATTAAATTCCTTATTATATTCTCAAATAGCTTGCTCAGCTGACTACATTACGAATAAATTTTTACGGACGTTCAAAAAATAAGAAAAACTTGGTACACATTTCATACCTATCCAATTTGTATTTTCCTTTTTTTCGAAGATCGAATTTAGTTAAATTTATTCCTTATAATACCCCTTGTGTAATAATTGACGAAACATTGGGTTCACCATTCTGTACCATAAGGTGAGGAACAACCCTCCAAATCGAGGACTTAATTTTTAGGTTTCATTTCCGAAAATTGAAAAACTAATAACGTAAATTGACAATAATATAAACATTCCTAATTTACAAAATTTGAGTAGGTAGGTGATTTCCCGGTGACATCACATTTAAAATGATAAAATTAAGTAAAACAGCTTTCGTCAACCAGATTCCCTTTAAACACATATCAAAATGGATTTGAAAACAATTTCTCTCGTGGTCATAATCAACATTTACGTTGGCAATAAAGACACCATCAAAGATACATTAATAGATCCCTTAATATTAAATTTTGTTATGAAAATGTAAGAAGGCGTAAAGTTCATTTCACGAAAGTTACCTATAGCCGTAGTTCTAACCCCCCTCCTTTCGAAAAAGGATGATAAATAAAAACTGGGTTACCTACATTAATTTGACCTACAAGCTACTCAATGGATATATTTGAAGCAACGCTTTTCAGGCTCAAAGCCTACCAAAAAGATTCTCTACTAAAGCAACGAAAAATGAAGGCAGGATAAATTACAAAAATGTCGAACAATATTATTGTATCTTGTTTATCGATACGTATTTCAAGATTTAATGGTGGTTGTCTGTGCTTTTTAAGATACCCATTCTCTAGGGTCCACGTCAAAGATTACCTAAAAGAACAATTTAAATGCATTTACCTGCAGGAAGAAAATATATTTATCAGACCAGATAATGTTCTCCAAAGGTTACCAGGAGAAATGCTTAATTGTTTTTGGGTTTATCGTCTTGGATACGAATATGGAGTACAATTTTAACCGTGGTCTTCCGCTACTTCCATGATATTTTGATCTCAAGGATTGGATGTCGTACAGCTGTACAAACATGCAACTACACAAAAGCCCAGGCGGATCCCATAACTAGAACGCCAACAAATTATAGACGAACTAAATTGATTTTCCATTTGAGTTGGCCTCGCTCCACAAATCGAATTTTTTGTGACGTGACGTGACATGAAATTTTCCTAACGATAACATCCCTGTAAACCAACCACGTTCTCCGATTTGAATACGTTGAAATCGTTCAACGTTCCATGAAAGCCCTGATCACGCACACTACCAGACATCAGAAAATTTGCATTTTTCCATGTTTATATAAGTTTTGAAACAGTATACTTTGCTCCACCAGGTCCTATTTTTGGATTTGTAATCAAATTTGTTCACCATGCTTTTGAGATAGGGGTGTCTACTAATGATTTGGCATTAAGTTCACATTGTTCCACATTCCATAGAGAGATCCATTTTCATATTTTCATGGTTGATTAAAACAGAAGACCTGCATTCAATAGGAGTAGGGTGGAGAGACCAGTGATTGACAGGGACCCAGTGATTGACATCTCACCAAGAGGTTTTAATAATAAGGCATTTAAAAGTGTTTTACGGGCTTGATCCATTTGAATTTTGAGGCAAAATACGTTTTCAGTAAAGTATAAAGGCGGAAAAAGGTTTCAGGCGGGTTTTTGAGAAACCTGGATAAGGTTACTCAACAGAACCTCGTGTTGTAATTTCTTTGGTGCTGTTTCTTGTGCTTTTATAAGGAGGTAAGCGTTAATTCTGCTTCACCATGCCCTCCACATTTTCAAATTCGATTGTTTCCATGGTTCTTCTCAATCATTTTTTTGTGTAGCTTGCATTTATGCTATCATTTTTTGGAAATAATCAAAGATAACATGTGAAAATGCAAATATCAATTACTAGTTCCCAAACTGATGTCCCCTCAGTTATTGACAGTGCAGTCAATATGGATCTCTATTCGTTCTCTATTTTTTATATTTATATAAATACATAACAACTCACAAGCTGCTAGTTTACTATTAGAATCGTACTGTGCCTATGGTATCAAGAAAACATTGTACCTATTTTGTGATGAAACATCCGGTGATATTTTCAACTTTTTCTTTATGAATACTCATATTAATTTCATATTTAGATTAATAAAACTAAGTTAAAATTCTCAATTTATTTGTAAAATGTTGAAATAAAATGTTGATACAAGGAATCATTTATTGCAGAAGAACTGCTGCGTCATTCATAGGGTGTCAATCACTGGTACAACAAAAAATGTGGCTGTCAAATACTGGGTCAAAAAATTGATTTCGAAAAAACGAATTTATGATGTTTTGTGGCTTGAATTAGTGATTTTTACAATACCGAGCAGTTCGAGGACATCCTGATGCAGCAATAGATTTAAGATTCAAGTTTGAACAAACGAAAAAACATAACTTAATTGCTTGTCAAAGCCAAAATGCCTCTTAAGGTGTCAAAGACTGGCCCCACCACCCTGGACCTACTCATGGGTCGGAAAAATTATTTGTTATAATTTTCAAATAACGCTTGATCTAATTCTGAGAATTCAGAAACCAACCACGCTCTCCTATGAGTAGGTCTTTTTCTACGAGTTTCCGAAATTTTAAATAATTACTACATCACAACTGCACCCTTATCGCCTCAGCACTACGACACATTTGAAACTGTAGCGTAATTCAAACCTGCCCACTGTGACGTCTATGAAATCTGCCCACTGTGGCGTATTTGAAAATATGAAAAATCTTAAAGAAAAAAAAAAAATAATAATAACTACTTATTGTAGGAGAGCACGGTTAGTGTCAAACTTCTCAGAATTAAAATGTAATTTCAGTTAAAAGTAGTTTTAAAAAAATGTGAGGAAGCCCAATGCTCCCAGTCAGTTAAGGGGTTGTTTTTAGGGAACTCTTGAAACCAGAACCAAATACGAGTATATTCAAGTGGTCCAATTTTCGACAGTACACATTTTACCATCTCAGCGAGTAACTATTGTACACGCATACCACGAGAGCCTATTAGGAAGAAGTGGAAAAGCAAGTTACCTAATCAATGCCAAATTTAACAATTTTAAAATTCCAAGATACAAATTTAATACTTTGAAGAAAATTAAAATAAAATGTTTTCGAAGTACGGTTTACAGTACTTAACTAAATACGTGAATTTTGTTTATTATAAAAAACATTGATTAATTCATCCTGCCTTCTCAAGTCTTCAAGATTTCACTATGAATAAAACTGTAACAGCAGCGAAAACAGCTAACGATTCAAAGTAACGCATTTGTGTAACACCAACGTAGGTGAATTCCTCATTGATGTTCAGTTATCAAGGGATTTTTTGCTGAATAGGATTTAGGAAGTGTTCGATGACAACAACCTTCACAAAAACATAAATTCTAGTTTGTTAAGAAAATGAAAAGTTTCAACGCTAGAACAATTCGCACAGGGCTAATAATGTAAAACCTACGTGGTATAGGTACTTCCAGCATGAAAACAAAGGAACCAGATGACCTCAAGTTCACCAATATTTCATGACATTTTCGAGGTTTTTTTCCATTCCGAGAGCAATGCAGATCTTAGAGAGTGGTAGACAATTTGACATAGAACGCAGTAATTACTACATACATAGAAACAATTCACTACAATTTAAGAAATAACTCACTAAGATTTAATTTATAGTCATGACTTCCGACAGGATATTTTTCGAACATCGTAAAATAGAAAATAAAAACGTAAGTACTAGCATTTTCGAGTAGAAATAATGGAAAGAATAATTAGATAATGCAAACAGTCAACAATAACATCAGGAAAGATCCAAGAGGAGGAAGATTTTTTGTTTTGATGAGTGCACTTCACAATATTTCGGCATTTTACGAAATTCAGGTTCTACAATTCGAATTTCTGGCAGTGACCGATAGAATTTCGGAAGTCTATCAAAGGAAAACAATTAACCCCCACGGTTGAGTTTTTATGATTGAAACTGAGTAGAAAGGGACATTTTATGTCTTTAGTTGCAGACTCTTATGCAAGCTCTAAGAGCCACTCAGCTGATCCGGACCCTGGGCATCGTCAAGTAAATGTCCTGAAGAGGCTACATACGAAATTACAGCTTCCTAGAGTGTAAAGCATAGAAATTAGCTTTAAGAGCCACTCATCTGATCCGGACCCTGGGCATCGTCAAGTAAATGTCCTAAAGAGGCTACATACGAAATTACAGCTTCCTAGAGTGTAAAGTATAGAAATTACCTATTAAAATCCACCGCTTCACAGATCAAACCGTTCCCACAATATTCGGATCACCTGCTATGAATCAAATCATCGAAACACCAGCTCAATGAAATCATCAGAAATCAACAAGCGGTTGCAATCATGTTCACAATATCAATTATTGAGAATGATCACCTGAGTGTACACAATTATTCAAATAACCATGCTCATAACTCAGCTTGTTGGCCACGCACTTCGCAGCAGTTAACATAATATGTTGGAGCTTTCGAACGAATGGTCAACGAGTTTCGCGGGATGAAAAACTACGAAGTACCATTTCCCTAGCAACGACTGTAAGAGGAAATCATCAGAATATTTCCGTGAGCAATTTTGGTCATTCAATTTCCGTGACGTTTTTTTAGTTTATGTGCCATAGCAAAGACATAAAATGTCAACAACAAAATCTGTCTGTCTGTAGCAAATTGGTTTTTTACAAACGAGTAAACCGATAGGTGGGTGGCTTCAGAACTTTGGATGCTTAATCACAAATCGTTCGATGATGATTCTAAACACCTGACATCAAATTCAATCACTCCAAGAGTTGAATTTCTCAAAAACACACCATAAAAACTTCACTCTAACTTGTCTCATTGTTTTTGTACGTCTTGCAGTTTAGTGCTGATGACTCACATCAGTCATAGCAGATCTTTTCATAAGCTGAATGACAACATGTGCTCATCATGGCTCTCTTTCAATAGGAAGCTCGTTACTGACTTGACGTCCTCCAAGGACACGGACTGGTTCGCACAGCTGCAGTAAACTTTATACCGCTTGTTACAATTCTAGTCTGTGGAGGACTGTGGCAATTCCGCCAATTCGGCAAGTACAGATCCTATTTGCTCAATAATAGTTGAGAACTCAACTTAACTTTGGGAAAGATTGAAAGAATTATAGTAGGTCATGTACACACGAGAGCTGCATCAGTAAACATTCTTCTACAAAGACCGTACTATAAATAAACTTACGAATCATTAATATAAGTAAAATAAAAATGCATAAGAGCCTAAGCTTGCAGGCATTGTTTGGTCAAGTTTAGTTACAGTAATGGAGTGATCGAAAACTGAATGTTTATTGCAGGTAGTGTAGAACCCAGGCGCTAGGACACCCCACCAGGCCAAAGATGTACCCGCGTATTCATGTCCCATAATAATTCATTTAAAAAAATATAAACTTGGCAACACTTCCTTTGGAATGTCAAAAATTGAGCTCATTCGAGCGTATTCAGAGTGAAAAAGGGGGGGGGGGGCGGGGGGGATCACTTTCTTGATAATCAACACTGGCAATAAACAGGGTCCATAGTGAGAGGCCTGGGTATATATGCGTCCGACTGGAAGCCCCCAGATAAATTGTAGAACGGTAAAATGCAACAAGGATATTACTAGCATTACCTAACAAGTCTTGGATATTACATATGTACACCGGGGATTTCATCAAACCTTTTCGAATATTAAACACAATCTCGTATCGATTTTTCTATCAATTTTCATAAAAATTTATTTTTGTGAGTTCAGTGCATGGTATGAAATGCTGTAACGATCCTAGTAAAAAAGCTTGTTGGTTCTGAACTGCGTTCACATCAAACCTCTCACTTAAAAAAACAAACAATAGCCTATGTTTCAGGTTTAGGTTAGATAAGTTTAAGGAGTTGAGGCATTAAAAACTCGTTTTGTGACCATTTTACCCTTTACAGTATCAAGAAAACTAGACAATTTGCAACATTATGGCCTCTGCAGTCATGTTATGAAACAGAAAGTTGATGAAATATTCACGAGCATAAAATAGCGAATCACAACAGGATTTAACAAAATATCTCACTTGACAGAATAAAAAAATAAAAAGTTAGCTCAAGCCACCAAGAATTGCTTGTCTGAATATTGAAGTACTCACATGGTATAGTTGTCTTTTTTGAGTACAGCAAACTGAGTAAATACAAAAAATAAATTCTTGAAACTCGTACCTATTTTGAAGTATCAATTCCATTCCAACTTATCCCTTCACGTCATTTCCAAGAGCAAAACAATAACAACGCCGGCGGAAAATTACTGGTTCACTGTCAGAAATCAATAATGTCAAATTCATAACTGTCCAATTACTAATGGAGACAAAAGCGGTGTATAACAGCTAGCCAACGTAAATAGTTCGTTTGATATAACATGAATTTTGAATTATTTGCATTAAATGCACACTTTTGACTCATTTCAATAAAAATATCTTCATCCTCTTAGACGTTTCACAGTGTGATCCAATGAATTACTTTTTTCGGTTCATTATTTCTATAGGTTTACGTTAGGTTTACATTTTGTTCATGAGTTTCTCACTTTCGGTTGATTTAATATAGATATAAGTGTTTTAAAAAGCCCAAATTAAAAAGTAACAAAAAAAGGGGGGGGGGGGTGTAGTAAGGTGATTATGTGACGTCTGTTTGCGCTGGGTTGTCGCCGGCAGGGGTCAGATGATCGCGAGAGATGGCTGCAGTGTACTGGGCACTACCGACTTGGGAGTCGCGAGGGGATCCGGCAAGGGACTCGAGATACTCGATTTGGACGGGTTTGTAGAGCGACAGCTGTTTGAGGGCCTCGTCAACGGAGAACCACTTCCTTCGACGACCTGTAAAAGATGATGAATTATAACGCAACGGTTGACAAGTAATGAGTAAGAAGGTGTACCAATATTAATAAAATACAGTCGTTTGTGCTGTTCTTCAGGTCATTCCCCTTCTCCTTTAACTCAGCAGGTCACCAGCACAAGGTGAATGTGTTTGATGCAGTGTTTCATCACATGAGATGGTGTTTTGAAAACCAAGTGTAGTGCAGTTTATACTTTTTTTCTGCGTTGTAATATCTCTATACTAGCTACACATATGGGATGGTTTCATAGAAACCGAATACATACAATAGTGCCTAAAGCATATATTCATGAAAAATTGTCAAGTTGCATTAACATAGAGCCCTCTAATCAAAAAGGAAGGCTAATTTCCCGACTTATAAACATTTGATATTAAGACCAAGACCATAAGATATTAGGACCAACTGTGTAAGTCGAAAATAATTACCAATCGTGTATAAAAAGTGTATAAACTTTGATAAAAATAGATGAATGGTGATGACAGAACAGGTAAATGTAGGGAAAACATCCAAAATGCATAACAAGAAAATAAGTTCGGAGATAACCACTAATATAAAGATTGTAGCAACCTTATTTTAGAGGGATGAAACCTAAAAACATTGCTCAATGGTAAGACAAAACATAATATCTGATTTTCATGTAATATCAAGAGGGAAAACCTTACATAGACCTACATTAAACACCCCTTCCCACTAAAACCCATTCTGTAGGGTTCATTCAGTATTTCTTTCTTAGAGCTGGTAAAGAAAACAATGAGAAACAAAAACCTCCTAGTGGTGTAACAGAATAACATTCGCTTATCGAATTCCGAAGATAGTTGAGGAGACTAAAACATCGGGAAGAACGGGTGGAAATATAGTACATAGTGCACGCGAGACATGAAGTGAAAATAGACTGATGTTCCACAGAAATAGATCATTTATTGTTGTTGACATCCCCCGCCTGGACGTGAACCAAAGCAAAGTTGAAATTGTATGGGGTGAGGCATTAAAACGACTTCAACATGAACGAATATTACCATTGTAATGAATTCCACAACTCACAATTCCATCAAATGCTTATAAAATCGATAAATTTGAAAGATCTGAATTTCATAATCTTTTTTCAAGATGCAAATCAAATAGCCTTGGAGTGAAGCCCTTGAATTTGTAAATACATCGTTATCTATTGATCTTTTCACTGTCTTCAGTAAAAAACACAAACTTTTTAAAATCCCATTACAAAAAACTTTACAGTGGAATTTACAACGGAAAATACAGAAGAATTTGAAAAACTTGTCAAAACAAAGGATATCTGAACCAATTTTGAATTTTGTTATGTAGCTGAATGAAGATCATTCAATCATTATTAAAGCAGTCGTAGCACAAACACGTGACAAAAATGTGTGTTGGTTGTTTTAGTGTGTTTGAACTAATTTACGCCAATATATTGAGTTCATCTTCCATCTTCACCAAATTCAAATACTTAATCTGTTGTGGATTTTGATTGTTTTGCGTTGCGTAACTTGCTACTGTGCGCCCTGCGAATGTGCAAAATTTATGCACTTGTTCTACAAAATGTGTGAATTAATGAACATCTTCACACTTAATCGAACGATTTTGCAAGGTTTACAAACGCAGGATTTTGGATTGTCATAATCCCTGTGTTTCAGTGAGTACCTGTGTTGCCAGACTCTTCCCGACAGAAAGGGGGGACAGCTAATCATAAAAAGGGGTACAAAGAGTTACATGGTGTTTCCAAAAGGGGCATTTTTGGGGCTACATATTTTCAGGCATATTACATAATTTCAACCCACAAATTATCATTGTTAACTCAAAATTGTCAAAATAAAAATATGTTTAATTCGGTTGATACATGAAAGACCCATTACTGTGATACCAAAAAGGATATTTAAAAAAAGGTGGTGGAGGAAGAAGCAACTTCAGACTCCGCCCCTGTGGGGAATAAATCCCTTTACGTATTTAAATAGGTACCTATAGTATTTATATTCCTAGGCATATCCAGACAGCCACAGACTGAATATGATAATGAATTACGATTGTAACGTGTTCTACACCCTCTGAAACACAAAGAAAATGCCTCCCCACCCCCAAGTGCCGACACTGCAAAAACAAAAACAATGCCTTGGTATTGTTTCAACTACGGTATACATGGATACAACATTGAGCAATGCATCCCTTACCTAACGTCGGGTCAGCGTAAGAAGTTATGTGAGATGGTGATGGTATTGGTATCACCAGATGGGCCGCGAGAGAGGGGAACCTCCTTCGGTCCAACACCCACTTCCCGCTCCTGCCATTGGCATGCAGACGGTGGGGAAGTGTTAGATGAGTGTAGAGGGGGTGACGGACTGCGGTCAGCTGATTTCCCCCACCTCCTTGCCTTCACGTAACTTCCTACGCTGACCTGACTGTAGATCCATACATTTTACCTTTCACATACCGAGTTATTTATTTGTTGGTTTATGAAGGAAATAGTTCCATAAGTAAAAAAGGAGAAGTGAGTGGATATTTATGAAAAGAGGTAAAAAAGGGGATCCTGAGCAAAAATGGGTACATTTGGGCGTACCACCAAGGTCTTAGGGGTTGGGGGTTTTGTATCTAAAAAGGGTTACATGTACCGCCAAAAAGGGACGTCTGGCAACACTGGTTAGCACCTTGATAGGTATTTTTTGTACTATCTAATCAGGAAAAAATGAGGGGCTCCTGTGTTCTGATCGACATTTTTATCCTAATTTGCTCGAATTCATATTGCCTGTACCTGTTGCATTGCATGCACCTTAACAATATGTTACCATTCTACCTATCCTCACTCATAGTAAGGTCAACTTCAAAACTTTTGCGTACAATGGAATGTAGTTCTTAGGTTCTAGGTGCTCTACCTAATTAGAGTAAAGGAGGCACCATTCGACCATCTAACCAAAATCTATTTCTAATTTGGGCATATATCGATCTATTTTCAAAATTTTAAATGCTTCAGAATGAAAATAAAACGAAAATAAACGAAGTCTTAAAAAATGTTAGTTACAGATAGGATGTTCAATAGCAAGTGAGTTGGAGTCAGGATCTACTTAGTTCATTTCACTGCCACTAGGCTCGCACGCATCCTTATTTGGAATCGCGAATAAGTTGGTACTTAACCTGATAGCTACCGAGCGATCGCGCGCCCGCCTCCCGCTGCAGCCCAAGACACTGTGGTGCCGTCTCACCCTCCAGCCCAAGCTTTTTCAACCTTTTCCCGACGATTTCGCGCTGCGTTAACCCCTCTATTTTCGTCAATCCCGTCATACTTCATATTACATTTAGACAAGCAAAGTGTTCACTTAATGTTTTTCTTTGAAATACAAGTTTTTTCCGTTTTTTTTTTTTTTTTTTTCTTTCTTTGTGCTTTGTGTGGATTAAGTTTCATCATAACTCATAACCAAACAATGTTTCGCTAGTTACATTGTCTTTTTTGTTTATATATTTCTATTTTCAACATCTGAATATAGGTAGTCATGAAGATTACGAGTCAGCTTATGAATAAACGGAATGCACTATAGTTGTTTATTGTTTTGCAAAGGAGAATAAGAGTGTTTCCCATCCCTCTTTCTCATTTCTTTCTGATGTTTACTTTCTGATCTTTCTGCGATCTTCCGAGTGACACTAAAACTAACAAGGCCGATTATGACGTCAGCGATGTCTCTCGGATACCCAAGTAAACACTATCTAAAAAATAAGTTCATTAGCCTCGCAGATAGATGGCAGAGGAGTTCAGATCGCGTGATGGTGCGGCTCGCGCATAAACACGGCCATGGGACCAGGGGCTGTATCGGAGTTTTGCGCTTAAATGCGGGCCTGGGAGGACGGCGACGCTGTTGTTTTGCGCTTAAACACGGCCGTGGGAGCGATCAGGTTAAAGGGCGGTTATCTAGGATGGATGTCACGGGTTACCTCTACGTATTTGAGAATAAGGCGTAAATAAAACACACGTTAGCACCCGAATGCAGGGTTTCCCTGCCCCAGCTCTGAAAGTAGGGTCAGCCTGCCAATTGACGGGATAAGCTCTGCAATTGGCTGGAGCCGTTGGAGGAAAGGAAGATGGCACAGCATCCCCACTCCGCTCTTACACCTTAAATTAAAATATATTTGTAATATAATTCCCACCACGAAATAACTCGATTTCGTGAAGTGGGAATTATATTACAATTAATAATCAAAATTTGTAATGATCAAAAGTTTTAATAATCAAAATTCGTGTTTCTATGGGTATCCGATCCATGGTTAATCAAGAGTTTTAATAATCAAAATTCGTGTTTCTATGGGTATCCGATCCATGGTTAATCAAGAGTTTTAATAATCAAAATTCGTGTTTCTATGGGTATCCGATCCATGGTTACAACTTGTCACTAAAAACCTCAGGACTTGGAGAAGATGAAACTTGGAAAACAAACAATGAATCAACTTACCAATAGCACGTGAGTCTTCCCATTCAGGCAGCTCCTCGGTGACGAGCATCACAAACACTTCAGTCCGGTGCTTCCTTTCATCGTTCTGCAAGCATAACATTTGTGCTAAGTACTGAGCTATAGTACATGGTACACACTTATGATACAACAATTTCTCTCCTCATAGAAACTTCCGCTAAAACAGTGCTCAGCTTGGACTTGGGAGAACCCATGGATAGTACCTGTAGTCAGGACAGGAACAGTTCTAGTACCCCTACAAAAAGCTTATGGAAAAAGAGAGAAAAACCTAACTGTTTATTAGTTAATCACCACTATTAAACTAATTATGCAACTTCATATTTGTCAGAGTTTGGTTTGTGTAACTTACAGCTAATAATTCACTTGGTACTAAAGTACAATACACGAGAGTTGTTTGTCAAGATAAAACCTTGTTTTGTTACAAAAGTCACTATGGCATATTGAAGCTGAATAAGCGGCATTTACGGATTTTAATGTTAATTATGAGCGCAATGCACTACCAAAGCATTAAGAAACCATAAAACCCTGCAAAAGTACTCAGGTTTACAAGTAAAGGTTGGTGGGTAAATATGAAACCAGCGCTTGTGGTGGGGCCTCTTTCTTCCTTTTGCATTCAGAAGAATTTAAGAGGAAGGGTGGACATACGCTTGTTTCAAATAGAAATTATCATTGCCCGTACAAGCCCAACCTCAAACAAATATTTCACAAGGTCACCACCAGGCTGCACTATATAAAAAGCTATCTAGCTTTTTAAAGTAAACTAACTAAACAAGGGATTCATAACTGAGCCGACGAAATCTGGTGTTACACTCCGCACCCTTGTAATATTTTGAAAAGCAGACGTATAAAAACATGGAACTTGTTTTAGCAATGTGCCAATTATCGTTTTCAGCAGTCCCTGAAGACGAGGATCCACCCTTTTATACTAACACATTAGCTTTTATGAATCACTTCCCCCCTCGTAAGAAGGTTGAAAATAGGTTATTTTTTTATTGCTCCTTGACATTGTAACGGGCTAAAAATATTTGATACCTCGACAGGAGTTCGAACTCGCGTCGTCACAACTACGAGAAATTATTAATAATTTCCCGGAGTTGCAACGCTCTAACGACCAGAGTTAAGAGGCCAGGGTGACCACACCTCTAAGACTGTGAGAGTTATTTTCCTGGAGCGTAACATTTCCCCGGAGTCAAATACCAGCCGTCTCGGCTGGTTTGGGGTCGGACAAATGACGAAGTGTAACTGCAGGCCGCTGGCTCAGCAGATGCTCGCTGGAACAAGTCAGCAGTCGAGCGAGGTCATTGTCATGGTGTTTTGACTCAAGTGAGTGTGTAAATGAAAGGCATAACAACAGGAAATGTGATGTGTACAGTCTTTTGGCTCGAGAGGGATTTAATTAATTATTGTTTCGTATGATTTCGGGTCCTATTTCGACTGTGCCACTGTAACGGGCTAAAAATATTTGATACCTCGACAGGAGTTCGAACTCGCGTCGTCACAACTACGAGAAATTATTATTAATTTCCCGGAGTTGCAACGCTCTAACGACCAGAGTTAAGAGGCCAGGGTGACCACACCTCTTAGACTGTGAGAGTTATTTTCCTTGAGCGTAACAACATCGATTTTTCCGCTAAAAAAATCTCGAGAGTGCTTTTATGGTAAATATGTCTCTCAATCTTTTTTTGTAAACACATTTTCAAGTGTTTTCGCACTATTTCTAAGTTATCAAAATCCAATTATTTTGAAGGTCGCACCCATGACTGAAGCACGTTGCTTAACTAAATAATAATATATAAATAGTTAGTGGGAATCTATACCAGTACATCATCCAAATGACACATTCCTTTCCAATGTTTTCGATGTATAGACTGAGGGGGATATGATGATCTCGCTGAGAGAGTTAGTCATCTTTCAGCAGCTGCACGATATTACTATTTAGCAGTGACAGGGGAAGGTTTTTACACCTCCCCTCATTTGATAGGTACCTTTATTCATATTCTGGGGAGGAGGAAACAATGTTGTATGGGCGGCTGATTTCCCTCCTCTAACCATGATACGATCTAAGAAGCAAGTTGGTACCTCAAAGACCCCAAGGCGTCTACCCAGTCGCCCAACAACACCAGCCTCTTCGATAACTTCCCTCACAGCTGTAGTAGCTGGCTGCTCTTCAGGTTCAACTCCTCCACCAGGGACGACCCAACAATCGGAAGCACTTGAAGAGCTCACCAGCAGCACCTGCATACATAGAAAAGAATGAAAAATGAAGTAACGAATTTCAAGTAAAACTACAATAGATAATCAATTACAGCAATTAGTTGTAACTAATATCAAAGGACATTGATCTTACTTTACTCTAAGATCAACTTATTTCTATCAATTGATGCATTGTTGTAGCAGTTTGTTTTCAACTCCTTGCTTAAGTACTGTGGAATCGTTCAAATTTCAAAAGGCTTGTATTCAACATCACCAACTGTATTGTGCTAACACCTTTGTCCAATGCACTGAGCATGATGTTTTTCGTGTACTCAACTACTGCTTAATCTGATCACACGAAAAGCTCTCAACAAATGTATTAGTGTAATAAATTCAATCAAAGATTTAGTTTATGAAAAGAAAAATTAGCGCATTGATTGAGATTCGAAATTTTGAAATAAGTGGTGAATGGAGTAGCTGCCTTCTAATAATGATTGTGTTACAAATTCGAAATTTCTCTTCAATATGTGTTTCAATGTGTTGACAATCGATGTATCTAATTGGGTGATCGTCTAACCATCCTTCCAGTAAACAGATATTTTGCTAAGTCCTGCCTATTCGATCAAGTTTCTTTCTGAAACATTGTTTTACATCAAAATACTCCATTTAATCTAATACAACCCACACTTTTCAACAAACCAATTCTACACCCCAGGTTGTGTTCAAACCCAGCTCTATCCCTGTAATTGCTCCATTCACAATACTTATACTCAAATAAACCATATAATAATGGTTGTTTTCACAACCAATGGAAGGGCGTTTTCGTAGTGCATATACTATACGTCAAATGTGGAATTTCACGGTGTTTGAGGACCTGCATCAAATTAGGGGTTTCTAAAACTTTTGAACATTGTCTCCAAGGACAAATTACCATATTGATACATATGATGTCCAATTCATTCGGTTTCAGGCCTCACCAGCTGTGAACCAGTTCGCATTAAAGTTACAGAAAATTAAGGTAAGCAATTGAGAATAAACCACCACCATTCGCCTCTTGATTCTATTATCTGACAAAGTAAACAAAGAACGAGAAAAAAAGCTCCTATTTTCTAATTAAATTATATCTAATAGACCAAACTCAATCAGCATTACTAAATAGGACTTCACTGAAAAGTTTCCCAACATCTGTTCCCAGTACTATCTCTCTGCCCAATCGGTAATAACTACTTATTTAATGGTACAATAAACTAAGCTCTTTCTACTGTACGGATACTGAACCCAGCATTTATAGTAAATCGTTGCTCGACCTCAGCTGTGGACTGCATACTGATAATTGACCACTAGAAGATGTTACATTAGGGCAAAAGTGGTTCAGAATTAGCCCCCATTCTGTGTTACCTAGATTGCCAGATCTTTCTGAGCTGTCTTAGTTTCTTCACTAAACATGGTTGGCAAAACTTGAGAAAGAAGTCTTTTTTTTTTTCTTTTGAAGCAAGCTATAAAATATGGTAGTGGTTTATACCATTAAGGCCACATCATAGAGAACTTCATCAAAATGAATACCTCGTCTTCAGCTTCGGATCTCACACATATGCAGGCAGCACGCCTTCTATATCCATCGGCATCGTAACAGCGAGTAGAGTTTGGTTTCTCTTTCACCATGTTCGTTCGATTTCAGCGTCCTTAGTCGTGTAGGCAGAAATTAAAAATTTTCTTAGTGGCTTGTGCGAATTTCAGGAAGGTGCAGAGGAGCAGTCTTGCTGGTTTGGGGATGAGTTTTAGGGAATCGGGAATCCGAAAGTTTGATTTTTTCAGGTGTAAGGCGGTAAGCCCATTAAGCAGTCAAAGTCTCGTTTCCATCTTCAAAGAAAGGGTTTCCCCGTCTGTGGAAAAAAAATCAATAATAAGTTATTACCAACCAAGAGTTGAAATCAAGCACAATCACAAGAAATTAGGATTACAGAGTAATACACCTTTTATGCCGAGCTAGTTTGACGCAAATTCAAATGTGCAGTAGGATCCATATTTGAATGGAATAATTGTCCAAGGAATCCCTATGTTACTGATATATGGGGGAAGTGGAAATTTATTATACATACGAATTAGGTATTCATTCATTTTATTATTTTTATTCATTTATTATTTTTTTTATTACCATTTCCCATCTTAAATATTAAGATTTATATTGAAAAATGTCAAGATATACCACCTTTCAACAGTCCATTACACGCGCCTTTTGGTGGAATACCGATACACGAATGGTAGAAGCTACCTGAGAGATACACCACAGTACCACAGATAAATTGAAAAAAAATATTGTAACCGGCTTATTAAAATTGTTTATAGTCCAATCAACTTAGTTTTGGAATGTTGCCAGGTACGTAAAAAGGGGGAAATTGGTAGCTTGAGATGTGAACATTTATCACATAAATCAAGCGCTTTCCAACGAGTGGCGAACGATTTTTGTGCGATGAAAACTGCAGAAGTTCCATTCCCCTAGCAACGGCTGGGTTGTACGTGAACTGGATTCTAGAGCCACTCAGCTGATCTGGGATCGGTCAGTTGTGTTCAGAAGTCCCTCAAGGGGCTACATACCAAATCTCAGAATCGTGGGATCATTAGGGAATCTCCGCGTAACGCTCTCCGCGTGACGCTCCCCGCGTGACGCTTTTTCATTTATGTGCCATAGTAAAGACATAAAATGTCAAAACTTGATGATCTTAGGTCGTAATGATGAGGGAAAGAAGAACTGTTTCGCATTTTCTTTTAAACTCTTTCTTTCGTAGCTACTCAAAACGTATGTACTCTGAACTTGGTATTATAACCTCTTGAAACTCATACGGTGGATACAGCTTTCGTACAAGTACGCAACCACGAGAGACATTTTATGTCTTTGCGAACCCCTTCCCCTGCCTATAAAACCCCGTATTGTATTCTAGAGCCACGCAGCTGATCTGGGATCGGTCAGTTGTGTTCAGAAGTTCCTTAAGGGCCCACATACCAAATCTCAGAATCGTGGGATCATTAAAGAAAAAACTGGATTCTAGAGCCACTCAGCTGATCTGGGATCGGTCAGTTGTGTTCAGAAGTCCCTCAAGGGCCCACATACCAAATCTCAGAATCGTGGGATCATTAGGGAAAAAACTGGATTCTAGAGCCACTCAGCTGATCTGGGATCGGTCAGTTGTGTTCAGAAGTCCCTCAAGGGCCCACATACCAAATCTCAGAATCGTGGGATCATTAGGGAAAAAACTGGATTCTAGAGCCACTCAGCTGATCTAGGATCGGTCAGTTGTGTTCAGAAGTCCCTCAAGGGGCTACATACCAAATCTCAGAATCGTGGGATCATTAGGGAAAAAACTGGATTCTAGATCCACTCAGCTGATCTGGGATCGGTCAGTTGTGTTCAGAAGTCCCTCAAGGGCCCACATACCAAATCTCAGAATCGTGGGATCATTAGAGAAAAAACTGGATTCTAGAGCCACTCAGCTGATCTGGGATCGGTCAGTTGTGTTCAGAAGTCCCTCAAGGGCCCACATACCAAATCTCAGAATCGTGGGATCATTAGGGAAAAAACTGGATTCTAGAGCCACTCAGCAGATCTGGGATCGGTCAGTTGTGTTCAGAAGTCCCTCAAGGGCCCACATACCAAATCTCAGAATCGTGGGATCATTAGGGAAAAAACTGGATTCTAGAGCCACTCAGCTGATCTGGGATCGGTCAGTTGTGTTCAGAAGTCCCTCAAGGGCCCACATACCAAATCTCAGAATCGTGGGATCATTAGGGAAAAAACTGGATTCTAGAGCCACTCAGCTGATCTGGGATCGGTCAGTTGTGTTCAGAAGTCCCTCAAGGGCCCACATACCAAATCTCAGAATCGTGGGATCATTAGGGAAAAAACTGGATTTTAGAGCCACTCAGCTGATCTGGGATCGGTCAGTTGTGTTCAGAAGTCCCTCAAGGGCCCACATACCAAATCTCAGAATCGTGGGATCATTAGGGATCTCCGCGTGACGCTCCCCGCGTGACGCTTTTTCATTTATGTGCCATAGTAAAGACATAAAATGTCAAAAAATAAATAATAAAATTGAATTTTTCGCATTACCCAAGAGTAAAGGAGCAAAGACAAAAAAAAAAAAAGTCTATAAATATAAAAACTCTGGAAATTATCACACAACGGTTCATTAGTTCTGTATTGCTCCAGGTCTCTGATCTATAATAATTGTTAAGAGCAGTTATTGTTATTTATTGTAATTTATAATTAGTAGGCATTATATTATTAGACGTATCTAATTATTAGACAAAGACACCTACCGATGAGATGGTAATAAAATGAAATAAACACCTACACTTTATGAGTCCTCCTGTAGATACGTAACAAGAGCTGATATCTAGGTACAATAGTACATCAGAGCCAATATGTCAGTTATTACGTGTGTGTAGACAGTTTTAAAAACTCCCCAGAATACCGAATAAGATCTTGCCGAATTACCAAGTACAAGTTCATTCTAGTTCAGCAAGTCAAAGTCGCTTTGTGTTTCTCAAATCGAATGAAAAAACTAACTGATTCAAACATTTTTAAAACTAACATTTCCGCCTGCGCAGCATCTGTGAGATACGCGGAGTCAAATAACGCCCTTAACTACTCGGAATGCTCATTGGTGGTTAACTTAACTGTCAAGCAACGCGACCTGTTGTTCCACACCGCGCGCCCATCCTATGATGAATAACACTTTATTAAGTGTCTATCAGAAACAGCGCTTGTGCTTGAAGGCTTACTATGTAGTATTGGCAAAACACTGGTAGCAATAGTAAACGATTAGGGGCAGAAAGAAGTTGAATGTTCAGAATGGTAAATGGCAGAAGGAAGGATGTTGATGCACAGATGTGCAGCCATTGAGGCAACGAGAGGGACATGGAACCATACAAGGTTTCACATAACAGAACTGCAACGCAACCTGCAGGGAGATTGATGCTGAAAATACTTACGAGCATGGGATTGAAACAAACTCTAAGGTGAAACGAGGGCTACTGCATTAGATGGAGAACTGACGAAGGAAAGAGTGATGGAATCCTAAACATTGTATTCCTGAACCCCTAGTAGAAGGGTACTTGAGGGGGCACGTCTACTGTCACGTGAGCTACACATTGGGCAACGTTATAGACATAACTACTCCTTGATTTTAAGGAAAGACTGAAAAAGTTGGGTAGATAGCAACTCAAAAAATTAGTTAGAATAAAAAAAAGAGTAGAAATTAACACGAGGGTTAATCGATTTGAAAGAACATTGTTAAAATTAAAAAAAGGTTACGAAAATGAACTTCTTCCTATTCCCTTCTCTGTTGTGAGTAGGTGGTACTCATAATCCATAACATACCTCCCCCCTAAAATGAATTTCTAACTCCAGGTATATCTCAGAGGGAAGAGAAAAAATATATATAGATGTCTTTCACAAAATTTGAAACAAAACTTGAAAAAAGTCTCTCAATTCACACAAAACTTAAACGTTATTGTACTTTTCTGGCTCGGTTTGATCTTCTTGGAGTATCCATGTTTGATTCAGCAGAGACTCTTGAGTGCAGATAATGCATGGTGGGGTGACCATCATCCCACTCCACCATATCTTCCACTGGTGCTGAGAAACCCTGGAATGTTGAGGAAGCTGGTTCTTGCGTGGATGCTTGAGGTTCCTTACGGTTTGAAATGGGTGATTTTTCCACAGTTGTTGCTCGGATGTATTATTTAAACAGGTATGACCACCCAGGCGGTCCACCACTGCTCCTTTGATCCATGAAAGATCGTCCTTCTTGAAGGAACGAACACAAACTTCCGAGTTTTTCTCTAAAGATATGTTCCGGTTTCCTCCCTGCTACATTACAGTGATCTGACACCCCAGAGATGTCTCATTTGGCTAAAGATGATAGCTGGTCTCTTCTTTAGGATCATTCCCGCTGGTGACTCTCCTTAGTGCCGTCATGTTCTGTGTTTCGATACTGAAATAGATATCGATTTACTGACGAAAATAGTGACATAGATTCATTTTCACTTAGGGTTCCCAAAATGCATCGTTTCACAATCTTGAAAGCAGGCTTGTCCATTGCTTGTGGATGGAATTGAACGAACATAATTACAATAAGAAAAGGTTATGCAAATTAGCTAATTCCTATTCACTCGCCACTGTTGTGTGTGGAATCATAATCCATAACCGTAACCATGAAAACATCAGAAAAATCAGTAGCAAATTTAGCTATGCCAATTAACGAATTTTAACTTGTGAGGTCATATGACACACTTACGAATTGAGAAAGACAGACCATTTGGACAAGACGAGTATGGGAAATCAAAGTATGAGCAATGACTCCAAAAACCACAAAGAGAATGATGAGTTTTTCATCTGAAATTGTTTCCCAGAATGTGTCAAAAGTCATTCACAAGTAGTTTTTCAATCCTTTTTTTCCACCTTCCTAAAAATATATTAACGATGTACAAATTAAAACAGTTCGCATGATTACGCGGAGCGGGTGCTGTGTGTACTTACTGATTAAGAGAGATCGCCCTAGAAAATGGTTCCCATCAAACAAATTACGCTATATTTAAATGCTATGCGTTGTTTTAGTTAACGTGTATCATTGAAATGAATACAACGGCTTCAGAATAGCGCTAAACACAATGTCTATCAGATTTAATCCTCTTGGGAAACGTTGAAGGTCTAAAAATAGACCTGAAATTCGTTGTACAAAAGATAAAGAAGTAAATTGTGTACTCGAACTATGATGTGTGTTCGTAAAACGTCACATCGATAAAGAAATTTCAACAATAAATGTCTGATTCTTATCGGAGGAGATACGGCTATTCAAGCGTATTTCAGTAAACAACCTTTTTCACTAATTTTTGAAAACGGAAGACAAGAGTTGGATTATCACAATTTTTAATAAACGTATTTCCAATGAACCTACCTAACAAAATACAATAACTTATCCAACTTCAATCGTAATTAATGATGATGAAAACATTGTTAGACGTACACGTAAAATCAATCACCCGATGTAAAATAGAGTCGAGAGAGAGTTTTCATTGGATTGCAAATGTTACATTGGTAACGTGCTCAAGCTTATAAGTAAAATGCAAGAAAAAGGAACGATTCCAATGGTTGATAAGTGATAAAAGCTATCAAGTATAATACGTATTTTATAACGATCTGACATGGGTTCAGTTCATAAGGCTATTTTGGAGTTTTCCAGTCTAAAATCATAGAAGTTGTAAAACAAGAGACGGAGAACAGGACGTTCAACTCCTGCAGGATTTAGTCATCATGAAAATTAAGTAGTTAAAATTTCATCAGGACATTTGTGTTTATTCCACATTTTACGAAGCAGGAGCCTCCCTGCCACTCCCAGTAAGATTGCTGGGGATGGGAGAATCCAAACAGAATGATCTGTGGTCACCTAAAGAGTATCTATCCAGTTTTTTGAGTTATATGAATAACAACAGCATTTTTGGAATCGCAAGGGAGAAAAATTTAAAAATAACTGGTTACCGAAGTTAAAATAAACAATAATAAGATTTCATGAAGAAGATCCAATGAAATCATATCTGCCGGTCGATAGCTGTAGTTTATAAGTTGATTTATTATTTTCAATATTGTATCTACGTAATCGACCAAGAAGGAAAAAGTTTTTTCTATTTCATTAGCACTCATGTTGAACTTCTTTTTTCTGAGCTTATAGTGAACGAATGAACAGACAGCAAAACTCGGTGGTCTAGTTACAAAATCCCGGTTATTAAATATTTTAAAGTTTTTTTTTTTATTGTTGATAGAAAATTATGCTGAGGATTAAGACCAACTAGAGCTCAGTTGCGATTTCTAACTAAAGTTTCATGAACTTTGACATTCTAGTGTGGGAGAAAAGTACCGAGCAGCATACACCATACTGAACCAAATTCATTATCTTCAAAATGAATAATGAAGAAACTAGCCAAGGTCTACATGAGATGGGACCAATAATTATATTAAAATATTAAAAAATAAATTTTAATAAAAAATGTAGTTTTTCTACGTTGTTTTCTGAATTATTTTACAACCAACACATTTGAAATCCAAAATTTACCAGTGAATTGAACAAAATAGAAAAAGTAATCTCTCTTCAGGAATTCCACAAGGAGGACCTGTAACTTGATGAAGATTATTCTTTCAATAATATGAAAAGTGTTCAAGATGTGAAAGGGGCGGAACTACAGGCATAAGACAAATATATTTCAAATTTAATTGCTGTTTTATTTGTATTCTTCCATGATTTCTCTCTCTGATCAACCCTAGAAAACAGTCTCAAAAACACATATCGATAGCATACCTTCCAGAAAAACCATATAAGTCTGATTTTTTTTTTTTAAATAACGTTGTTTTTTCGTCAGACGAATAGCTTGCTCTCTAGCAATTTTGTCTTCCATAACTTTTGTGAACATAAGTCCGAGTGAAAACCCCGTAAGTCTTGTTCTATTAGGAGTAAAACCGCGTAAGTCCTTCAATTCGCCCTCAGTAGGCCAATTTAGTTTATATTGGTAAACAAAACACTAATTCAGATTCATAATTACCCGTTTGATGAAATAAAAACAAAAATATAGCTCTACATACGAAAATAGCAAAATGAGTAAGTTTTATGTGCCTCCTGTAAAATTTTGAAGAATAGACATACATGGTTTTTCTGGTGTACTGTCGATATACAGGTATGGATAAAGCATGGAACCCTCACCCATGACTCTAAATTAACAAGGGACATACACAAGCCCGCAGACACAAAAATAGATCCAACCAACCAACCAAAAAAGTCTCTTGATTGACCTACCTAAATATTATCCAAGCATGTAGTTCATCGAGTGAAAATTATGGAAAAGAGTGTGAGGCCATGAAGGGGGACTAAAAGGGGTATTTTTCAGTGCCACCCCCCACCCCCTCAGTGAGAGAAAAGGGGGACATGTACCCACAAAAAAGGATGTCTGGCAACACTGCTCTGAGTTCCATAGATAAATCCTCCTCTATAAAAAATTTTCTCAATTTATTCAAGTAGGTATTTCAATTTTGTTAAAATCTAATGTGATGTTTTAAACACTTTTTGTGCACTGATAAACCAACCAGTAGGTAGGTAAATATTTTTTCAACCCTATTACGATTATAGTAGTACATGAATCTCAAACAATCAGAATTTTTAGGAAATAACCGACTATTTAATAAATGATATCCATAATTTGAAAACCACTAAAGGCGCACAACTTTAACGATTTTAAACTTATATATAGCTAAATAGAGCAAGAATAACATGAGGTTAAAATTTGAGCTCGTGTTTGTCTTATTTTAATTATGTGATTAGTAGGTAATGTGGGTTGGTACTCAAACAATCAACAGCCAAAATAATAATTATTATTAACTTATTTTTTATTATTTAGTTTATTGATTCATAAGACTCACTGCCGTGAGGAGTTGAGAAAGATTAAATACAACCAGAAATTAATTAAAATAAGACAATACTAATTAGTGAAGGTATTTGAAGAACTTGTATAAAATACCGGATGCCTATGAAGGTAATACACCGGTAGGCAGGAAACATTCGAATCAGTAAATATTCAGTAACTTGGAATTTTTTGTAACAAAAATTACAATATTTCAAGTCCAGACGTAGCTAATAACTAGAGACTATCTCCAACATTTCAAGATAATTCACCTCCGTCTAAAACTGAAAGGGATAATGCATAAGTAAGCTAACAGAAGAGACCCAGAGTTGCTTCTTATAAAATAATGTGACAAGAATACAAATAATGGTCATGATTTTTGACAATTAGATAGCTTTCTAGCGTCGATTGCCAAAAGATAACTAAACTTAGAGCCACGACTGATTTTGCAGGACACCATCCTTCGATAGGACCCACAGATTCGCGCACTTTTTGTGAAAAGCCTCACGTTAACCTAGGTCAGCCATACTCAACCTGCGGCACGCGGGCCGCAAGCGGCCCACCAAGCTTTTCTGTGTGGCCCTCATAAGCTAGGATCACTTTTTGTCCGATAGAATGAAATTTACCTACCTATACCCGTTTCCTCCTCTATTTAATCATTTTATAATTCTTCTGTTTTCGGTTCTGTTTCACCCCTATTTTAACATACCGAACTGACTCAATTCATTTTTGACGAAATAAATACCAAAGATAACCCACGTTAAAAGCGGAGACACTGATCTGTCTCACATAGTTAAAAGCCTGTCACAATATCAAAAATCACATTAATTTTGTATTACTATGATTTTTGCAATATTGATGTTGTAAATATACTTCTTTTTTAAAATGTATTTTACAGTTCTATTGTACCTGGACTAAGGTATTCGTATTACAAAGATTTGTAATACCTGCTTTGTGAACTGTGGCCCGCTTCAACTACGGAACACACAGATGTGGCCCGTGAGACAAAAAGGTTGAGTAAGGCTGGCCTAGGTGGTGGTGTTAGTAGCCCTAAACAAATGAAGATGCTAATCGCTCCAGCAATCACGCTAAACCTCCGTCACCAGCTGCAAGCATCGAAAACACCAATTAGCCCCGGAGAACCAAAGCGTAGGACAGGGCATTTGGTCTCAACAGTTGAAATCTTTATTTTTCTGTCAATGAGAACTCTGTGGGAACATACTTCTGCCTGTCAAGTCGGCAAGAGGCCCTGTTCTGTTTCACTTCGGGAGTCAGGCGTCTGGGTATTATCGTTCCCTTTCTGCTTCACTTGTCTTCCCGCGGGAGGCTATCACTAGCTAATGCAAATTCACAGCGTTCCACTTCCCCATAGCCACACTTAAAGGTCGGCATTGGCTCAGAAAAACACATACAAATCCTGTATTGATTTCCGGTAAACAGGATTAAGAGCTGTCCACGTGCTTTTAATATTCTAGTGGAAACTAGAGATTGGGACAAGATCAAAATATACTTCGCGTTTGCACTGTTGAGACATTTATGGTTATCTTCTTAAAAAGTGGGACAAGTTGGGTGGGCGGTATAACTTCCTCACTTACTGTAATATGGACGTTATTAGTTGAAGCACAAAATACGATTCAAAATTAATGGATGCAAAATAAACTTACATACACATAGGTACTAATACGTAAAATACGAGTACAACTACAATTATTCATATTGAATGCATGCACCCTACCATCAATCCAACTAAGAGCAAACCGGCACGGTAATTGTATACAATATATGGCGCCACCTCCAATCGTTTTGATACTAACATATATTGTAGTGGAAAGGTATAGAAATATAAAGAGATAGTATTTGAATGCCGGAAACATGTTTGAGCCCGTGAAAGATAAGCAGAGATATCAGACGCTCAAAGGTGGTTGTGGTTTGATTGCCCCCACATGAATTCGCACAAGTAGAATGCACATGAATTCGCACAAATAGATCAGAATGCTGTGTTGGTGGTCTGGATGCTCGCAAGCTCGCATCTCAAAATTACATAACATCAAGTAGTCAATCCCTTAGTAAAAATACAGATTAGTTGGACATGTAGGTCAGAATGATGTGTAGGTATACGTCAGCGGTCTGGATGCTCGCAAGCTCGCATATTAACGACATTTAAGGTAAATTCACTATGCTTTCTTATCATCCGGTACTTAAAATATTGTTATTTGCTATTGTAAACCCATAACAAATGTACTATGTTAATATGAAAATGATTGGAGGTGGCGCCATATATTGAACATAATTATCACCGGCACAATCCCTGATCATATCATCAATGTCGGTCTATAAATTTCTGAGTTTTTAATGTATTAACCGATTTCAGGTTTGAGGAAAAATTTACGGGTACGGATCCACCATGATCAGCAGAGTGAGCCCTGAGGCTAATTTCTTTCCTAGACATCCCACGATGCTGAAATTTGAAATGGAGCCTCTTTTGGACTGCTGGGTAATAATGACAGGGTTCGGAGCCACCACACTGATCAGTAGAGTGAGATCAACTACTTTACGCCGAGTGTTTATGCACCCCGACCGGGGCAACGCCCGGGTATTCGGCTAGAGTTATAATGAACTAAATTTCTTGAAGAAAGAATTCAATTGAAATTACATGAGCTATTACATCATTGTAGTTTATGATTGTTGTGACTTTTACCATGTTCTCACGAGTTTTCACTGACACTCACGTGGACCTAACTATTTCCTGCCAAAGTTCTAAAGCTCCAAGGAAGAACGAACGGATGAACGTACATCGATCCAGGTTGGCTCATTTGGTTCATAGGAGTGATTTCTTTTATTAACGAACAGAGAATACTACACAGTTATTTCGACATTTTTCGAGGTCTTTTAGTATTTCAGTGTTTTAATTCTACCCATCAGGGTTAGAGCTAATTTTGATAGATTTTGGTCCAGCAGTTTCGGAAAAAAGCTCTGGAGTGCGGACGGACGTTTTTCTTTATATTTATTAATTTTGTTACTTTTTTTCTGCCCATTTTGAAATTCAAGTAAACCAACAAATTTTGTAGGGAGGGGGGGATACCTTGGTCGATTACAAAGGTTTGTAATCGAAAATCAAAACCAATAAGAGTTGGAATTCAGTATGCCTGAAAACGAATTTGTCGCAATAATTGTTGCACGAGTTCCAATACATTGCACAAATTTTGGGCGGAGGAAGGGCTTGCATCTACTTTGTTTACTTTTAGAAAACATCGCACTCCTAAATATGGAAATGATGTAGCAGGTTTAAATAAAAGAAATTATAGGTAGAAGAGGTTTAATCAAAGTGGGAGAATGATAGGGAGGTGATCGTAGTAAGATCTACAAAGAGTTGAATGTTTAAAATTGGTAGTAAGTACACTGCTGTGAAAAATAAGGGATCACTGTCGAAAAAACTCAGTTTTGGATTCGTGGTGACCAAAATCAATAGAATGGTCCAGTTTGAAGTAGGTAAACCAAGAAAACATTTTGTGAAAAAATCGATTTTCGTGTCTTCAAACAAATGGTCGCCCGACTGGTCTCTTTCAAGGGTTTACAAAAATTGTATAGGTCATTGAAAAGCTGAGTTCATGCTTAACAATTTCAAAAAAAAATCTTTAGAAATGGTTCATCATTTAAACGTTTACAGCCAAAATTCACTGAAAAAAGTAGGCGATTTTTTAAAAGTAGTGTTCAAAATTAAGGGATCACTGTTGTTTTGCTTTTTATTGGGGTTTTGAGGGTTGAGCTGAGATGGAGGCGTGAAACTATCACAAAAAAAAACCTATTGAAAAAATTAATAAAAATGGACTGTCCTTAGACAGGACTGGACTGTTCTCTCTGTTCGAGAGAAAGGATTGAAATGAGATAATATACCACTTTTTGCTTTAAAAATTAACCGCACCATCCAGTCATTGAGATATATGTCTTCAGTCAATGACAGGATGGTGCAGATAGTTTTTTATACCCCAGACTCTCTTGAGATCGAACAAGGCAGAGCGACAGTCATTACAAGACTAATTGCTTGACGGGACGTTCTTCAAATATTGTTCAAATTTCAGGCATAGAGGCAGTAGTAAAGTGCCTAGTGAAATACTACTGCCCCATATCAACTAATTAATAAAAACCAAAATTAATTAATATTAATCATACTTGGAATTTAAAACCATAATTAATTAATGCTAATCATACTTGGGATGTTTAGATTGATAATAATAAAAATGAGGGAGTTTTGAAGAGTCCAATTCGTATTTTCAAAAAGAGAAAGCGAAGTTTTGAATCAGAGAAATCTCACATTGAAATTGGGGGGCTGTAGTAAAGAACACCCTGGAGGTTTATAACTAGTCTCAATATTGTAAAACTAATTCATTGTGATGTAAATCAAAAGCGTCGCTTGTTATCTGAGAATCGATTATAATAACAGATTCCAACATGAATAATGCTTATGAATAATAATCTATCCTCTTTACCCGCAATATTATTCACACAGTTAGTACTTAATATGGACAGGGATTATAATGCCGTGCACTACGCGCGAGAATGTGAATGACTGTGGAGATTTCTGCGCACTAGACGGTATAATGACAGCATGGCAGGTTTACGATAAGAAACCAAGAGGCTAACAAGTACCTCAATACATCAAAATGCCGAAAATTCACAATACTTTCTCTTTCAACAAAAATAAATAGTCCATAACATAACACATGGCTTAGCTCATAGGTACTAAGCTTCAAATTATGTATGTACATAATAGAAGTATACATAACTAACAATAAATTTGGTAGCATACCGTCTACACTTGGTATGTAGATACGTCTAACTTATTGGTTCATACACCTGTCAATCGTGAAAAGGGTGGGCGAAAAGGATAGTTAAATGGGCAAGAAATGTTGGAATATGCTTAAAAACCCAAGGTAGAATATCTGATTTTGTGCAATAAGCATGGAATCAAAAGAAAACTTTCAACCATTTCATGCGTGAAATTTACAAACGTATTACTTACGTTGCTCACGCGATCAACTCGTGCGAAAAATAGTCCGAAATAGAATTTTGCTGCGACTCGCACCTCTAGTCTGACGAGTACAAAATCTCAAAAACTAAAATGGGAGAAGAAATTTCATCGTAGATGGAGGGGGGATGTTGTTTGGGCGTCCGACGAAAATTCGGCACGAAAAATACCACGATTTTGCGATGTGAAAAACTTAGGAAACACCAGGTGGGAGCCTATAGAGACCTAACAAATTTCGCGAGTGTGAATTAGTCTCAAACTTCGGGAAAACTGCAAAGAAAATAGCAAAAGAAAACTGTAGAAGCACAAGGTAAAAGTATTTTTCAGCACAACGTAAATGAAAATGAAGGGTAGGTACGCCACTCACGTCGCATCAAGATTCGCAGAGCAGCTGATCATCAAGGAACTCCAAGGTAGGTGTGATATGGATACTAAAGTATGGAACTAGTTCACTCACAACTGAAAAAAATGACTCGTTCCCTAGAATCTTGACTTATCAGTAAATGGGTTAGACCTCAGCAAGTATATGCGTTTTCGATTACCGTTGGCCGATCGGATGAATGATGGCGGCGGAGAATCAGAACTCCCACTTGCCCGAATATCTTTATCCCTATACATCTGAGCAGATTGCTTGGCTTCAAGTTTTAGAACTTGGCTTACGAAAAATATGTCAACGCTACTGTACAATACTTGTGAAATCAAAACAAGAATCACATTAGAAGGTCACAACTTAGTCCTTTGTTATTCAACTCATCAACAAGGCCATTCATTCTTATCTAGTTTAGGATTTCTTCACAAGAGTTCTTTTTCACACCACTCAACAACCAACACTTTTCACACCAGGAGTTCTTCACAAAATATATACACAATCTCTGATGAAAATTAGAGAGGAAGGAAATGAAAAACCCGATTGTTGGGAAATTAAAGATAAATGTAAGGTAAGGTCGTGTAACTTGAGTTTTTTTTTCCAAACTCAAGTTTAACGGTAAAAAAAACCTTTTAAAAAATCCTTTCTTTTTAAATTGTAGGGTAACAACTTGGGAAGAGATGGGAAAAGGACTTTAGCTAAAATCGTTCTATATTCATTATGGTGAATTTTTTTTTTTTTTTTTTTTAAACTTGAAATTTGACCCAAGGTACATTCCTGAATGTACCTTGGGTCAGTGATGATGGTACCTTGGGTCGGGAATCGTACCTTGGATCGCATGTAAGAATTTAAAAAAACTCTGTATAAAATATATAAAAAAGTGTGTATTAGTGAGAAATCACATGCTCAGTCTTTGAAAAGTCCTACTTAGGTACTCACACCTTACACCAAGATACGCATTACAAATATTATTAGAATAGAATGACTTTTTGAAAGAAATCTTATTGTTATTATAGCAAAAGTTTCTATTGCTGATTGTATACAAGAAAATCACAAAATGGCAATATAAAAAGGTCATGAAGTACAAAATATAATAATCGGTTGATTCCAAAGGTTCATTATCGAAAATAATAGGTTACCAAAATCAAAGGCTATAAATAAGATATTAAAACACGCGTATGCGTGCGAATGAAATAAATTGCAAACTTTAATTGGCCTCTTCGTTCAAATGTTAGCTCTGGCAGGACCCTATCAATATCCCTAAATTTTACCTCGCATTTTAAATCTGGGCAAACAAAAGTGTAGGTTTTTTTTTTTTTTTTTTTTTTTTTTTTTTTTTTTTTTTTTTTTTTTTTTTTTTTTTTTTTGCGTGAATCTGACAGTCGCCTGTCCGTGGTACCATGTAGAATTTGGTGGTGTTGTTGGAGCAACGGAGAAAACTATATGTTCTAGTTCATCATTAATAAACTTCTTTTGACTAAAATTCTGCTTTAAAAAAATTAAACAAGTTTGTCCAGTTTTTAGCCATTTTTAGTGATTTTTTCAGCATATTCTTTTTTTAATTCTTCCTACCTATCTATTTAATGAGCTCAAAAAATGCTGGCCAACAAACTCATTCTTTCATTTGGAAAGCTTGATTTTTGGAGCAAGAAAGGAATTTCATCCCAATCCTAGGATTCATTTCAGAATGTCTCAAAACGAATTTCGATGGAGAAAATTTGATTTTAAAAGTTTTGGAGCCGTTGCAAAAGCTTCATTTTCTACAAAAATTTGCTAAAACATCGTGTGGTGAATTAACCACCCACTTTCATCAGCCCTTTTCAGGGCTACCACATTTAAATTCTCAAGGTAGAATTACACACTTAAGACGTCGGGTTAAGCCCACGCGAAACAAAGTATTTCGCCCGAGAGTTTTCACGAAAAACTCTCTCACGGACGAAATATCCGCACGAAATCAACAAGCCAAACACCCACTGCGGGAGAGAGGCTCGACAAGACAACACATAAAAGTTGCCTTGAGAACAACAGCCCAAGGAAACGATCAATTGACCTCTACGGAGCTCAAGGGCGAGGCTAACAAACCAACTCGACAATCTTATGCACAGATTGTGAGAGAAACTATGCGAGCCAATAAAGAAACACCTGGTGAGCTAAAGAAATTAAGCGGACCAACCAGGAGACAGCCCGGATGAGCTGAGAATTTGAGAAACTAATTTGCATACTAACCATAAAGTGGCCACCCGATCGGAGGCGGCCACCCCCCTATAAATACCACGCACGGAGCCTAGTGTGTTCATTCGAATCTCAACCCTCAAGCTGATGTCATCTCTCCTACCAGACGAAGTGACTACACGCATCGAGCAAGATTTTCTACCTTCCCATTCTCATCGACTTCTTGGTAGCTTCGAGTGCGGACTCCTCCACTCACTACCCAATGAAGCTCTCTTCAATCAGGTCATCGCCCGGTGCAAGCTAAGATTTCTATCTTCCTTGCATGCCCGCTGGGGTGACTTAGCTGTGCCACCCGGACCTCGCAGCCCTAAGCTCTTGGTCGCCCGCAGGGACACGCCGGTTAATCGCACTTCTCATACGATCCGATTAACTGTCCAAGGAAGTCCTTCTAAGGACTCGGAGAGGACCCTAACATCGATCTGGGAGAGAGATCTGTTAAGCGAGTCCCTCCTCTTCAAAAACCCTTTTTCAGAGCCAAAAAGGTATTTCCGAACAAATTTTATATTTCGTTCGTACGATGGAGAGAGGTCCCTCTTTCCTCGGAGGAGCCGGGGCGGAGGATCTCGGAGCGGGCGGCAAATGCTCTGAGACACGCTATCCACCCGCATTCCAACGACGATCCACAGCTAGTTTCAGTGATGGGATCGACGCGTTGCCTACCAACTCTGCGACAGACTTGGTGATTACGCATTCACCTGTACAACAGGTCGAGGATACTTTCCAGACCCTCTCGGAAAGTAATTCTACCTTCAAGCATGAATATCCTCGATATTCAACGCACGGTTCCACCGCCGACACGAGTGCATTATACACTCCCGTCATGCATAAATCACACGACCGAAACGGTACTTTTCAGTACTCTGATCAAGCCAACTCGGCTCCGCAGAAAAATATCTGCCTAAAACCCGATTATTACACGGGAAAACAATACCCAGCTCGACAACCCCAAGAGGTTCGAGCCGAGCCTAGCGCTCCTCACGGCCCGACAATGAACGAGCCTTATAATTCTACGATCAACCCCGTTGACCTTGACAATGCTGCTTATTTCCAGTCTGGAAACCACCTAGGGTTTAACCCTCATAATCAAGGCATGGGTACTTTTCATAACACCCCACTTGGTCTACCTACACCAAGTAAAACGTATATAAATCCACTACACATCGTAAGCAGGGTGACTCAAGGTACACGAATGCACCAATAAAACAAAACATCAAATGTTGAATTATCACTCATAATTAACCACAAAAAGTCCAGGTCAACTGATCAGATTAACCATCAGATGAACTGATTGTTCTACTTCACTTTACAACCGAAATCAGTAGGGAAAAAAACGTTCTTTGAAGACCGTCAAATGAAGAGTAGGTAAACCAGGATAAAGGTTTGAAAAACTTTAGGTAACTCTTACCAATCCCGGAACTTCTTCTTCTTACATTGTCTCCAAGAGGAGTGGAGATTTTGGTGGAAACAATTTTTTTCAGCGGTCCTTTCTCCAGATCTTGGAAATGACCCAAGTGTGGTGAACTCACCACTTATCACTGGCCCTTTTCAGGGCCACCAAAGTTGAGTTCACACATAAAACAAAGTAATTAAGACGTCGGACTACCTTACGACGAAACAAGATAACTCGCGGGAAGAAATACATAAATTATATAACCACCGAGTCAATAAACACGACAGAAGGTAAAAAGTGCCAAGCTAAACTCTCACTGCACGAGCAAGGCTAGGCAAGCCGACGATCTGACACACGAAAACCGCCTTAAAACAAACAACATTGAAACAATAGTCAAGGGCAAAGTGAGCCAAGCGCGCTCTACTGAGAAGGGGGGGGGGGAGACGTTTCACCCCAGGACACCTCGAGCGCACTCGATCAAAACGGAGCAGCCAATCAGACGCAGCATCCGGCTCCCCGAGGAGTATAAATATAGCAGCTCCAGCCCCAGTAATTCATACCGATCTCTACCTCTGATCTTGAAACTACCTTCTGACTCTTGACGAGTCTCTGCCTTCCAGCCTACTGCGATTGAAACTCCATTGGGATTGATTGAGGACGAGGCTCTCAAGCCAGTTGAAAATGAGATTCACGACACGACATTACTCCGCCTTCCAGACTACCAAAACTCGGAGTAGATCGAGCTCTACACTTCGTACTGCTCTCACTCTAGTCTCGTATAAAGCCGAGACGCTAAACAGCATTAAATCTGATGGGTTGTAAAAATAAAACAAACCTTTAGATTACCACTTATATTTAAATAATGACAAAGCTTTTCACTCAACTTCAGAGCATCTTCAGTGGTAATCTAAAGGTTTTGTTCTATTTTTACAACCCATCAGATTTAGTGAGATGGTTACCACACAAGGTCAATCGAAAAACTTGATGAACTGCTAAACTGCATTCCTATACGGAGGACGCTGTTTAGTTCCAGAAAGTCTTGCCACCAGGGTTCGTAGATTTATTTGCGAACCACCCCCTGGGACAAGACGGACGATCTCAAGAAAGCCCACAGCGGCCGATCGTCCGAATTCGGCGGACCGACTGTATCGAACGGGCTTCACTCGTTCGATAAGTAGTTGACCCCAAGAGGACCCTTCAAATTTATTTGAAAGCGAGTCCCCGAATTTAGTTCTTTTCAGAACTAAATAAACTCTTCCAAATGGAGCGAACACCTAGTTTTTGCCTTTTGGAGAGTTTATACGAAGACAGCACGGCAGAAACTCCGGATTCACGGCCCGCTGATCCTTCTAAGCCCAGCGACAGACAGGCTGGCGCCGACGGGCAAGGACACCCCGTTCCCACCAAGGGAACGGGCGTAGTTCCGGCATTTCCCGTGCGCGGCGTCGCCTACGCTAACGGGCATTTTAAGCCTTTTGCCGACCAAAAGCCGATCGTGGCGGCACGTATGACAAATAACTGGATCCTTCGAGTCCATTCGTTTCGTTGGGATTGGTTGGATTTGAAACCTTTCGAACTGCTATAGTGTACCGTGTTGTGATTGTCAGGTTATTGTTGAATTTACTGGGGTCGAGCAGTCCCAAAGTGGTGGTCGTTAGTCAAAATTAATTTTTTTGTCCGTTTAAATACCCAAATTTGTGTTCCTATTGTTAGTAATATTACCTCAAGTCATTCATATTTGAAGTGATAATCGGGTTTTCTCATGTTACTCCAGAAAATCAGCTGAAACTAATGTCATCACTTGAAGGAGTGAACTCCTCTAGAACTCGTTGGTGTTTTCATCAGTTAGAATATGAAATAGTATATTTTGGAATCCCTTGCAGTTATGTTCCAGAACCTACTCGTCACCCACAATGGTATGTTTTCATAAATATTTGTTGAACATGTACAAATTGTCAAGCTGTAACCTCTTAGAGAGATCTTAGAATCCCCCCTGGTGAAAGTTGAGCTATCAACGTAACTAATGCGAATTGAGTGTATCTAATTCCCCTAGCGAAACTCTGGATTTTTTGTGGTGGGTGCCGTAATATTCAATCTATTACTGATTTGACTTGGGTGGGAAATTTTTTGTCATGGGCCCTTGATCGTAACCCCTCCAACAACAAACCATGAAAATTTCGAATGAGAGTTTTCTCAAGTAGTATGACTTTTTGAGAAGTTCGTTTCACGCCACAAACCCCACTTGAAAAGGAGCTGAATAAGTCTATTCTATTAGTTTAGTTTGAATATGGTTTGAAGACAGGTCGCCTCGGACCTTGTAGCGGTTCCCTTGAAGACTACCTTGACGAAGGTCATGATTTCACGAGCGGTTCGTATGAATATTTTTGCTCAACGCGCTTTATCTTCTTCGCCTCATTATGTATCGTGTGGCTCATTCTTAGAACGAAGTTGGACAGCAGGAAGTCATTTACTGTGACAATGACACGAGTTGTGTCGTGAAAACTCGGTATTTCAAGGTGAATGGGGGAAAATGCAAATTTAGCACAAAAATAGCTCATTACAAGCACAATCAATTTCTTTCTCAAACTGATTATATTTTCCTCATGGTATCATTGATGACAATTATTTACCTATGATGATATATGCACCTACCCGGTAGGTATACTAAAAACCTACCTTTTATGGTTGATCGAATATGTGTGTATGTTGCCGATGTTACTGGCATATCCCCGACTGAAGTTTGATTTGTGAGCCAAATTTCATTTCATTTTCATTTCATAAAATTTGGTCCTGTAGTTTCGGAAAAAAACTTCGGCCAACAAACGAGCGGATTTTTTTTTTTTTTTTTTCAATTCCATTTGTGGATTCTACGAATTTTGAAACGTAAACCAATGAATTTTGAGGTTGGGTTAATTTTTTTCCCCCTTGGTCGAATAGGTACATCGGTTCGTTATTGAAAATAATAAACCAAATGATTTGATTTAATTTGAAAAAGGTTTGAAATAAAAAGTTACAGTCATAAAACATGATCATGTTCATGATCATCATGATCATATGAGCGATTTTTTGTAATTTTTCGTATTTATAATTTATGCTAAATTGTTTAGAAAATCGAGTACTTTGTCTCCAATAAAATTTTCAACAATAGGTACATTTTAAGGTAAAAAATACCTTTCGCTAAATAATTTTCATATAAAATAATTTATAATTGACAATAATAAAATCTTTAGATGTTCTAATTGACAGTTGATATAATTTTATTGGGTATTATTTAGCTTTATAAATATATAAATTCAACGATTTTTGGCCTTTTCCATCGTTTTTAGTGATTTTTTAGCACCTTTTTACAAATTTGAGCTATGAGAGATACCCATGGGTGTGAAAAAGGTGCTTGAACTATTTTTAAATGGAAGAAGATTCCATCCCAAGAGTTTTCACACTGGTGACGTAAAAGCACCCCTCCCACCTAGGCGGGACCCCCCTGCCAAGTGTAACTGTCACGACTGTAGTAAACTTTGAAAAATCATAGAAAGAAAACTACTCATCGTAGGAGAGTGCAGTTAGTGTCACATTTCTAAGAATAGAATCTATTTTAATTTAAAAATATGAAATGAATGAAGTGAAGTAGCGCTCATTTAATGTGCTCTAGAAAGTTTTCCCAATGAACTAATCCTTTCTTTTGGGACAGATGATTTTTCTTTGCCAAAGAACGAATTTTTATCTTTTAATCCTACCTAAGGATATAAACATGCATGCATTACAGGGATGTCCCCATGAATGGATTGAATATAGTTTTGGTGGGAGTTAAAATGAGAGAAGAACCAAAAATATCATGACTTCTCGGAATTGACCCCTCCTCCTCGCTATAACCCCTTCCACAGACAGTTAATTTCAATCATAAAACTTCCGGAATGAAATTTGAAACTCCTAACATATTATACAAAACTAGACCGAATTCATAATTGAATTAAAAAATTATCTCGAAAATCTGACGAGAATAGTTGAAAAACATCTTGATTTATTACTATTAGCCTCTCCATTCACCCCCTTCCATAATCAAATTTGAAACTCCTGATATATCTACCAAAACTAGGCCAAATTTTTAGTTGAACATAAAAGGAATCACGAAAATAAGACGAGAAATGTTGAAACAACATGATTTATCGGTATTACCCCCTCCATTCACCCCTTTCATCATGAAATTTGAAACTCTCGACTTAGGTTCCAAAACTATGTCGAATTCGTAATGGATCAAAATAAGAATCACGAAAACGTTCGCGATTTGTAGCTTGGGCATCGCTTGAAAGAATCGGCAATTATCCCCATGACCCCCACCCCGGCAGCAAATCCGAAATTCCAAAGGTTTTTTACACAACTCGACTAAAATTGTAAACGATTTAAATGAGAATCACGAAAATCGGTTGAGAATTGTAGCCTGGGATGCGTCGACAAAATCTGTCGGGGGAAAAAAAATTACAGCTTTACCCCTCCATTCTCTATCATTCATCATGGAATTTAAAATTTTCGGGGTTTGTTGCACAACTAAACTGAAATTGGGAACTTACGAAGAAAGAATCTCGAAAATCGGATGAGAATTGTGGCCTGGGCAGGGTCGACAAAATTTGTCACACACACACACACACTCTCATACTTAGGCCCGGTGCACACGAGCGTCAAAATGACGCTTGACGCCGCGTCATTTCTTGGAATCGCTATCTGCGTCCTATCTGAGTTTCAATGCACACGAGCGGCAAAAGGACGCAGGACGCCGCGTCATGACGTGTCAGTCACTCGCTCGCCAACTACGAGGATGGATCTGTACCCAGATATTGAAGGAGAAAGTGGTTTTTTCGTATTTGGTGCACAAGTACGTATTTCGCAAAGCCGATTAGCCCCGGTGCACACGAGCGTCAAAATGACGCTTGACGCCGCGTCATTTTCAATCGGATAACTAGAGATACACAGCGGAGCATGGTGCGGTGCACACGGGACGCCGATACCTATCTGCAGCTGGCGTTGACGCGGATAGGTATCAAAGTTGACGCAGGTTTCTGTGGGACGCGCGTTGCGGGCGATAGGTATCTTGCCGCCCGATACCCCTAGCAGTACTCAGCAGTCAATCGTCCGGTGCACACGTGCAGCTGCGTCACTTCGCGTCAACCATCATTTTGAAGATTTCGGCCCACGATTTTTTGAAAAACTTCAATTTTCTGCACATTGATTCATTGTCAAAGGATACGAGAAAGCTACGTGCTATGCCCAACATGCCGTTTTTAGCGAATCTTCGCAGAAAATTGCTACTGCAATTATAAAATAACAATTTTCGAAAACATTCTTCATTGAAATCCGAGTCCTAGCTCCGAGGTCCTTCCAACTTTTCGTCCAACCCCAACCAAAATCCATATTCATATCAATTTCATATACGTATACATATGGGCATGTATGTGGGAGTATGGGGATGTTATTTAGAAAAAGTTCCAGTCATGCAGTATGATCGAATGAGCGAATTTTCTTAAATTACATGTCTTATTATATTATGCTAAATTGTATCGAAATTTCAGCAATTGATTATATATATACCTATATATATATATATATATATATATATATATATATATATATATATACCTATATATATATATATATATACACATCATTCCAGACGATAACTCTCCTTAGGATTGAGATAAAAATACCGTTCTTGGGCCAACAAATCAAGCATTCCAAACGAAAGGATGAGTTTGTTGGTCAACTACGTATTTTTTAGCCCATTAAATTGGCAAATTTCGAAAAATGTACTAAAAAAATCACTAAAAATGGTTAAAAACAGCCAAGGAATACGTACTTGTGCACCAAATACGAAAAAACCACTTTCTTCTTCAATATCTGGGTACAGATCCATCCTCGTAGTTGGCGAGCGAGTGACTGACACGTCATGACGCGGCGTCCTGCGTCCTTTTGCCGCTCGTGTGCATTGAAACTCAGATAGGACGCAGATAGCGATTCCAAGAAATGACGCGGCGTCAAGCGTCATTTTGACGCTCGTGTGCACCGGGCCTTAGGTTGTGCTTCACCCCCCTGGATCAATTCCAGTAGGCGTCCCTCTTATTAACGAAGCCTAGCCTACAATGCATAGCTTCAGAGGGACGTCCTAAAAATACGTTCCTTCTAATTTCTATACGTGTTGTAATTTTCTCCGCACATCAAAGTATATTGCTCCTTTGCAACCGTTTCCAACCATTAAAATTATATATATATATATATATATATATATATATATATATATATATATATATATATATATATATATATATATATATATATATATATAAAGGCGTTAAACTGTAGGATTCATTTCGGAATGCCTCAAATCGGATTTCCATGAAGAAAATTTTGAAAAATTGTATTTTAAAAAGTTTGAAGCCGTTGCAATATCTACATTTTCTGCAAAAAATCGCTAAAATGTGAAATGGTTTAGTCTCATGAAATGACTGTATTATCAACTAAGTAAGCCAAATTTTGACCGTAAAATTGACAAACTTCAAACTTATCTGCAGCCCAACATCAATTTAATTTTGAGAATTGTAGCCTGGAATGCGTCGACAAAATCTGTCGACAAAAATTAAAAATCGGCTTTACCCCCTCCATTTTCTGTCATTCCAGTAGGCGTCTCTCTTATTAACGAAGCCCAGCCTACAAAGCTTAGCTTCAAAGGGACGTCCTAAAAATACGTTTCTAATTTCTATACGTGTTGTAATTTAACTACCTCGACACATACATTTGTGATCAGAGTATCCAGCCATAAATGTGTACAGTGTAGTTCCAAAATTCTATTCAAGTTTGGTGCTCAGTCTTACTGGGCTAATTTCCGTTTGACCCATCAGCGGACAACTCTGATCGTTAGCCACGTCTTGTTTTCCGGGCGACACCCCTAATCATCGAAACGTGTGCATTCTCTGATCCTTGACCAAAAAGCTGATAACGATAAAACTTAATTCATTATTGTTTAGTTTCAAGCCACCTTAAACTCAAATTGCAATAAGTCATTCCTAGAGGCGTCTTTCAGTGAAGCGAATTCATAGGTAGGCATTTTAAACATAGTTTAAAGTATTTTACAATGAGGTACCGACTTATTTTATGGGATTGGGTGACAGGTACTTTTTATGCGAAACAAAGTCATGTAGTAACAGTCGTGCCACAGGGGGGAGTCAGCTTTCAACACCAGACTCAAATAAATGTCTGGACGGGAGACCGTGGACAAAAATGTTGACCAATTAGTTGAAAACGCTAACCCATGTTTTTCAATAATTTTGTAACGGCCTCGGCAGTTATTTATAAACTCCCTACTCTATAATTGTCATCTATAATTGTCACCTGGAAACAGGATGTCAATAATAACGAGAGACGTGTAAATAAAGGCAGTAAAAGCTAGGTTTTTAAGCTTGAAATGGGTTATTTTCATTTCTAGAATTTAAGTCCCCTATATTCATGGCGCAGGCTGTCTATTAATAACATGACGAACCTCGTTCATCTTCGAATCAGTAAAACTGATGTTAAGTTTTTTATACACAGTTTCTATCTAGAATCCGCTGGGAAATGGGTTTCTATAGATTCTGAATTGGGTGAACTACATACATCAAGGTTCTCCCCTTGATAGCCTAAATGAAGTATCAGATGCTTTGTTAACAGAGTTCAAATATCGGTATTTATGTTTGAATGTATCGGAAGAGGTTGTGGTATACGAGTACTTGCGTAGTTTAGGCAGTTCGTCTGATTTGGAGGCAAGCAACTTGTGTACAATGGGACAATCTTCCAATATATACGAGAGCAACATGTCTATGTTTAGTTCAATGCTTGAAAAACATAATGAAAGTAATGTCTTCATGATAGAACAGTTCATGCGTAATTTTACATCGATGTTAAGCTGCCATTTACATGAGATAAGATCAACTCCTGTTGCCGTAACTTTTCCTAAATTTGACGGATTGAATGAAAATCCGAAGATTTGGCTGACTGTTTATGAGAGGGCGTGCTTAATAAAAAACTGGAGCACTTATACTTTAAAAATGAATAATCTTATTTCACAATTTGCACCCGACAGTATAGCCGAAAAATGGTTTTATTCTCTGCTAGCGGAAAACTTGGAACGGAACTGGGACACATGGAAAGAATCATTCGAGTCAGCTTTCGGCCAAAACCCACTTGTTTTAGCAGACATGACTAACAGTAATAAGTATTTAGCGGGACAGTTGATGGATTATAGCTAATAAAAATGAGGCACCTTCCTCCAAAAAAGAAGCATAGTGAGAGGTTTCAGTGGTGCTAAACTAATCATTGATGAAATACTTGTAGGTGATGTAATGATCAATGGAATCGTTTATAAAAACGGAAGATTTTCTGGTACCCAACCTTCCTTACGAAATGATTCTCGGTTTGCCCTCGTTGCTCCGATTGGGCTATAAACTGCAGCAGATGAATATGTAAAACCGAAGAGCTTGAATAATTTGAAACAGGCAGTGAAAACTAGCCTGAAGCTTGAAATGGGTTATTTTCATTTCTAGAATATAAGTCCCCTATAAATTTCCTCCATGGTTAGTTGAAAATTAGTTTTCTGCCTATTATTGATTAAAACCATGGTGGCTGACCATAAATCTCAAAATTGATGATAATTTTACCTTTTAGTTGACTGTTTAAAACTTGATCCGATGTTCAGGTTGTTGTTTACAAGCGGAATCTAAAGTCTGCCTCTCCGCTCCTCTTGGGGGTAGTTTTGAATTTCACAAGTCTGCCTTCGATATTAAATTGATGAATTCAGACTCCATTTTTATGGGTCAGTGGATAGCCAAGAACTAATTTCCAAACCAATTTCAAGGATCAACTAGTAAGTCAAAATTTGGTGAAAAATAGTTAATTTTCAGACTTGTGCGAGATTTCCGCTTGCATTTTGATTTTATGGCTTGCTCTCTGTCTGATGTATGTGGTAAATTCTTGTCACGCCCAAAACTATACCAAGTTTTAGTCCGATTTTGATGCAATGCTCAGGTTGTGCGGGTTAGCATGCATACGGTCTCAACATAATTTTCATGGTTGTCAGATCAATAGTACCTAGCGAAATCGTGAATTTCTTATAACGTCGATTTCAAGTGATTCATCTGTCCAATTCCGTTCAAACTCGTGGTAGGGTATATTCAGGATGATGCTCTATGTTTTTATTGTGATTGTTTGAGTAATGTAACCGAACCGAACCAAACATTGGTATTTGTCTCGAGGGAACTGTTACTCGGATAAATATGGGCCGTTATGGCAGCCAACTCTAACCCTCCGGCAACTACTCTACAATTTGTGATGCCATCGTTCATGAGCACATGCCTGGCTTGTAGCATATACGGGTGCAACATGCCTCTGGTATGCGCCCAATCGACGAAGACGACAGCACGGCCCACGGCAACCAAGACAACGTCGACCCAGGCGAAGACAACGAGTTCCCCTTGTCGACCATCACTCGAACACGTCCCGTCTCTCCGGTTTGTAGGCCGGCCAAGGATCGTTCTGGACGTCGCCCACTGTACCCCCACATCACAAGAGGCTGAAAAGACCACTGTCGGCAGATTTCCGCCAGCAATATCATCAGTCCTTATTAGGACCACCAAATCAATAAAAAAGAAAAACCAGGCATTACGATCAAAAATTCCATAGCGGAAAAGAATAAATCAAAGTTCCAATCATGCAGCATGATCGTATGAGCGAATTTTCATAAACTATCTATCGTACTATAGTATGTTAAATTGCATTGAAATTGGAGCAATTTTAGTTGACAGAAATGGTTAAAAACCAATTTTATGGCAAAAAACTTATTCTAAATAAAATTCCACTGATTCAAAAGGGATTTTTGATTTTTAAATTTTTTTTTGCAGTTTTTATAGATATTTTAGCAAATTTTAATGACATTTAAGAACATTTTTCATCATAATTTTGAGCGAAAATTTTAAATGTCCTAGTTAATCGTTGAAAATTCAGTTTTGACTAAAATTCTGCAAAAAATAGAAATTTAACAATTTTCAACAATTTTTGGCCGTTTTTAGCCATTTTTAGTGATTTTTTGGGTACATTTTTCGAAATTTGACCAATTTAATGTGCTCAAAAATTGTTGTCCAACGAACTCATCCTTTCTTTTGAAATGCTTGATTTTTTGGCGAAAGAACGAAGTTTTTATCTCAATTCTATCGAGAGTTATCGTCTGGAATGACTCATATATATATATATATATATATATATATATATATATATATATATATATATATATACATATATATATATACATATAAAAAAAGCGTTAAAATCCAGGAATCATTTCAGAATGCCTCAAAACAGATTTCGATGAAGAAAATTTTTGAAAATTTTTATTTTAAAATTTTTGAAGCCATTGCAATAGCTTTATTTTCTAAGAAAATTCGCTAAAAGTAGCTTGAAATGTCATAATTGGTCAATTGAGAAACGAAAAAATGACACTCAATGTAATTTAAGTTTTTGCAAGCGCAGAATGAACTGATGAGTTGAAAACAATGAAATAGGTACGAGACCATGTACAACCTAAACCGCGCACTTGCTGATAATTTCATCAAAATCGGATGAAAACTGGAAATTAAGGTAATTACTAGTATTTCACATTGGCGCATCCGCAGTACCTATTAATGATTCAATCGCGTTGAAATTTTTATGAGGTAATCAAGTAATCTTCTTCCTACTATCATCCAAATTTAAGCGAATCGAACGACAAGAGTGTGAAAAAATGGAGCATAATGAAATTTTCGTTTGCGCAGAATGAAGTATTGATTTGGCAACAATGCAACTGATAGAGACCATCTACAACCTAACCCACACATTCCCTGACAATTTCATCCAGGTCGGATGAAAACTGTGAAAAATAAGCTTGTTACAAGGATTTCATATTTTCATTTTTTATGCGCAGTAGCTATTAATGATACAATCGTGTTGAAATTGATATGTGATGATCTAATCGTCATCCCCCAACTATCATCCAAATTTGAGCGAGATCGAACGACTAGGGCGTAAGAAAATGATGCTTGGTAGAATTTACGTTTGCGCATGCGCAGAGTGAGGTTGAGTCAAAAACAATGAAACTGATTGGGGACTGTGTACCCCCTAGCCCACACGTCCTCTGAAAGTTTCATCCAAAACGGATGAAAACTGTGGAAAATAAGCTTGTTACAAGGATTTGCGGACAAACGACAGACACGGAACCTAAGTTGTTTGGAATGGTCTAAAGCGTAAAATGCAAGTGGAAATTTTGATTTTGGAGACCAAAAATTTTTGTTCTCCTGAAAGTGAAAACAATGCTTCGGCTACCTTTAGGTAGACTCGGAAGCAATAAGTGTATATATATAGCCACAGGGTGTCTCTAAAAAATCTGTAGAGGAACTTTCGATCAGAAATGAGCTCTACAATCGACCCCTTAAAAAACGGAAGTTAGTGAAAAACGTTGTCTATTTCTACGAAAAAACGCTGCAAATTATTTCACAAAGGTTTATTATTTTTTCAATTGAGTATGATCATAGTTTTAGTTGGCTAGCGTACGTCATAAGGCCCGTCCAGACTCCTCGGCGTGTCCTATTTCGAGTTGCCACAACCTATACTTCTATAATTATATACGCATGTTTATATTTCTCGATTTGAGCTCTTATCTATTCAAATAGTTATTGCCTTAATAATATCATTATCTAAGTACGTACGAAAAGTCGAGAGGATATGTTATTTAATATGCGTAGGAAAAGCTTTGGTATTAACACACAAATATGACCTTGAAAAAAACATATTCATGCCTCGAAGGAACGCCAGCACCGTACCCACCACAAGGTGCCGCGGCGCATTCCCCCCCTCACCGCCCACCGTGACCCCCTGCCAAGCGTGCCAGGCGTGCGCGCGTAGAAAAAGACACTTTTTCACCCGTTTTTGGCCCATAGCATCTATGCGAGTAAAGCGATCGGGATGGTTAAACGTTAGGACCAACTAGACCCCAAATGGAGTCTATGTGCGAAAGAACGGGTTTTTTTAAGTCAATTCTTAGGATTTTTATGGCCCGGACGGCGAACGGCGGACGGACATTTCAAATTTGGATTCTACGTACCTTGAAATGTAAAGTGACAAAGTTTGAGGGGGGGTTATAAAAATTTTTTGCTACACGATCACATAGGCTTATTATTGGAAATAATAAACCAATAAAAGAGTTACACTGTTAAATCGATTTCGACGGTTAGGCCATCACCATTAACAAACAATAACTGAAGATACATTAGAAAGGACACAGATTTTATAGTAACAAGTGAAGGGAGATTGAATCCCATAAGATTACGCCTTACGACCCCTTAAGTGCTGATGACGCCCCTTTGATGTTGTTGACGCGGTCCGTCGAGCACCGGGAGCGGTTCGTCTATCGCGATCTCGGCCCTTCAAATTCCGAACTGAAGCTTCGTGAGAAATTCCGATGTTGGGAAGTTTGGGTATTTTGAAATCATCTTCTCCAGATGAAGGCCACAACAGGAATGTAGAAAGTACTCGAGCCACCGGCTTTACCTGGACTACAGGCGTCAGGTCGCTTAATACTCTTCTTTACTTCCTTCAAATAGTTGGCCTGAGTCTTCTCCAGGTCCTGGGTAAATGGAAAGAATATAGCTACAGTCGCATCAACTTCATTGAACAGATTGATCGCCGACATTTTTTGAATAATTTCATTCGTAGTATCTAAATAAAGTCACCGGGGGTCTAGTGGGACCCTCTGGCGAAGCTCCGGGTTTTTTTAAATTTTGTATGCCCGATTCAGCGTAAAACAACCATTCGATTTAGCGTAAAATATTACATTGAAACCGACCCCAAACTAGAGTGGGGCATTATTTAACTAATTTTTTAGTTCAACTGACGCTGTAACTAACAAATGTTTTTATTAGTTGCCACCCATAACTAAATTTGATAACCTAATTTTTTTGTGTTTAGTTATTAGTTATAAGCAGGTGACAGTAATAACTAATTTAGTTATACAACATTTAGTTGCTAACAGGAATTAATTAATAATTAGTTTTTAGTCTTTATTCGCGCGAATAATAACTAATAGATAATGGTTTTTACTCGTTTAAAATCGAAACCAGACTAAATTTAATTGGAAATTTTCTTCGCGCAACATGACTTTATGTGCTAGTTTTTGTATAAAACGTCAAAAATAATTATTGCTTGCATGTACGTTAATCCGAAAAATTCAAATATGTTCTCTCTTTTGGTGCATTTATAAGAAAGAAATATATTTAAAAATTCTTAATTATATTATTAAATAAGTAAAATCAACTTTACCTTTGGACAGGGGATTCTGATGCAACTTTTAAGCTTACTTCCTGAAAATTTACATCTAGGACTTTTCGAGAGATAAACACTGAACAAATTGAACATTCTCGGATATTTACTTTTTTCTGTTGATTTTTGACCCAATTCATTTAATTTTTTATCAACAGAAAAGGCGTCAGAAGGAAATATAATGGTTTTTGTAACGGTGTAATCAGATGTGAGTTGAGGGATTGGGATGATCGACAGTTTCAGTGACATGAGGTATAAACCGCGAGAACATCTTCAGCAATGAGTAGAACTAACACTCAATACCTACGTCAAATATCAATCATTGAATTTCCCTAGAAGGGATTGTGTTTTGATTGAACTCCCACCCTAGGTCTATTCGATAATCAATTCGATAATGATTCGATTTGATTGAACTCTCACCCTAGGTCAATTCGATAATAAATTATTATGCAAACCCGCATTGCGTGAACTTTTTCAATTTCGTTCCCAAGAGGCGGCTTTGGGAATTGGTCGGCCTGTGAGGTGTAAGGCCCCGTTCGGTGAGAATTTTTCAATGCCCTCCTCTGGCACAAGGTTCCCACTTGAGGAAAAGTGGTAGCGAGTTACCTACTCGCCTTCCCATTCAGTGATGATAAGTCCTCTGTTTATTAAGTTGCTTCTGGTATTTCACAATTTCTGGTATTCGATGATTGCATTTGCGAGCCTTCAACCGTAGAACCCCCTCTTCCTTCTTCATTTCCGGATTTTGATTGACTTGGTTCATCGACATATTGTTCAAACAGATGTCACCTGTGTGGCCGTTCGTATTAGTGGAGAATTTCCGGTATTATCTTTGGAAAACGTCCTCTCTTTTCAAATATGTAAGTATTGAGCTTCTTCAACATACCTCATAGTTGCATGTCAACTAGCACCATGATCAGGGGCGTCACTAAACAAAAAAAGTCTGCCAAGTTGGGTGGGCAGTAAAGCTTCCTCACATATTGTAACATGGACGTATAGAATTAGTTGAAGAACAAAGTACAAATCGAAATGATTGATAAGTTGACGTTATAAGAAACTGCGCATGCGCACAGACTAGGTACTATTTTTCCAATGGCAATGAAATTTATAGGGGAATGTCTAGGAGTTAAACCCCAAAATACATGGAAATTTCATAAAAATCAGTCCATTAGTCTCGGAGTTTGGTCTGTGTCTATAAATTTTAATTTTGTGTATGCGCTATAGTTATTACTCCACCAATCGTGATATAATTAATAGGAAATTTTCCTGGAACATCTAACGCCATCTACTCTCCGAGTTTGAACGAAATCGGACCAATAGATGATAGGAAATGGACGTTATAATGAATTAACGTTTGCGCATGGGCACAGACTACTATTTATGTGACGGTAATGAAAGTTATAGGAGACCGTCTAGAAGCTATCCCGCACAATCCCTGAAAATTTCATCAAAATCATTCCATTAGACTCGGAGTTTTGCTGGTGTCAATCGGTATTAGTTTCGCGCATGCGCAATGGATATTTGTCTACCAATCGCGATATAATTTACAGGCATTTATTTTTATAGGGCCTTTTCCTATAACATATACCTACCCAATCACCAATCGAATTTGAACATAATCAGACTAACAGATGATGAGAAAATGATGTTATGAGAAATTATTGTTTGCGCATGCGCACAGGCTGCTATTGATTCGACGGCATTGAAATTATAGGGGACCGTGTTGAAGGTAATCCGCACAATCCCGGAACATTTCGTCGGAATCGGACTGAAACTTGGCATAGTTTTGGTTGTGACAAGGATTTACCACAGACAGGCAGACACGGAACCAAAATTGATCGGCAAGCTCTGAAACGAAAAAACAAGTGGAAATTTTGATTATGGAAGACAAAAATTGTTTCGACTTCAATCACGAAAACAAAGTTTTCCTACCTTCGGTAGTGAGGAAGCAATGGTGGGGGGGGGGGGGCATCATTAAATTCCCAATTGCACCTAAAGTTTTCCAGACTCCAAAAAAGGAACAAATTATGATTGAAAGATTGTAGTACCTACCTCTTGCAATCAATACCTGCTACCCACAGTTAATACCTAATATCTTTTAGTATTACATAAACGTAACACGTCTGTAAAATGACCATTTTCTTGTGAGTTTTAATACGAAAATTTGATATCATTTCTAGCCGGACCCCAATATTAGTTTTGATTTAGATAATTTTTAGATTAGATTTAGATAATTATTGTAATTTATTGGAAACCCAGATACTTTGTGAATAATGACCTAGGCACATCTTGAGCGAGATCGGACAACGGGGGCGCGAGAAAATAATGGTTGATGAAATTTACGTTTGCGCATGCGCAGGGTGAAGTATTGATTCGGGAACAACGAAACTCATTAGAGGACTATCTTCACCCTAACCCTCACATACCATGAAAATTTCATTAGAACTGGTTGAATATTGTGGAAATTACGCTTGTTGCAAGGATTTGCGGATATACACACACAGATCCACACACAGAGATAGAAAGAGAAAGACACGGATCGAAAGTTGTTTAGAATAGTCTAAAACGTAAAATGCGAGTGGGAATTTTACCACTGTAAAAAAGCAACAGCCGTTTGATTTTTGTGGAGACCAAAACTTTTAAATCTCTCGAAAGTGAAAACAATTCTTCCGCTACCTACAGGTAGACTTGGAAGCAATTTATGAGATTAAATTGAACAATTAGGTACCAATATTTCACTAGTAGGTACATTGCTTAAATAGTTAATAAACTCGATTTCGAAACGTTATAACAAATTCCATTGGAATATCACCTGATCACCTGATAATACCAATATTGACATTATACCAGCTGATATTGACAAGTCAATTTTTATATATATTCCAGTGTCACTATCTAGCGATTTTTGATGGAATTTCGAGCTTGATCGACTATTCAATAGAACCGCTAGCAGTGCGTGATTTCCCTATCTTCTCACGCTTAGAAATTCGACGGTTTTTTTCCGATGTTCAAGCCCTTAGGGAAAGCGAATTAATCAACGTACAGCGTTGCGGGAGGTTTTAATCGATTGTTTTGGATCAAATATATCATTGACAAGCAAAAAAATTCCGACATTTTATAAAACTTAAAATTATCTAAACTCTGACATAACTTATTTCTGTTCTAGAACCAAAAATTTCAACCATGTATCATGTTTTCTCCTCGATATTGATTCGAAATTCTATGAAAACATCAGAAATTAACAAGCGGTTGCAATCATGTTCACAATATCAATTATTGAGAATGATCACCTGTGTGTAAACAATTATTTATATAACCATGCTCATAACTCAGTTTGTTGGACACGCATTTCGCCGTAGTTAACATAATATTGTTGGATAAATCGAGAGCTTTCGAACGAATGGTCAACTAATTTTGTGGGATGAAAAACGACGAAGTACCATTTCCCTAGCAACGACTCGGTTGTAGGCGGAAATCACTGTAATTAATTTCGTGCGCGGAAAAAAATTGACTCGCAAAATTCGCTAGGACCCCAGGGCTAAAACATGATACATGTTAATATAACTGTTACTTGGAAAGGTTTCGAGATCTCGATTTTTTGTTAATGTTTAGCCCTTCAATACATGAAAATTTCGATGATTAATTTTGATATAATGATTAATATATAAATATAGGTTTTCAAAAATTAGTGCATGAAAAAAGTTGTAATTTATTTCTAAAAATAACTAAATTAGGTAGGTAGGGTACAATTTTTGACATTTTATGTCTTTACTATGGCACATAAATGAAAAAGCTTCACGAGGGGGAGCGTCACGAGGGGGAGCGTCACGCGGGGAAGCGTCACGCGGAGAGCGTTACGCGGAGATTCCCTAATGATCCCACGATTCTGAGATTTGGTATGTAGCCCCTTGAGGGACTTCTGAACACAACTGACCGATCCCAGATCAGCTGAGTGGCTCAAGAATCCAGTTTTTTCCCTAATGATCCCACGATTCTGAGATTTGGTATGTGGGCCCTTAAGGGACTTCTGAACACAACTGACCGATTCCAGATCAGCTGAGTGGCTCTAGAATCCAGTTTTTTCCCTAATGGTCCCACGATTCTGAGATTTGGTATGTGGGCCCTTGAAGGACTTCTGAACACAACTGACCGATCCCAGATCAGCTGAGTGGCTCTAGAATCCAGTTTTTTCCCTAATGATCCTACGATTCTGAGATTTGGTATGTGGGCCCTTGAAGGACTTCTGAACACAACTGACCGATCCCAGATCAGCTGAGTGGCTCTAGAATCCAGTTTTTTCCTTAATGATGCCAGGATTCTGAGATTTGGTATGTGGGCCCTTGAAGGACTTCTGAACACAACTGACCGATCCCAGATCAGCTGAGTGGCTCTAGAATCCAGTTTTTTCCCTAATGATCCCACGATTCTGAGATTTGGTATGTGGGCCCTTGAAGGACTTCTGAACACAACTGACCGATCCCAGATCAGCTGAGTGGCTCTAGAATCCAGTTTTTTCCCTAATGATCCTACGATTCTGAGATTTGGTATGTGGGCCCTTGAGGGACTTCTGAACACAACTGACCGATCCCAGATCAGCTGAGTGGCTCTAGAATCCAGTTTTTTCCCTAATGATCCCACGATTCTGAGATTTGGTATGTGGGCCCTTGAAGGACTTCTGAACACAACTGACCGATCCCAGATCAGCTGAGTGGCTCTAGAATCCAGTTTTTTCCCTAATGATCCTACGATTCTGAGATTTGGTATGTGGGCCCTTGAGGGACTTCTAAACACAACTGACCGATCCCAGATCAGCTGAGTGGCTCTAGAATCCAGTTTTTTCCCTAATGATCCCACGATTCCGAGATTTGGTATGTGGGCCCTTGAAGAACTTCTGAACACAACTGACCGATCCCAGATCAGCTGAGTGGCTCTAGAATCCAGTTTTTTCCCTAATGATCCCACGATTCTGAGATTTGGTATGTGGGCCCTTGAAGGACTTCTGAACACAACTGACCGATCCCAGATCAGCTGAGTGGCTCTAGAATCCAGTTTTTTCCCTAATGATCCCACGATTCTGAGATTTGGTATGTGGGCCCTTGAAGGACTTCTGAACACAACTGACCGATCCCAGATCAGCTGAGTGGCTCTAGAATCCAGTTTTTTCCCTAATGGTCCCACGATTCTGAGATTTGGCATGTGGGCCCTTGAGGGACTTCTGAACACAACTGACCAATCCCAGATCAGCTGAGTGGCTCTAGAATCCAGTTTTTTCCCTAATGATCCCACGATTCTGAGATTTGGTGAGTGGGCCCTTGAAGGACTTCTGAACACAACTGACCGATCCCAGATCAGCTGAGTGGCTCTAGAATCCAGTTTTTTCCCTAATGATCCTACGATTCTGAGATTTGGTATGTGGGCCCTTCTGAACACAACTGACCGATCCCAGATCAGCTGAGTGGCTCTAGAATCCAGTTTTTTCCCTAATGGTCCCACGATTCTGAGATTTGGTATGTGGGCCCTTGAAGGACTTCTGAACACAACTGACCGATCCCAGATCAGCTGAGTGGCTCTAGAATCCAGTTTTTTCCCTAATGATCCCACGATTCTGAGATTCGGTATGTGGGCCCTTGAGAGACTTCTGAACACAACTGACCGATCCCAGATCAGCTGAGTGGCTCTAGAATCCAATTTTTTCCCTAATGATCCCACGATTCTGAGATTTGGTATATGGGCCCTTGAGGGACTTCTGAACACAACTGACCGATCCCAGATCAGCTGAGTGGTTCTAGAATCCAGTTTTTTCCCTAATGGTCCCACGATTCTGAGATTTGGTATGTGGGCCCTTGAAGAACTTCTGAACACAACTGACCGATACCAGATCAGCTGAGTGGCTCTAGAATCCAGTTTTTTCCCTAATGATCCCACAATTCTGAGATTTGGTATGTGGCCCCTTGAAGGACTTCTGAACACAGCCAACGAGAATAGAAGATACTAGAGTGGCCCTGTGCGCCCGCAAGATGTGTCACGCTTCCCCCACCCTCTGGTTCCCCAACTTTCTTGGGCCTCCCTGCCTACTACGCAGTATCCGCCACTTTGCCACTGTTTTCGTGCTGTTTTTCGCCTCGTTTTCTTTGGTTCTCGTTAGTGTCGTTTCTTTTTCTTTTTCTTCACGAGAATGGGTGTTTGCATAGCATATGGATGTACCAATAAGGAGCCTAAGAAGAAAGCATCAGGTGTTAGTGAAGAAGTACATTCCTTACCAATCTATCTAATTTGTACAATGGCTATTTATATCGATCATTCCTGAGTTTGCTGCGATAGAGGAATGAGGAGTTGGTCATTGGTGGAGGATTTTGTCACTGATGTCACAAAGGGATGAGGAGGGGTTTAGCTCGTCTCCATTACTAGATTGTTGATTTTTGGAAATTAATGGGAAATTGGGAAAATGTCAACTGACGCACATGAGGATCGCTTTATACAAAAGGTCATACTGTATACTAACACTGTATAGTATACTGTATAGTATACTAACACTCAAAATGAATTGCAAAACATTAAATAAATGAAAAAATTAAATAAAGGTGTCACTTGTGTGATAATCATTTTTTTTCTTTCAAATTTGTGAAAATTCATAGAAAATTGAGAACTTGTCAAGGGGTGCATAGAGCACAAAAACGAATAATCACGTTTTGTATTAGTACCATAAAATTGGGACACAAATCAAGAAAAAACTATGGTTTAGGGCTTCATTTGCGTGATATTGGAAAACTGTGTTTCGAATTTTTGAAAATTTATGTTAAGTTGAAAAATGGTCTAACTCGCAAACTGTCAGATTATCACTCTAGGATACTTATATTACGCATACATACAGATTCCATGAACTTGAGTTTTCAATGTTTTATTCTTTTAGACCACGAAAAATACATTTATATGATAATGACCCAGTTAACAATTTCTACGCACTCAAAGTGCACACATTTTCAATTAAAAATCATTAAAATCAACATTGAAATTAATTTCATATTCATTCATTCATTTGTTTTTATTCATTTATTTTTTTATAATTCGATAATGTACAAAAATTTGCTCCTACGATCATGCAGGAACTTTTTTCTAATTTGCCTGATTGAAGATTTTGCTCAAACTGACCCTCCATGGAATCTTTAAAGATTATTTGAAACAATGCAATGTTCTAACCTGCATTCATGTCCCGAAAACGAGGAAGCCAAGTGTCACATCTAACTTGACAGGGGGGCTAACTTTCCGCCTTGAGCCTGCGGCTAAAATGCTAAAACATTGAACAACCTTTCTTCCCGCTAATTCGTAAATGTAAATAATTTAAAACTACATAAATGTTTTACTAATCGAAATTAGAACAGAGTACCTAAGTAGGTAATTTTCTGTTATGGTGTGCGTCTACAATTACTATAACCAAAATTAGCTCCTCAACCAAGTGTCAACAAGGTAAGCGGCAATGTTTACTATATCAATTTATAATATAAATAAATATAAAACTACGGCATGAATAGAAGAACAAGTATGAAAGAAATGCGTGATAAATCGAGAGCTTTCCAACGAGTGGAGAACGATTGTCGTGGGATGAAAACTAACGGCGATATACTTCCCTAGAAACGGGTCGGTTGTAAGGTGGTTACGCTCCGCAGGGCGGGGTTGGGGAACCAAGGGGTTGGGGGGGCAGAGCACACTTTCGGCTCGGCGGCTTGCACGGGAAGGGCCGCTCTAGTATCTTCTATTCTCGTTGAACACAACTGACCGATCCCAGATCAGCTGAGTGGCTCTAGAATCCAGTTTTTTCCCTAATGGTCCCACGATTCTGAGATTTGGTATGTGGGCCCTTCAAGGACTTCTGAACACAACTGACCGATCCCAGATCAGCTGAGTGGCTCTAGAATCCAGTTTTTTCCCTAATGGTCCCACGATTCTGAGATTTGGTATGTGGGCCCTTGAGGGACTTCTGAACACAACTGACCAATCCCAGATCAGCTGAGTGGCTCTAGAATCCAGTTTTTTCCCTAATGATCCCACGATTCTGAGATTTGGTATGTGGGCCCTTGAAGGACTTCTGAACACAACTGACCGATCCTAGATCAGCTGAGTGGCTCTAGAATCCAGTTTTTTCCCTAATGATCCCACGATTCTGAGATTTGGTATGTGGGCCCTTGAGGGACTTCTGAACACAACTGACCGATCCCAGATCAGCTGAGTGGCTCTAGAATCCAGTTTTTTCCCTAATGATCCTACGATTCTGAGATTTGGTATGTGGGCCCTTGAGGGACTTCTGAACACAACTGACCGATCCCAGATCAGCTGAGTGGCTCTAGAATCCAGTTTTTTCCCTAATGATCCCACGATTCTGAGATTCAGTATGTAGCCCTTTGAAGGACTTCTGAACACAACTGACCGATCCCAGATCAGCTGAGTGGCTCTAGAATCCAGTTTTTTCCCTAATGATCCCACGATTCTGAGATTTGGTATGTGGGCCCTTGAGGGACTTCTGAACACAACTGACCGATCCCAGATCAGCTGAGTGGCTCTAGAATCCAGTTTTTTCCCTAATGATCCCACGATTCTGAGATTTGGTATGTTTGCCCTTGAAGAACTTCTGAACACAACTGACCGATCCCAGATCAGCTGAGTGGCTCTAGAATCCAGTTTTTTCCCTAATGATCCCACGATTCTGAGATTTGGTATGTGGGCCCTTGAAGGACTTCTGAACACAACTGACCGATCCCAGATCAGCTGAGTGGCTCTAGAATCCAGTTTTTTCCCTAATGGTCCCACGATTCTGAGATTTGGTATGTGGGCCCTTGAAGGACTTCTGAACACAACTGACCGATCCCAGATCAGCTGAGTGGCTCTAGAATCCAGTTTTTTCCCTAATGGTCCCACGATTCTGAGATTTGGTATGTGGGCCCTTGAGGGACTTCTGAACACAACTGACCAATCCCAGATCAGCTGAGTGGCTCTAGAATCCAGTTTTTTCCCTAATGATCCCACGATTCTGAGATTTGGTATGTGGGCCCTTGAAGGACTTCTGAACACAACTGACCGATCCTAGATCAGCTGAGTGGCTCTAGAATCCAGTTTTTTCCCTAATGATCCCACGATTCTGAGATTTGGTATGTGGGCCCTTGAGGGACTTCTGAACACAACTGACCGATCCCAGATCAGCTGAGTGGCTCTAGAATCCAGTTTTTTCCCTAATGATCCTACGATTCTGAGATTTGGTATGTGGGCCCTTGAAGGACTTCTGAACACAACTGACCGATCCCAGATCAGCTGAGTGGCTCTAGAATCCAGTTTTTTCCCTAATGGTCCCACGATTCTGAGATTTGGTATGTGGGCCCTTGAAGGACTTCTGAACACAACTGACCGATCCCAGATCAGCTGAGTGGCTCTAGAATCCAGTTTTTTCCCTAATGATCCCACGATTCTGAGATTTGGTATGTGGGCCCTTGAAGGACTTCTGAACACAACTGACCGATCCCAGATCAGCTGAGTGGCTCTAGAATCCAGTTTTTTCCCTAATGATCCCACGATTCTGAGATTTGGTATATGTGGGCCCTTGAGGGACTTCTGAACACAACTGACCGATCCCAGATCAGCTGAGTGGCTCTAGAATACAATACGGGGTTTTATAGGAAGGGGAAAGGGGGCACAAAGACATAAAATGTCTCTCGTGGTTGCGTACTTGTACGAAAGCTGTATCCACCGTATGAGTTTCAAGAGGTTCTAATACCAAATTCAGAGTACATACGTTTCATTTGTCTGAAAATCGCAAAAAATATAAAACTCACCTTTTACAGTGGTTAAATTCCCACTCGCATTTCACGTTTTAGTTTTACAAAGTCGTACGTGGAAATGCTCCCTTCCTCGAGCCTTCTGGTATACTTCATTATCCACTTTTGGCTCTCAATGTGTGATGTTTTGGGCTGCCTCGTACCTATGCTGCAGTTCAGGCAGGTTCAACTTCGTAAACTTCGACTTCCGCTTGGTCCTCACGGAGTTCAGCGTAGAAAGTATGGATGTCCGGATGTTGAGAGTTGAAGTCCTTCTTCTTTTCTTCACCCCTCTCTTCCGAAAAAAACCGCCTCTTCTAACTTTGTATTAATTTGATTTTTTTAATTTGTATCTGCTTAGTTTAATTTATCTTTTTTTTTAGCACATTAAATTGGTGAAATGTGGAAAAATGTACTTAATCAAAAAAATCATTACAAATGGCTAAAAGGACATTTAAACATTTTCTTTAGAATTTATAATAATCTAGGTTTTACCTACATCTTACGATAACATTCGTTTTGGTCCTTCGAACCATAATCACCAGTAGTATTGGAATAGGTACCAACATTTTCTCTTAACTCTGAAAACTTCCTCTCCCTATTACCACCTTCATCCCAATTTCAATTTATATTTTCCATTTTTAACGCATTTTCTTTTTAAACTCGATGTCGGCAGCAAATCCAATCCAAAGATAAATCCTTTGGTTTTATTATAATAATAAAATTTAATTTCTCACTCTGGGAGAAACATTTGATCTGACATATGTCTGTTTTTCGCAGTAAGGGAGAAATTAAGTAATTTTCATAGAGTGACAGATGATTTAAATCGGGAAAAAGGTTACCTCCGAAGATAAATCCTTTGGTTTTATTATAATAATCAAATTTAATTTCTCCCTTACTGGGAGAAACTTCTGATCATAGATAGGTATGTCTGTTTTTCGCAGTAAGGGAGAAATTAAGTAATTTTCATAGAGTGACAGATGATTTAAATCGGGTAAAAAGTAAACTCCGAAGATAAATCGTTTGGTTTTATTATAATAATCAAATTTAATTTCTCCCTTACTGGGAGAAACTTCTGATCATAGATAGGTATGTCTGTTTTTCGCAGTAAGGGATAAATTAAGCAATTTGCATAGAGTGACAGATGATTTAAATCGGGAAAAAGGTAAACTGCAGTCAAAAACAGGAAAGAACCCATAATTTCAATCGTATCTTAATGTCTCGTGCTATCGTACTCCCAGAGAGTCTCCCTGTCTATTTGAAACTTCCCAAGGTGAACAGGAGAGAATTTAGCCCACTCAGCTGATCACGAAAGAGCCCATCATTTCAACTTCTTTCTAACATGATATTGTTTATTGAGCTCAGCATTTCGTTTCTTCTTCTCAATCCTTTATTATGATTTACTGTGATGAGCATAGAAATTAGCATAGAAATTGACTTTAGGGGCGACTCAGCTGATCCCGGCCATATTCTGCTTAAAGTGTATGTCCTAAGGAGGCTGCATGTCAAATTTCAAGCCACTATCACCACGGGAATTGCGCCAAATAACGTCACATTTTTTGTAAAGCGCACATTTTGGAATGGCCCCCAGCCCTAAGTCATATGCTTGTCAAAAATAATAACTAATGTGAAAAAACGTTGCTACGGCCGTATTTTATCAAGTCTCCAAATACCAGTAACTCACACATTAAACTCAAAGGTACCTACTGTTGAGGTGCTACTAATTTTACCTTGGTACCAAAGAAATCAAGTAGGGAAGCCTCGGCTGAAATGCCTGGTCAGAAAATGTTTTTAACACAGAATGTGTTTTAGCCTTGGTTTCTCCAACCGAAAACGAAACGTTTTGTGTTAACGAAAATGTGTTGCGTTTTTGTGTAACGAAACTGTGTTGCAACAATTTACTGATGATTTCCACTTACAACCGTTGACTTTGCTAGAGATATGGTATTTTTCATCCCACAAAATTCTTTGACCATTCTTTTGAAAGCTCTCGATTTATGCAACCATATGTGCGTGGCCAATAAGCTGAGTTATGAGCATGGTTATATGAATAATTGTTTACACCAGATGATCATTCTCAACAATTGATATTGTTAACATGATTGGGACCGCTTGTTAATTTCTGATGAATTCATGTTATATGAATGAATTACAGCTTAGGACAAGGAGGGGGGGGGGCTGTAAAATATGCATTTTTCGTGTGAGGGCTCAAATGAAAGCTTATGACGAGGAGTTTTCAAATATGGCGCTGGTAATAAATAAATAAAACAACTTGAAATCTAGTGGTGAGATACACCATAAATTCATTTTTGAGATACGAGCTTTTCTGGGGTCTGGGGGGCTGCTAGAGCACTCTGAAAATCCCTCGCCGCCTAGGAAATGATAGGCAAGTTAGAACCAGTCGCCATCATCAGACGGTAACGTAGGTAGGTTGGTTAACACTGAGTTTCAAGAATTTATTGTTGTGCTTCCGAAGTTGGGGAAGCATTGTTTTCACTTTCGAGAGGTAACAAATCTGTAAATAAATCCAACTCTTGAAATAAATAAATACCGATTAATAAAATAACTCTTGAAACTGCGTGCCACACCATTACTGCCACACTTTGCTAGGGCTTCGACCTCATAAACGATATCCAAACGTACCTACTCCTAGATCGGGGCTTTCTAAGCCCCAACAGACCCCTATTAATATATAAATACATATATATTATCAGATAGCTCTATTATTAATTCAACAATATAACAGCCTTTTCAGACTACCTGTTTATGTTTCAGGCTGAGGATTCGGAGCACACTGTGACTTGCCTAGGTTCAACTCTGCTTTCCAAAAACAAAGAGAATGAAGACGACACAGAGGAACATGCGGTTTTCTGCTTCTCACCACTTCTCATTAGTCGGTCGGACTCGAAAAAAAGTTTGAATCAACGCGAGGACTACGAAAACTCGAAAACACCCTGGCCGGTACCTTCTATAGAAGCCGTGTTCCTACCAGAGTTTAAGGTCGATTATGGCAGAGCAGGTAAATACTGCCCCATCAAAGAAGTGGCCAATGGTTCTTTTGGAGGAAGAGTGTTTGAAGCCACGGAAAAATCCACTGGGCAGCGCGTAGCCTTAAAAGTTCTTCTGAAATCGAAAATCATCAGTGAAAATGCTGTGCGACAGGCAAAGGAGGAAGTGGAGATTGGTCGAATGGTTGGTCATCACGGATTCATTATTGATCCTCCAACATACTGGCAAAATCGACGCCACTTATATATAGTCACATCATGGGCTTCAGGAGGGGATTTGTTTAGTCTCTTATCGAAGTATGGACATTTACCAGAAGAACTAGTGCGGATATACATTGCTCAAGTTGCTGTAGCCTTGGAGTTTCTGCATTCAACTGGAGTCATTTACAGAGATCTCAAAGCAGAAAACATTCTTTTAAACGGTACTGATCTGTCAGTCAGGTTGTCTGATTTTGGTTTAGCAAAACGCTTAAAACGTGGAGGAAGAACAAATACTATTTGCGGCTCTCGAGTCTACTCAGCTCCAGAAATTGGTTGTAGTGAAGCAGGTTATGATCATGCTGTTGATTGGTGGTCGCTGGGGGTGTTGACGCACGTCCTGTTGATTGGTCATTTGCCTGAACTGGATTGTGATGTAAAGTATGGGTCTCTTTCTGATTCTGTGTCCAATGGTATCAATTTCAACACAGGCTCAAATCCAGTGCCTAAACCTGGTTTTAATGAAGACCAAACGTTTGATTTGTTAGACAATGCCATGGGTATTGATGGAGATATCAATTCCAACAAAATCAATGGTGGACGAAAAGCTAAAACTGCGTGGCAGAGAAGTCCCTGCAACAGTTTAGCCTTTGACCTCTCAGATGAAAAACTGTCGTCCGCCTCTCGGGATCTGATACGCAGACTTACAAATTTTGACCCTTCCCAGCGCCCCAGGTCCCTGCTTGCGCTGTCCAGGTTGGCGTTTTTTGTTGGTTTTGATTTATCAGAGCCTGAAGGAGCCAACCGCGTTGCCCCAAGACTTTTGGTTGACCGACTGGTGGCCAAGAAAGACCGAGTTGTAGAAATGATCTCAACAGATGTAGTTTTCTTTGAGACTGAAGAAGAGCTCTTTCCTGTGCTCGTCTGACACATCTCCGTCCCATCTATATTTTCAGGTAAGTCTCTTAGTTTTAAATATCCTTACTCATATTATATTGAATGAGGAAGAGTTAACAGGTGGGTCATTTCACGCGAACGGCCAAACTTCTTTTTTTCGATATTTTTTAAAAGTCCTGATTTTCTAGTATATTGTACCCATTGGTAATACAAGCTAGGAGCCAAATTTTTAGACCTCTTCTTCGCCCAGCCTTTTCTCTACAACTGTCCGAAGTTTAGGGGTGTGCGCCAAACACTAACTTTTGTTTTAATTGCTCAACCGTTACTGTGCCAAAAAAAAGGAAGGTGGCCAATTCTTATGGTAAATCGTCTGCTCTTTTTGGTAGTCATGTCTAAACTTACAAAAAACTTAAGCTTCCTCATGAAAACTCAAAATAAAAACTTCTTTTTCACATTTCATCAATTTGGCATTTTTTGAAAAAAAATTTTTTGATCTTAAATCATACCTACCAGTATGTAGAATACGAGGTTAGGAGGACGTAATGGGCCGACAAACGGTTTGTCGCCAGTGGTACTTAATGTACGGCCTGAACTCCCAAAAAACGTAAGCTTTCCCATGAAAACTCCACATTTCATCAATTTCGCATTTTTCGAAAAAAAAATTTTTGATCTTAAATCATACCTACTAGTATGTAGAATACGAGGTTAAGAGGACGTAACGGGCCGACAAACGGTTTGTCGCCAGTGGTACTTAATGTACGGCCTGTACTCCCAAAAAACGTAAGCTTCCCCATGAAAACTCAAAATAAAAATTTCTTTTTCACATTTCATCAATTTCGCATTTTTTGATCTTAAATCATACCTACCAGTATGTAGAATACGAAGTTAAGAGGACGTAATGGGCCGACAAACGGTTTGTCGCCAGAAGTACTTAATGTACGGCCTGTACTCCCAAAAAACGTAAGCTTCCTCAAGAAAACTCAAAATAAAAACTTCTTTTTCACATTCATCAATTTCGCATTTTTTGAAGAAAAAAAAAATATATATATTTTGATCTTAAATGATACCTATCAGTATGTAGAATACGAGGTTAAGAGGACGTAGTGGGACAAACCGTTTGACGCCAGCAGTACAAAATGTACGGCCTGTACTGCCTAAATAAAATAAAAATTGAGTTTTCATTATAAAGTCCCCAGTTTATCACATTTGCTTAGAACTAACTTCACATTTGACGGCACATCAGATAGGTGCAAATTGTATCATGAAAATTCAATTTTTCTTTTATTTCGGTAGTACAGGCCGTACATTAAGTACCGCTGGCGTCAAACCGTTTGCCGGTCCATTACGTCCTCTTAACCTCGTATTCTACATACTGATAGGTATGATTTAAGATCAGAAAAATTTTATCCAAAAAATGCGAAATTGATGAAATGTGCAAAAGAAGTTTTATTTTGAGTTTTCATGGCGAAGCTTACGTTTTTTGGGAGTACAGGCCGTACATTAAGTACCACTGGCGACAAACCGTTTGTCGGCCCATTACGTCCTCTTAACCTCGTATTCTACATACTAGTAGGTATGATTTAGGATCAAAAATTTTTTTTTTCAAAAAATGCGAAATTGATGAAATGTGGAGTTTTCATGGGGAAGCTTACGTTATTTTGGGAGTTCAGGCCGTACATTAAGTACCACTGGCGACAAACCGTTTGTCGGCCCATTACGTCCTCTTAACCTCGTATTCTACATACTAGTAAGTATGATTTAGGATCAAAATTTTTTTTCTTCAAAAAATGCGAAATTGATGAAATGTGGAGTTTTCATGGGGAAGCTTACGTTATTTTGGGAGTTCAGGCCGTACATTAAGTACCACTGGCGACAAACCGTTTGTCGGCCCATTACGTCCTCTTAACCTCGTATTCTACATACTAGTAGGTATGATTTAGGATCAAAAAAATTTTTTTCTTCCAAAAATGCGAAATTGATGAAATGTGGAGTTTTTATGGGGAAGCTTACGTTTTTTTGAGAGCTCAGGCCGTACATTAAGTACCACTGGCGACAAACCGTTTGTCGGCCCATTACGTCCTCCTAACCTCGTATTCTACATACTAGTAGGTATGATTTAAGATCAAAAAATTTTTTTTCAAAAAATGCCAAATTGATGAAATGTGAAAAAGAAGTTTTTATTTTGAGTTTTCATGAGGAAGCTTAAGTTTGTTGTAAATTTAGACATGACTACCAAAAAGAGCAGACGATTTACCATAAGAATTGGCTACCTTATTTATTTTTTTGGGCACAATAACGGTTGAGCAATTAAAACAAAAGTTAGTGTTTGGCGCACACCCCTAAACTTCGGACAGTTGTAGAGAAAAGGCTGGGCGAAGAAGAGGTCTGAAAATTTGGCTCCTAGCTTGTATTACCAAAGGGTACAGCATACTAGAAAATCAGGGCTTTTGAAAATTATCGAAAAAAAAAGTTTGGCCGTTCGCGTGAAATGACCCACGTATATCCGCTAACCTTATAACAAGCAAAAATATACTAAAATGTAGTTCATGGATTGGGCGGGTTGGGCCCTTGATTGTCTTCCATAAGTTTCATTGCTCCTATATAAATCATAGCCTTGGCTCATGCGCAATAGTAAAGTCCTTGTAAAATCTCACTAATTTTCATCCAATCCCATTTAAATTCTCTGGGATTGTGCGAGTTGGAGTCTAGATAGTTTTCTATTAATTTCTGCCTTCTCGTTTCATTCCTTTCTCTCGTTTGGAATAAATCCACAGTACACATCAGTGTATTCGTGATATAACAGTATAAGACATTCTACATATATATTTAAGCGCTGAACACAATGGTGAAGCCACACAGATTTTTGGACAACCCAAGAAAATGTTATTTTTTGCCGTGTGACACCTCATTTCAAAGACTTTTTTAGAACTGTACACGATGGTGAAGCCAGAATTGAGATATATCACCTATTCTGTGTATAAATTATAAAACTGCACAACGAGAATGATTTGATGATGATTAGAATCAAAAAGATCGCCCATTTCGGCTCAACAGAACCCTATTATATTGGTACTCAAATTCAAGCTCTGGTACTCAGATTCAACCTTAGTTTTTCCAAAATTTTGAACCATATTTGTTTAAATTGCGAAAGAGTGTCAAAAACCGTGGTAAGGTCAAAGGTTGGCCCCTTTCGTTTGAACAGAGGGATTCTCGAGACCTTCTCTGCCCGCCTCCTACTAATAAGGTGCGGGTGGTTTCTGACTTTGCCTGCGCTCTTGCAACCACCTCCGACCCGTCAGGCCGCAATGGCGGGGGTTTGCAGGCAAAGCCTGCAGGGGGTGGCCCTCTAGTATACATATGAATAAAACCATCGTGTTCAACGCTAAAAAAGTCTTTGAAATGAGGTGTCACACTGCAAAAAATAAATTTTTCTTGGGTTGTCCAAAAATCAGTTTTTTCCCAAGTGTCTGGCCCCCCCAAAAACGCTTAGTTCTATTTAAGGGAGAGGGTTACTTTTGGGACACCCTGTATGTTGGGAAAGAAATGTGATTCCCCGCAGCACTTTTTCTGATACAGGGAACGTATTTTTTTAAGTTTACTGGTTTGGAAAGCTGTCGGATCCGTTTTGTGCATACAGCTTTCTGTGAATTAGGAGTAAGCCATCTTTCTTAGTATCTACGTTTCTTATCACCAATGTGATTCAATTTTCTTTACAGCATACGCTTTGAATTGCAACACATAAGTGCCTGGCTCCACTTTTGTAATACCTATGGAAAAGACACTGCCATCCTGCAATTTAACCCACCTCTAGATTTGTGACTTGAAGTGCATATATTTGGATATCAGAGAGGTTCCGTGCCCACCAACTGCAAGTGAGTATTCTCCTATATTAGGTACTTCTATAATCAAATTTCGTCGTGATCGGTCCTCTCGTTCAAAAGGTTCGGAAGCGCAAAACATTACATTTTTAGGGTAGTTGAAAATAATTTTGTTTTGTAGTCGATAGAGGACGATTAGCGAGGTCTAAAATGTGAAAAGTGACACAAAAAATTGACTTACGAAAATCCATCACGAATTGATCGTTACCCAAATCCATCACAAATTGAGCGTTACGAAAATCCGTCACAAATTATTATTTCTCATCAGACCGAAGTTTGACAGACTACCAAAGTCCAGAAATCTGGTACACAGCCTCTTGGAGACATGTGGTGGAAGTCGGATCAGCTGAGATAGTGCGATAGTGAGCGATAGGTAAATCTAACTTTCTTCCTGTACATCTTAGAGCCATGAAATTTGGTACACAGACTCTTGGGGAACACTGAGAGTGATCTCGAGGAAGCCAGACCAGCAGGGTGAGCCACAAACCTAACTTCTCTCCCGTACACCCTAGAGCCCTGAAATTTTGTGCACTGCCTCTTGGGGGGGACCTGTGGAAGTGAAAGTGAGGAAGCCAGATAAGATGTGTGAGCATACGAAACAATAATTAATTAAATCTCTCTCGAGCCAAAAGCTTACTTCTCTCATGTAGCATCCAAGAGCCCTGAAATTTGGTGCACAGCCTCTTGGGAAACACTGAGAGTGATCTCGAGGTTGATCAGCTGGGTGAGCCATAAACCTAACTTTTCTCCTGTACATCGTAGAGCCCTGAAATTTGGTGCACAGCCCCTTGGGTACCTGTGGAAGTGCTTGTGAGGAAGGAAATATATGATGGTGTTAAAGGTTCCCTTTACACATAAAGTCTGCCGACTTACTATGACTTTTGTGCAGAGCATGAAAGGGAGTTTTTTTTTTTTTTTTTTAAATAGAAATAACCCAAAACTGCCTCCATTTTCGTTGATTACTTGAGGGTTGGGTATAGTTTAATGATTAGCGTTGAAAGCTCTGAGGAAGAAGAATAAATTGTAACTTATGTAACACATTTAAACATTTTATTTTAGCAAAGAACATTCTTTTATCAGCCTCCCAGCCCACAAATGATACTGAAATATGGTGACGAAATGCGGTAGCATTTCGCGGTGTTTTCTAATACTTTTATCGTACAACCATACTCGTAAATGAGAAATAGGTAAGCAGAGCCCAAATACACGACATCAGCAGAAAGACAGTTGAGGTTTTCTGGAGACAATAGTACTTTGTACTTAGTGACATTAGTTATTATAAAACGTAAAATGCGTGTGGAACGTATATTAGGAAGTACCACAATAATGTTTCTACATGATGATAGGAGTGATAAAAAAGTCATCATTCTTCTTAATACGTACATCGTGAATGGCTGATGAGATTTATTAAATTCTTGAGCATCCAATTTGAACATTGATGCAGTAAAATAAAAGCTAGATAAATCTTAACCTTAGCTCATAATAGATTTTGAAACTGAAATGTTTTTTAATTGTATCCCACTTTTATTTTAGCACTTTAAATACAAAGCACAGCTAAATACAAAAGGATTTGTTATAGATTAAATTTAACTAAATAGTTTATACTTTACGTTAAAGTTACTTTAACGAATAGGGTACTCACGTACTAAAATTCAATTTCAAAAATAAAATATTATTTAAATGAAGTAGGTATCATTATTTTCGGTTTGTATTTTACCAGTTTTATTTAACCTTTTTTTACCTCACTACTTTTAATTCCAATACTGAAATAGGTTTCTTTTCTATGCTTTCTACGAGCCAGTTCCTATTATTGTCTTCTCCTGCAGTATTTAGCGAGATGAGTTCGGAAAGAAAGTCAAATTTATGCACTGTATGAGGAGCTGTTTTGCGTAACTGCTGAGATAGCTATTGTTTCGGTATCTTCTGCTTTTTCTCCAGTTAGGCTATTCACTGACTCATTGTCCACACAGGTTTACTTACGAACGTTCGAGAAAACACAAAAATCAAGCGAGGAGTTTCTAAAAGCTAGCAAATCAAGGCCCAAAAGGGTGGATCGGGTCGGCAGGTTGATCCCTTGTGGGTGGGGAAAGTGTGACATATCCAGAGGCCTCCAAAGATCCCTCAGGTTCAGTCTATACTTGCTGTGTGCAGAAGAGCTTATACATATACAGAAATTATGAACTTTTGAGTAATAATGTGGAGCATTCTAAGTTTGGACCTCAACGTGACACTACCTACATCCAATATGAGTAGCAATTTAAATATGAATTTAAATAAATATTGAGAATTGTCCTACCCTGAATTGTTATTAGAGAGTTTTTGGTGACCACTGACATACCCTTAACGTCCATACCCTTAACGTACCCAAGAGTACGTGACCTTGAGGGGACGTTAGCAACGTCGCACGTTAGAATGGCTCATTTAACGTCACCCGTTTGGGGACCTAAAGGCACACGACACCAGCACCTTCGGTAAATGTAACACTACTGGGCACCTCATAATTACTCGAATACCTACTGGTGAAATAAATAATAATAGTTTTTCTTTTCAAATGCCTCATTACCAACTAATTATGTTGATGTAGCGGTAGGTTTTATAACACCCCTCAAACTTGGTTATTTTACGTTCCAATTCGCGTAAAACTGAATGTGCCATCTGAAGTCCGTCTCTGCTATCTAGCTTTACTAGCCTTCAACTTGATCGAAAGAAAATTGTGCACAGGCTCTATTTGGTCGATAAGAGCATTGTTTCTATTATTATTTCACATATTTTAAATGAGAAAACTGTGTTTGAAGGCACTACTTCTTCACAGTATTGTTCTTAGTTTGCCTGATCTCTCAGCTATTTTCTCGTGAATATTGCGTGAAGTGCTGCCTCCACTGATGATTGTGTCAGGTAAAATCCTGGTTCATTGTCTTAGAGATAAATACTTTTTCATACTTTTTGATTATTTACCCAACAGAAAACCCAATAACATGAAGTGCGTAACGACTAATGACCTATAAGTGCAACTAAACCACAGTGTTCCACACTTGAGGCTTGCTATCTGCGTTAAATCCATGCCCTGTTTACGAATTGAAAGCTAAAAACGCTGCAAATTATTTCACAAAGGTTTATTATTTTTTCAATTGAGTATGATCGTAGTTTTAGTTGGCTAGCGTACGTCATAAGGCCCGTCCAGACTCCTCGGCGTGTCCTACTTCGAATTGCCACAACCTATACCTACTTCTGTAATTATATACGCATGTTTATATATCTCGATTTGAGCTCCTATCTATTCAAATAGTTATTGCCTTAATAATATCATTATCTAAGTACGTACGAAAAGTCGAGAGGATATGTTATTAAATATGCGTAGGAAAAGCTTTGGTATTAACACACAAATATGACCTTGAAAAAAACATATTCATGCCTCGAAGGAACGCCGGCCCCGTACCCACCACAAGGTGCCGCGGCGCCGGCGCCTCCTCTCACTCCACCCCCCGCTCCCCCCCCCCCCTCTCCACCCACCGTGACCCCCTGCCAAGCGTGCCAGGCGTGCGCGCGTCGAAAAACACACTTTTTTACCCGTTTTTGGCCCATAGCATCTATGCGAGTAAAGCAATTGGGATGGTTAAACGTTAGGACCAACTAGACCCCAAATGGAGTCTATGTGCGAAAGAACAGGTTTTTTGAGTCAATTCTTAGGCCTTTTATGGCCCGGACGGCGAACGGCGAACGGCGGACGGCGGACGGACATTTCAAATTTGGATTCTACGCACCTTGAAACGTAAAGTGACAAAGTTTGAGGGGGGGTTATAAAAATTTTTTGCTACACGATCACATAGGCTTATTTTTGGAAATAATAAACCAAAATGAGAAATTAGCCCGTATTTGTAGTGAAACTAACATGAAATTCGAATTCAGGATTGAAAATCGGCGTTTCATATCGAAATGAAGAAGTTGATTAGTCAACCAGTAGACAGCAAGACAGCTGGGGGAAAATATCGCGTTGCCCAACCACCGTTAAAGGCCTGTTTTCCTAGCGACAGGTTTTTTGAGCAGCAGGAACCGAATTTGCCTGAAAAACGTCGGCAGGAAAGAGAAATGTAATGGCTGCATTGATAATTAAAGAAATGATAGGTAGATGTTGACGAAGAAGAATAGTTCATATTAACAAAATATGCCAATGTAAGGAAACGTGTGAGTGATGTATTCTCAAATCGCAGAAATTAAGGAATGTTCAGCGTTTTAGTCAAAAATCATCTGCTTGACTATGAAGAGAAATTCCAAAGATACTTCAGACTGACCAGAGAAAGGTTTGGGGTGTCCCGAAAAGGTCCCACTTTGGGACATCTTGAAAACCTCGGAAATCAAAAATTGGAACAACACAAACACCGGAATTCAAGGGAATCGCGCCAGCGTACTGCGCTGTTGACTCCTCCTCGAGCAGTCGGGCCAGTCGCGTCAACGCAACACCTTCTGCGCTGACGTGATGCGCTCTCTAGGAAAACACCCTAACTAAATTCAAGGGAATCAGTGGTCGACGTTGAACGCCCGGCGTATCACGTTGACAACGACGCAAAAAACCTGTCGCTAGGAAAACAGGCCTTAACGTGACATCAAAATTAAGGCAACCGTTCTCCTGGTTCCATTTGGGTTAGCAACACCTTCATTTGCTCCCTCAAGACTACGGTAACGGGTGACGTTAAGTTGAAGTAGCCAAAAACTCTCTATTAATTTGATTGCTTCATCAAATGTTAGACAGGTGATTGCTCATTCACGTTTCTTTTCCAGAAAACCCAAAATCGAAAGACTGACACTACTCTCAACCCCCACCATGGTAACGACCAAGAAATATTATCATGTGACCCATCTTTACCGCATTGTGATTCCCGTAAGTTACCAAAAGAACGACAATCTTTGATTTGTTACATTAAATTTAAGCTTAGTGATTATGTTTCATATGAACTTCCTCTGTGTGGTGCTATTCTGGCGAATTTTATCTATTAACGTGTGTGCTGTAAAAAATACTCAGCTTTTTAAACTTGTAATCTCGCTTATTAAGTATTATTAGTGCTACGGATTAAGTATTACAACCGTATTTTTACATAGACCTAGGTAGGTGCCTGTTATTCTAAATTAGATCAACCTTCTCGTTCGTCTGTTAATGTTAGGTAGGTTAAGAATAAAAATCCTCCAAACAGCAAAACAACATTGCTATTGTTGTATTTTTATAATTTTGCTTCGAACATCAAGAGATCTGATAGAACGATTCTGTAGTTAAAATTCCATTGATTCTGATGTCATTCCAAAATCATTCGAAACGGTGCCATCTAGGAAACAGGGCAACACAACTAAGACCACTTTTTAGGAATCCCAAGCGATGTATCTATGCATTGTCTCAAATGAAATTTACTAAAATATTTCCCGCTCAGCAACTAGGTAACGAATTATTTTATTAAAATCTATTTTTAAAAAAAGATGAAAATGAAGATGAATTATTCAGTAATAAATATTTATTAAATAATAAAAGTAAATCGATTGAAAATAGCTCCATCAGGGACTCATTATTTGACACCCTTCGACCGAACTTTGAAACTCAGATTTCAGTCTAACCTCCTTGATATATCAGAGTTCTCAATTTACCCTTAAATTAAAATGCATTCGACTAAGGGCCCGTTTATCAAATACAGCGATAACTTCCAGACAAATCTCAGGCAGTTACCTAGAGGTTACTGCAACCTATCGAACAAATTTGGTAGGGCGTTTACCAATCAACTTTATGCACTCAGGTAGCTACCTACAGATAGCTAACTGTTCAGATAACTTCGTCAGTGGGAAAAAGGAACTGCTTTTTTTGGTTTATTTTTATGACAACTTACCTACTATTATTGATTATTAAGTGAAATTTGCTCTCTATCTAGGATGTACATATTATTATTTATGTGTTTTAAAGTCTAGAAAGTATCATGCTACGATATACATTCTAAGTTTTAGAATTAATAGTTTACTCGGTGTTATATTTGACAATAATCACTTACTTGTTCCTCAAAACGTCAATTTCACATTAATTTTTATCTGTTTAACCTCAATCGTCAATTTTGAGCATTTTCATAAACTTGCATCGCATGGACGCTGCGAAATTCAAGTTATCATCAGTCACATTTGAAAGCGCTACTAATTCTGTATTCTACGGCGAGAAAATTGTGTACATTTTGGTTGGACGACGTTGGCAATAGTTTATTTTGTATGATTTGAACGTAATTCCTAATTGAGAGTTGCATTGTTGTTGAACTGCATTTCACTCCCTTTAAATCGCTGGCAGCATCAGGAATTTCTCTGTTCTTTTAATATTTATACAACAGCTTCAATAGCTGTAAATCTCCATAAACACTAGTTCGAATAGATGGTCAACAATTAGCGAATTTTTGTATGAAGTGAAGCCATTGCCGCCATCTTTTCTGGAAGTGACTTTTCTAGGATATCTGCTCAGAACTGCATAAAGGTGTCCTGAATTGAACCTCTAACTCCAAGATGTGCATTTCTGTAGCTTTTTCAGAAATTCGATCACTTTTTCTTTGCACGAAAACCTATAACCAAACTCAAAAGTTTTGAGGGATTCTTGAATATTCCTGGGTTTTAATACTTTTTCATGTACGTAAGTACCTATGTGTCCTTTCTTTCACAAAAAATCAAGCTTTCCAAAAGAAAGGACGAGTTCTTTGGACAGCTCATTCTGAAGTATGTAGTATGTGTATGTATGCTTACTTGTATAAAATGTTCTTAATTTTCCCACAATTTCGCTGAATAATGTGTGAAATGTCAATAAAATCTGCTCATTTATAAAAATTTGAGAAAAAGGTTTGAGGTTTGTAAGCCAGACTATAGTTTAGATAAAGTTTTTCAATATTTAATAGTAAACTACTCCTGTGTACGAGAAGTGCTCAAATTTCAAAATGTTTTGAAAGTTCAGCAATTTGCGTAAAAAGGAATTTTTAAGTACCAATTTTATGGCAAAAAACTCGTTCTCAATAATATTCAGCAATTAAAAAAAAGATCTTTTAAAACTTTTTTGCAGTTTTTATCTATTTTAACAATTATTATTGAAATTTAAGAACATTTTTCAGCATACATTTCTGAATAGATTTTTTAATGTTCTAGTTAATCGTTCATAAACACCTTTTGACTAAAATTCTACTAAAAAATATAAATTTAACAATTTTAAGCCATTTTTCGTGATTTTTTTAGCACATTTTTTTGAAATGTGACCAATTTAATGGGCTCAAAACTGCTGGCCAACGAAAAAATCTTTTCGTTTGAAAAGCTTGATTTCTTGACGCAAGAACGGAATTTTTATTTCACTCCAAGGAAAGTTATCGCCCGGAAGGACACACTTATGATTTATGATATATATATATATATATATATATATATATATATATATATATATATATATATATAGTAAGCCGAAATATAAAAATTAGTTTTGTGACGTACGTTCTTGTTTTTGTAAAAATTGTTTGAACATATATATATATATATATATATATATATATATATATATATGTGTGTGTGTGTGTGTGTGTGTGTGTGTGCGCGCGCGCAACGTTAAACTCTTAGATTCGTCTCAGAATGTCTCAAAATGGATTTCAATGAAGAAAATTTTCGTAAATTTTTATTTTAAAATTTTTGGAGCCATTGCAATAGCTTCATTTTGTACGAAAATTCCCTAACGAGTGCGAAAATTTGCTATGGTCATGCTGCATGACTGAAACCGTTTTCGCTGTTTTTTAAAATGTGTATGAACCATCAATTTTGAACTTTTCCGTGGTTTTTTTACAAGTGTTCTAGATAGAGAATTTGAACGTATTTTGCCGTGAAGTGGCATTATATATGTATAATCCTAATGTACGAATATCGGAAATTAATTAGTTGCAAAAATGTATTATCTTTTCTTTTAAATTATTCGAATTGTTTCATTTTATACAAAAATGCGCTTAGAATAATGCTTCTTTCTTCTCTTCTTCCTTGAACTGAAGCCATTATTTGACAACAAAAACCTTGTACTGCTCAAGGCTACCGAATGAGGGCGATTTTCGTTATCCACTTGCTTCAAGTTATTCTTTGACGTATTGACCTGACTGTCGCTAAATCAATTATTTTGTAACAACTGGAGAGTATCTGTTTAGTTCCATGGCATAAATCCTTTAAATTCATATTAGAGCAGGCGCCTACGTGTAGTATTGTTTGAAGTATTATCTACTTACTACTATAAAAACACTACCTAAGTTTTACAATAGAATTGTGTGAATACTAGTCTAAGTCATTTTATTCCCTCCGCAACAAACACCAGATAAATGTTGTGTTTTACCATTCCGCTTTGAATTTAATTATATTGTTTCAAGTATTGTGCGACTATCTTTATTGTTTTCACCTTAAATTACTGTGCAGTAATGGATAAGTTAGCTCTGAGGCTGCTGGATTCTAGTATGAATAAATGAGCATTACCCATGGGTGCGAAAAAGGTATTTTAACTATTTTTAAATGGAAAAAGATTCCATCCTAAGAAGTTTGGCATCACCTACGATTAGTAGTTTTCAATTGCGTCTCCGTGGAACTTAAATCTAAGGATCCCCCACTCTTATTTACTACCATCGAATAGCTTTTCTCGATAGTATCGATTCAGCCTCCCAACACATCGATTTGCTCATTTTGAAATCAACTGACCTTCTGAGCGCCAAAATTGAAAAAGTTCCAGTCAATCCCTTAGTAAAAATGCAGATTAGTTGGACATGTAGATCAGAATGATGTGTATAGTTTGGTGGTCTGGATGCTCGCATCTCAAAAATACATAACATCAAGTAGTCAATCCCTTAGTAAAAATGCAGATTAGTGGACATGTAGGTCAGAATGAAGTGTATAGTTTGGTGATCTCAAAAGTACATAACATCAAGTAGTCAATCCCTTAGTGAAAATTGAGACTAGTTGGACATGAAGGTTAGAATGATGTTTTAGAAGTATATTTTGGGAGTTGTACGTCTGACCTTCCCTTTACAAGACCGCTATCCTAACCAATGACATCCCTTTCATTTCAGGAAACAATCACAGTACTTCACCATTCAGTAGGAAATCCTTTTGAAAGAGGTCTCCAGAGGCGCTCTGAAACGACTTATATCACTGCATCTGAATACATCGATGTGTTAGGAGGCCGAATCGATACTGTTTGGACCTGACCAAAATTCGAATTCTCCCGCCAGTGCTTGAAATGTAGTTGACATGTTGTCTTCCCAAACTTCCGACAGAGCGCATAAGTCGTTCAATGTTTTCATCCCGCTTTTCATTTATTCAATGATGGAACTTTGATAATATCTAGTTTTTCCCGATTATCCCGTAATAATATACGATTTTATTTTGTAAGCACTGCATTGATCACTAGCGCCTTTCGCGTCCTGCGGACGACGGAGACAAATGAAGTCAGTCTAATTTCCACCTCCCGTACGAGCCAAATGGCTCTCCCGCTATTATGTTTCCGATCCTGCCTTACAGTAATTAAAGTGAACCAGGATTCCGTTATTTTGTATATTTATTTTCTTCCCGGATTAAACAGATACTATCGAGACTATTCGGTGGAGGATCCCTGGACTTGAGTTCCGCGGAGACGCAAATGTAGTTTTCTTTCTACGATTTTTCAAAGTTTCGCACAGGTGACGTCAAGGTACTCCTCCCCTCTGGGCGAGACCCCCATACCTACCAGTGTGACATCACCAATGCAAACTTTGAAAAATCATATGAAGAAAACTATTCAACGTGGGAGAGTGCGGATGGTGTCAAATTTCCTAGAATGGAATCGATTTTCATTAATAAATATAAAGTCGTGTCCGAGACCTCGGAGAGGAAACATCGCGTTCGAGATATTCGGAAGTTTGTTTCGCTAATGTGAATTATCAGTGAAAAATGAACCCTTCGTGAAGTTATTGAAGAAACTGAGGCGACAGTTGCGAAAATAAAGGCTGAGTTGAACGTGTTTACCGAACAACTACAAGATTCACCGCTCGTTCATCCAATTGGTGAGTTATTTAAAACCGTTTCTACTCTAATTTCATTTCTGAGTGAGACAAACGAAGTGGTCTTGGAGGAGAAAAGAAAGGTGACTCTGCAGTCAGGGTTATTAAAGCAGCGCGATGAGCAAATCGAATGTCTCAAGGAGAAAATCGAACAACTAGGCTCACAAAAATCGCTGAAGCCACAACAGTCGACTGTGCGCTATTATTCAGACGAGAGCGAAGATGTCGACGAATCAGAAAAGGAATTCTCTGATCCCCAAAAGCGTAAAAGGAAGAAATCCAAGGGTAATATTCCAACGCAGAATAAAACAAAACAAATTTTAAAAACCAAGGACCCGAAACCCCCACCAATCTACTTGCATAAAATCACCGATAATTATAAAACGATTGAGGAAGCGGTGCATGAACATGCTCCAAATTCCAAAGTCACTGTTATGAGGGATAATCAGGTTAAGATTAACCCATCTACCTCGGATGGATTTCGGAACCTAAGTGAATTCCTTCGAAACGAAAAATGTGAATTTCACACGTACCAAGATAAACAGACTAGACCCTATTCAGTCATGATCAAGGGTATACATAAATCTCTGTCTGAAACAGAGATAGAGCGCCGATTCCAAGTAGAATACCCTGATCTCGGAAAAGTAAAAGTCACACGCAAACTAGGGTGGAAAACGAAAAACGCCCTGGACATGTGCATAGTTGCCTTTGAAAATGGGACTAACATAAAAGATATACATGCAATTACATCCTTACATGGAGCGAAAATTGCTGTGGACAGTCTTAAGTCTCCTAACCTTGTTGCACAATGCAAAAACTGTCAAGGTTTTGCACATACGAAGAATTATTGTGTCCTTGAGACAAAATGTGTCAAATGTGGTAAAAACCATGCGACAAAAGATTGCCCCAAGCCCGTTTCAATACATCCAAAATGTGTCAATTGTAACTCAAACGAACATCCCGCAAGCTACAGAGGATGCATAGTTGCGATCGAGGCCCAAAAGAAGTATAAGGAGAACACTCGAAAACAGCAAAGTGCAAAATTCACTGTCAAGACACCGTCACAAGTTCTTCGGGAAAAAAATGCAACTCCCTACTTACAAGGAGAAGGGGGAGAAAACTTAAAAACATACGCGCAAGTCCTCAAAAACGTCCAAACGCTTCAGCAAAAACCTACGTTGAATGAGAAACATGCTGACCCATTAACTGTTACTCTTGATCGTCTAAACCAAATTGATCAACGATTCACTGAATTCAATAGAAGAATCGGAGCACTGGAAAGTAAACTCCAATCCAAATCGAAGAAATAACCATGAAATATCTCAACATTATGTCATGGAATGCAAATGGGCTCATATCTAGAAAAAGTGAGCTCCAATTAGTGCTTGAGATAAATAAAATTGACATTTGTCTTGTGTCAGAAACACATTTTACTAAAGAATCTTATTGCAAAATAAGGGGCTACAAATGCTACCATGCACTTCACCCAAGCAATGCTGCTCAAGGAGGAAGTGCTGTTTTCATAAAAGAAAATCTCTCCCATCACGAATTCACTAAGATTGAAACAGAAATGTTCCAGATTAGTGCAATAGAGGTAAAAATGGAGTCATTCTCAACCATAGTAGCGAGCATCTATATACCACCAAAACACACTGTCAAAGAAGAAGATTTTGCTGATGCGTTTGAGCACCTGGGAAATCGGTTTATCATCGGAGGGGACTTCAACGCCAAAAACACATACTGGGGCTCCCGAATTACCTCTACACGAGGAAGAGAACTGTACCAGTACACATCTAATCATAACTGTGAACCACATTCAACAGGAAAACCAACATACTGGCCAACAGACAGAAAGAAACTTCCTGACCTCATTGATTTCTTCATTACCAAAAACATATCAACAAACTATCTGTTAGTACAAGAATGTTTTGACTTAAGTTCAGATCACTCGCCCATTATTCTTACGTTAAGTGACTGGATCATCCAAGCTCAACAAAATCCGACACTTACTAACAACAAAACAGACTGGCTCAACTTCAGAATTGAAATAAACCAAGAAATTGATCTCAACGATTCTCTAGACACCCCAGAAGAAATAGACAGTGCACTAGCAAAACTCGTTTGTAGCATACAAACAGTAGTCAGCCGCAACACACCAATTATAAAAAAGCGACAAAAAGGCTTGAACTATCCAAGGGAAATAATGAAAGCTATTATGAGAAAACGCAAAGCAAGAAAAAAATGGCAAGAAACACGAAGCCGAGTGCACAAAGCTGCTTGGTATAAAGCTGCAAATGAGCTGAGACAGATGGTCAAGGAGATAAATGATGCAACCATGGAGAACCTTGTTTCATCTCTAACCAACTGTAGGGATACAGACTACTCCCTTTGGAAAGCTACCAAACACTTAAAAAGACCAATTGTGCAAGCTCCGCCCCTTAATAACGAACTAACAGGTAGGTGGATAAGGAGCAATCAAGAAAAAGCAGATGTCTTTGCAAATCATCTGGCTGATATTTTCACAACAAACCCTGGAGTACCTGACGAAGAACCTCTTGAAGTGGTCCAGCCGTCGGAACCAGATATTTCCATTCCATTTGTCACTGTCAAAGAAGTACAAAGAACAATTCAGAAGGAGATTAACCCAAAAAAAGCACCGGGATATGACTTGATCACTGGTTTAATCCTGAAATATCTTCCCCGAAAGACCATAGTCAAGTTAACAAAAATCATAAATAGTGCCATTAAATTTCGTTACGTCCCTCAGTTATGGAAAATAGCAGAAGTAATCATGATTCCCAAGCCAGGCAAACCGGCAAATGAGTTAAAGTCCTACAGGCCTATTTCACTCCTACCTGTGCTTTCAAAACTATTTGAAAAACTCCTTCATAAGAGACTACTAGTAGTTGTAGAGGAACGAAAACTTATTCCAAAGCACCAATTTGGCTTCAGAAAACAGCATTCCACCATAGACCAAGTCCACAGAATTACAAGTCTCATTGAAAAAGCATTCGAAGAGAAAAAAGTGTGCTCTGCAGCCTTTCTGGATGTGTCACAGGCATTTGATAAAGTGTGGCATGAAGGGCTTATTCACAAACTTCGCAAAATTCTACCGGCATGCTATGCAGAAATTCTGGAGTCTTATCTGACCGACCGATACTTCCGAATCAAACAAGACGACGCTTTCTCGAAACCTTTGAAGATTCATGCTGGAGTGCCACAAGGCAGTGTACTAGGCCCACTACTGTACCTGCTTTACACTCGAGATCTACCAGAAACTGAGGAAAATATAACTGCGACGTTTGCAGATGACACCGCAATTTTGGCGACAGGAGAAACCAACATCGAATCAGTTACAAAATTAAACCACTCCATCCTCCGCATCCATGAATGGACAAAAAGATGGAGAATTAGATTGAATGAAGCGAAGTCTGTACATGTTGATTTCACAAATAAAAGGATCAACTACGTGCCAGCCTCCCTTGACAACTAGGCGATTCCTTATGCCAATGAAGCTAAATATCTTGGGATGACACTCGATGCCAAACTGAGGTGGAAATCACATGTTAAAAAGAAAAAGTCTGAACTAGTTATCAAATTCAGGAAAATGTACTGGCTTATGGGAAGACACTCAAAACTGTCTATCCACAATAAGCTCATATTGTACAACCAAGTCCTCAAACCTGTCTGGACATATGGTGCGCAACTGTGGGGGTGCACTGCACAAAGTAACCGCAACATTATTCAGCGCTTTCAGAATAATGTTTTGCGTACCTGCGTTGATGCATACAGATACTTCAGAAACGACAGATTACACTATGAGTTGAAAGTTGAATCTGTCAATGAGGTTATCCGCAAACAAGCCGTCAATCATCTTTTGAGGCTTAGAGATCATGTTAACGAGGATGTCGTTCAGCTCCTTGACACCGAAGATCTACTTAGAAGACTTAAAAGAACTAAACCGCATGAACTAAGTGAAATAAAATGAACGTCAAGACTAGTGAATCAATAATCAGAACAATAAGTCTAAAGTGAAGTATATTAGATCTTAAGAAAATGTATATATAAAGTAACCACATGAATATTGCTTATAAGTTGTTATTACTTGGCGCAATAAAACTTGTCAAAAAAAAAAAAAAAAAAAAAAAACAAATATAAAATGATTACGTGAGTAACGCTCATTACTTTTGAGTAAAAATTTCTTGAATAAGGTAAGTAATTGGAATCTGGGATCATCTGACGGAATCACGTTGTACAGATAGAGAAGTAGAGTTTTCGCTTTCTAAGGAAGCTGACTGCGTCATGTACGTGTTGTCACCTGATCCAATGACCGAAAACTTACGAACTAAATGAAGCGGCTCCCATTCCATAAACTCAGTGAAGACTGAACAGGAAATTTGCAGGGCAGGAAGTAAAAATGCGTGTGGCTGCAGAAAGGCGAGGCTTTTCCGAATGTGTACATTGGTGTACAATCGAATGATTTGGATTTTGCTGCCTCCATTGTGCTTTGACATCATGTTACCTAGACTCGGGAAATTTAAAACCTACTTTCAATTGACTTGGACGTCATTATATTGATTCTATAATCATGAAACTTTTCATACTTTGAGCGATACTTTATGCGGGTAAGCCTCCCCCTATTAGGGATACCTTGAAATAGCTTCAACGTCCATTAGTTGAAGGTAAAATATTGAATTATTATTAATATTACCTCAATGAAAAGAGTGTGCTGTCCTCTCAAATAAACGAGTGTGATTTTGAAAGACGGAATTGGTAAATAAAGCATGAGCAAAAAACGGACGGTAGGTAGAACCTGCGGTTCTACAAATCAGATCATTTAATAATTATTAATTTTACACATTATTAGTTCATTATGGTTACTTAGCAATATTAGTTTGAATCTTAGGGATCATGAGATGTTGTGATAAAATGAGAACATTCCAAAAAGTGTCGAACTATTTTCCTGCTATGAAAACTAAGGGAGTTACAACACATCGCATTGGTTATACGTGAAAAATCAATATTTTTGCCAAAAAATGGAAACGTCCTGTTAATCATTATTAAATGATAAAATGTATTTGTTTATTTATTTTGTTTGGAAAAAAATGTTCAACGGTTACAACTGTTATGGTATTCAACTATAGCAAATTTGCCTCTCTTTATAAACTATAGAGTGGCAATCTTCGAAAAAGTCCTTCCAAGTCAAAAAAAAAAAAGGTCGAAAATCTCGGGGTTATTTATGATATTTGAAAAAGTATGTTCGACTTCCGAGGTCGAAAACATGGATAACTCTTGCGGCTATCACAAAAAAAAAATTAATTAATTAAATTAAAAAAACTAAAAAAAAAGCTGAGAAAAACAATCAACTATCCGAGGTAATGCAAGGTCCATTGTAAACAGGGTGTACACAAAACGGTGTCCGTCAAACTGTAGGAGTCGATTTTAGAGCTAATTTCAGATCGAAAGTTCCTCTTAGAGATTTTTTAAAAGCTTAGTTTTTGAGCAATTTAATTTTCAAGATTTTTTTTTTTGTGTTTTCGATCTTTTGCCACTAAAACGATCATAACTCCCCTAATTTGCTGTATAAATTCAAATTTCCTCAGGATACCGTTGGAAAGAGCATTACATTTCCTATCGGATAGATGCCTGAACTTTTTCAAAAATTAGGGTTTGAGACATGAAAAAGCCCTCTGAAAAGTGCGCCAAATCTCACGTATCACCGCTAACGGTGTAGCCAATTTTACTTTCCTAAGTAGGGAGAAAACTATGTTTTAATGTTTCCACTTTTTTTTTAGACTGAATTGAATGGTAACACTTGCATATCTCTCCAACCCCGTTATAACCAAGTTTTACACTACTTCATCTCACAAATCTGAGTACATTAGGTATGATAAATTTTATATGTGTTTTTATGAGTGAAACTGGTTAGCTAAAGTGTAAAACTTGGTTATAACGGGGTTGGAGAGATATGCACATGTTACCATTTGATTCCGCGTAAAAAAATAATAATAATAAATAAATAATAATAAATCAAAGTAGGAACATTCATTTTTCAAGAAAACCCTCGATTAAATTGAAAAAAAGTAGCTTTCTCCTCTGATTAGCAAGTAAAAGTAAAATTGGCTACACCGTTAAAAAGGTGAGATTTTGACGCAGTTTTTACCGTACTTGCATCTCGAGGAAATATTGATTCGGGGCCGTGAGCGGGGGCCTGCGTACAGCCCTTACGATATGCCCTTTGAGTTTTTGCTCTAAAAAACCTCAGCGAAAATAGGCGATTTTCTTTTTAGTTAACACTCACAAAGGTGTGTGTTAACATCACCACCATGATGATAAAGGTGTGTGTTACATCGACCACATCCCATCACCATGATTCCCCAAAAGTATCTTCCGACAATGTAGAAAAATGTTTCTCCAAAAACGTTCAATTTCTTGCCATTTTGTCAATGAATCTATGGGTTGCTGCAATTATAGCACAGAAATAGAAAGTCTCTGGGTTCACCACAAGCCCCCAGTTTTCCCCATAGACAATCCCCCGATTGAAAAAACACAATGTTTCCCAAATTAGGTAAAATTTGCTTTTCAGAGGGCTTTTTAATTTCTCAAACCAAATTCTTAAAACAGTTCAGGCATCTATCCTATTGGAAATTTAATGCTCTTTCCAAGGGTATCCTCAAATTTGAATTTATGGGCAAATTAAGGGAGTTATCATCAGTTTAGTGGAAAGAGGTCGAAAACACACAAAAATCGTAAATATTAAATTACTCGAAAACTAAGCATTTGAAAAAAAAACTCAATGAGGAACTGTAGATCAGAAATGAGCTTTAAAATCGACTTCTGCAGTTTGGCGGTCCTGTTTTGTGTACACCCTGTATAGTGACTGGACTACCAATTATTATTGGGTTATTGTTCTTGTTGTGCTACTCGTAATGGAAGAACAATGAATTAAAATTGGTAAATGTATACACGGAGTAATTGATGTCGTAAAACTCGCAGATGTGTTCCTAGCCTAATCCAAATCATCAGCTGTAAGGAATAAGCCTCAATCGTTAAGATAAATAGTACTGATAAACCGATACAGCCATAGGTATCATCTTTTGAGGTATGAATCAACAGTTCATAAATAATTATAATTAGAAAACTCAGCAGATTATTACACAGACTCGCAATACTTGGGAAGATGAAAGAGAGAAAAAGAGGGGAAGATGAAAAAGAGAAGCAGAACCTTGGATTTATAAAAATATAAATATGTACATTATGTATTCATCATAAGTTGCAGCACAAAGTAATTATAAAAGTATTTAGACACATAAATACCAATCAGTCTTCTTGTTCTAAACTTTCGTACCCATCATCCGTGCTTTTGAGGTAATATCTATTTTTTTTCTCGGATATTCTCTTTTTTTCATTTGAATGATAGCGTAGGTACTCCTAAAATATCAAGTTTACTGTCAAGATGTCTTCCAAGGTCTGAAAATTCATCCGATATTCAATTTATTCAAAGCTTTGAGATCAGCTCTTGGGTAGCAAAAACCAGAGTTATCAGTCCAAATAGGAGATCAAGCAGTCTTTTCACCTATGAGGCGGAAAAAACAGTCAATATTATTGTCATTCTCTTAGTCATCATTAATAACCATCACATATATCTATTGTCAGTGGTAGCAACATTTTCTCTATTATCTGTTAGTTATTGTGATTTAATTTTTGATAAAGTCTTCAATCTGGTAAGCATTCATCTGAATGGCAAAATTTTTTCACTACTAGATTCATCGCAAGAAGCCAAATTAATAGATTCATGACAAGAGAAGCTAGATTAATGGCCAGAGGTCGGATTCATAGCCAGTTTCATGTCAAGAGGCCATATTAAAAGCTAGATTCATGAAAAGAGGGCAAATTAATGACAAAATTAACATAATGTCATTGGAATTTCACTGAAATTGTTGCGAATTTACTCTAAATTTAGTCTTTACCGGAATTCTATTATCACATGAGGTCATGTGCTACATGATTTTAGGGTATTTTTTCACGCTGAATCATTTTTTGAAAATGCAATACCTAATATTATATATATATATATATATAACTCGGCCCTTCGCGGCTCGCCGGATCTTTTCTCTTTTCTACTGTGTAGAAAACGAGGATAATTTGCTATGCAATTCGTCTCACGAGGAAAAAAAAAAAAATTTTTTTTTCAGGCCTCGCCGGGATTCGAACCCGCAACCTTCGTCTCACGAGAAAAAAAAAAAAAAATTTCAGGCCTGGCCGGGATTCGAACCCACAACCTTCGTCTCACGAGGAAAAAAAAAAAAAAAAATTTTCAGGCCTGGCCGGGATTCGAACCCATGACCTCTCGCTTCCCATCTCGGGACAAAAAACGTTACACAAAAAAGTGGACATTTAAAAAAAATTATTGGGGGTCGGCCTAAGAATTGCATAGCAATTAATATACATTATTCTATTAATTTCCTCAACAGCACAAAGCCCACTTACTTTTTTCATATGGTAACCCCAATCTACGTCTACGTAAAATTTCATGGAGAAAATTTTACATTTCAGAAAACAATTTCTTCATATTCTCCAAAACGTCGCTAAAATCTGTAACAACTAGAAAAAATATATATATATATTATATACTTATGTGTATAATTGTTTGAAATATTATAGTTGTATAGTAGTACAGAATGTTACCCAGAACATGTTTATTTTTCATTTCATTAGTAGACTTGACTTTCATAAAATTTCGAACATTCGTACATATGGTCATTCATGTTCAATGTTTACCTTGTGATATTTTTCAGCCATCGTTATCAATTAACTATCAATTCTTGAATAAAATGTCATTAATAAATTTTTCATCGCGTCTGTCATCGAGCAACAGTTTAGTTCATTCTATAATCGTAGGAATGGTAATATATTTGTTGATATGTACACCTTCAAGTTGTATAAGCATCTACTATTTGTCCATGGCTCGCAATCTTTTCTTTTCAATTTCAAGCTGGACCGCTGCTCTCTCACGGTTCAACTCAGCTGTCGCTAAATAGATGTCGAGAAGACGATCTTTCTTCTTCATCAATTTTAGTCTCATCTCACCCACCTGTTTAGATTTCCCTGCAACCAGATAGAGGAGAAGATAGGATACACATAAAAATACACCATTAAAAAATAAGTAAATAAAATACAATTAAGCAGCAACACCATATGACTAAATTTTGGCAATTTTTACCACTTTAAGTCAAATTGATTTGAATTTTGTCTGCATTAAAATCGATCAACCGTAATGGGTAGAATTGAAGGTTTGAAATAATGAAAAAAAATTGTAACAATTGAAGGATTTTTTTTGCTTTTGCTGTCATCGATAGATACCATCCTTAAGTATCGAATGAAACCCTCTGGATCCCTGTACGTTCATCTGTTCACTCTCCCTCAAGGCTAGCATTTTAACAGGATGAAATGATCAACATGAGACTGAATCAGAACTGGTGTGTGCATAGTAAAAATCGCCATGTAAACTAAGACGATCGGATCAGCTGACATAATTCCAACGATATTCTCTCTTCAAGAAATCGAATTAATTATAATCCTTGTCACTTATAAATGGAATAGTGAAGATTGGTGTACATTGTACTTCAAAGTCAACTTTTGATAAATCCAGATGAACTAGTGAAGCGTAGGTGTTTTATTTAATTTAATTAATTTCTCCTCGGTAGGAATCTATGTCCTTGCAGTTACATAGAGATCATTATAGACAAGTGGTCTGCGTTAAAGGGCCCTCTAATAATAATAATAATAATAAACCTAAATTTGCAGCGTTTATGTATTTGATTGGGAATAGTTGCAGGACGTCATAATTGATTCAGAGAATCAAACATGTTCCAATAGTACTGTTTAACCTATATGTTCCAATCAACCGATGAATATGTTCCAAATTCCTTGCAATCACCCGTTTTCTATCATCATTGGTACGTACATACGAGTATTTAAATTCATCTTAACTTACTAAGGACCTTTTCCATTATCGTCCTCCCTGGCCACCCTCCGTGATCAAATAATCTGAATTTTTACTAAGAAATTGATTACTGTATATGTGTTTTTGAGATGCGAGCATAACGAGGATCCAGACCACTTATCAATGTAACTAGTCAAAAAAACTGGTGTAAGGTCGTCTACAATCACTCAGAGAGATTTTACACAGATCAGTTCTTTCTCATTGGTCTGGTTGTGAGCTACACTCGCATCTCAAAAACACATAGCATCAATCAAAAAGCAACTGAAGTTTACTGACACATAATTGAGTAGATCCAGCTATTCGCCAAAACACGTGTTCAGAGACCAGAGGAAAGCTATCAAGCACGCTGAAAGCGGTGTTCAGTGGCAAGTGATTAATGATGACACGAAAAAAGAAAAAAGCTACATGTTTATGTACCATACTGATTAAAACTGAAAAATTACCAGCAGCTGATATCAAGCTCCTCTTCTTCTTCAACAATGAACTTCTGGGTAGCTCCACAGGTCTCAGTAGTGCAGTCTGATCTTGTGATGTGGAGGTAATAGGGTTATTCTCCTCTCCCGGGGACACTGCCCTAGTAGGCTTAGTAGTGGAGGCGGGTGGCAAATCTGCAATCGCAGAGGAGGTAGAGGTTCTGGCATATTCAAGAGCGGGACTGCCTAAGCCACTGTTGAGGTGCTGTAAGGAAAAAATAAATTAATAAATAGTACATAATAATTTAACTTGTGTGTCGAAGCACTGCAGTAAACATCCATGATAATCCATCTGAAGTGAACAATAGGAAATATCGACCCCTGTAATAATCTGCCGGAGACTGAATTCACTCAGCCAATCACTACCTCAGCCTACCATATCAGCACTACGTACCAACCTACGGTATTCAGGAATTTGAGAAATATTCCCATCAACCAGCAGGAATGGTGACCATGGTATGAATGAAATGTACCTGCAAGGAAGGCTGTATTGAGGCCTGCAATATCAGCGGCGTGACATCCCTCCAATCCATGGTGATATCTGCGATTTCCTCATCTTCCACAGTGTCCTGTGTCTGACTAAGGGCTAGCCCACTTGCAAACCCTCCATCACAATTCCCCACTGTAGGGCTTAGCCCCCTCATGCTGATAGCCATATTATCCCGAAGGATCACTTCATCCTCTGTCAGATGCCTAGTTTCCTGTGAAGGGCCTCCTACAGCTAACCTCCCCTGCTGATCAACCTTTCTGCAACAGATAGATTGTGCATACAAATTAGAACATGAAGTAGGAACCAGGGTATGATAAGTATCTCACGAGTACAAATTACTTTATTTGATTAATCTTACTTAAAATTGTTTAATTTACTTGAATGATGGAGCCGGAATATTTATGGAACATGAGATCAAGAAATCTAGATAGGAGTCAACAGCTAGGGAACACTGATGGTAAAAAAGCATCAATTCTTGAAAAATAAAAACATGTGATTCTTCAAGATTCTTTTCACAAAATTCATTACAAATTCAAATCAATTCATTTTGAAAAATCAGGCATCCCTAAAGGGAAAACATATTAATAAATAATGTATGCATTACAGGCACGTATTTCTGGATTGCAGTAGTAAATCTAAATTATCCTCGCTTTCACTGGCTCGTTCGCCAGTGCGCGTCGTTCACTGACTGTGATTGGATGCGTTTATGACAGTGCGTCAAAAAGAGAGAAAAGAAGCACACGAACACACCAAATTGTGCCTCCCTTACACCCTTTTATTCTTACTATCACAGCAAACAAACATAAAACATACAGAAAAACTAACATTAAAAATTATTAGTAAATTATGGCCATCAACCTCTAGCAATCAATAGAAAACGCCCTTAGATTAACTAACTTAAACCCTTATATCTCCAGGAAAATACTCCTATGGTTGGAGGACCAACAGCTCAGTAAATCATCAAGAAAACAGAAACTTGAATGAAACTCTAATTTTAGAAATTATGAATTAATAATGATAATAATTTAAAACCCTTCAGCAACTAAATTAACCCTTATATACGATTCTTATGATGGCCTCATAAAGATGGCTAGATGTGCAAATTTTGAAGTTGTTCTCCTATAATTCCTATCGTGACCCGATCTATGTTATTCAAAAGTTGTGAAAATTCTCCAAAATATAGTTCACAAACAGGGTGCACTCTTCCAGCCTAGTCGAATCTGTGACATTCCAAAGCAGATTGTCTCACCCCCTGCAGAGACCTTTGCAAGTGGAGTGACCTCACTCACCCTATAAAAGGCTGGAGCATATTCGAACCAGAGTTGACCAAATCGTACTTGCAAGTGCAAAGTACGAGTACAAGTAATTAAAAAGTAATTGCAATCGTACTTGCAAGTGCAAAGTACGAGTACAAGTAATTAAAAAGTAATTGCAAGTACAAGTCTTAAAAAGTACTTGAACTTAGAATTGCAGTGGTAATAATAATTACAAGTACTTTTTAATTGAATAGCCAAGACAAGTAAAAGTACTAGCCAATTTTTTTTAGGTCAAGCACACGTACACTAGTACTTGTACTTGTGAAATCAGCAAGTACACTAGTACTTATGAAATCAGCAAGTACAAGTACTTGTACTTTAAGGAACGCAAGTACCACCCCTTTCCCTCTCAAATCCTGAAAACATGTCGGTAATCACTGAATTTCTAACGATGAGCTAGTTGGGGGTAATCACTGCATGTTTGGTGGAAAAGATGAGCTATTTGGATGCTTCAAAATTTGATTTTAGGGAGCTTTCTCGCGGCTTTAACTTTAAGAAAAGGTCGGGGCTCCGATAGATTCCATTCGGAAACGGAAAGAAGTTTCAAAGTGGAATATTATTGATTTTCAACAAAAAATTATAATGTACTTGAATTACAATTACAAGTACTTTCAAAGTACTTGAAGCTGTTCAATCACTAATTCCATTCTGCGCCTTTCATTAACATGCCTCTGAAGTGGAAAATTCAAGTTCTAACAATAGTAGTTGAAACAAGTACAAGTACTCAAGTACTTTTAATCTGATTCAAACTTGGCCTTTTCAATCTTTTCTCGATAAACACTCAATAAATCTTCTATCCTCACCACTGTTCGTACGGAAAACTACTGTTCAACTGCTCTTCCAATGGACCCAAAATTCAGTATGCTTAATCAAGAGAAAGATGACAATTGGATTGAACCATGTCAACAGCTGACAGGATCTCTCATGCATGCAGTCCTAGGAACAAGACCCAATTCGGCAGTGTCAATAAACATATTAAGTCGCTATCAGAGTATTAGAAATGAAGGGTTATGGAAAAATCTGAAGAGAGTAGTTAGATTTATATAGAGTACCGTCAACAGGATTGGTCTTCAGATAGAACTCAAAGTCTGCTGTTCTTGCTGGATATACTGACGCTGACTCGGCTGGAGACCTTTGGGATAGAAAATCTACCTCAGGGTGTGTTATTCAGATTATGGGATCAACTGTCTCGTGGTTTTCATCAAAACAGAAGACAGTTGCTTTCAATTCTACAGAGGCAGAATATATAGCATTGAGCCAAGGTGTGAGACAACCACACTGCCATAAGCCAAAAATCCATAAAACCATCGGAAAATGAAACATAATGATACTCGTTTTCATTTTGATCGAGAGAAGGTGATGGATGGTTCAGTGATTTTAACCTATGTATGGTTCAGTGATTTTAACCTATGTGAATAGTGTAGCCAAGTGGCAGATATTTTAAATAAACCTTAACCTGGTTAAGCATTTGCAAAGTGTTCGAATAGCATGGGTTCATTTGATATTAGGGCCCACATTTTTGTATCTGAACCCTTAATGAATCTGTTGTTGTTTGTTTAACATGTTCTGTACTGAAAATTGTATTTTTTAGTTAGGTAAAATGTGTTTGATTTAAAACTTTACTGTGGGAGGGCATTAGAATTAGCAATAAAATAAGAGAGAGAATGGGATGATTACATGTCGGTTTAGAAGTGAAGTGCGTAGCTGTTTTTCTATTAGTTGTGTGTGGGTGAGCAATGTTCTTTGCTCGGTCTCGATGTCAAGTTACTTTAGCTAATTATACGAGTTTTTTACACACTATTTTATCGTTCCTTAAAAGTATTAGGTTGACATAAGACAGCAAACTTCCTGTGAAAAATAGGTTGGTTGAGTTGTGATTTACTGACATAGAGCCATCATGGTGGACCTTGGGGGAAACACTAACCTACTTCAGGCGTGACGTCACGAGAATATGGACTACACCTGCTTCCACAGAGTAAAGTAGGAGTTGCCTACTACCTACCAACATAAACAACGGAGAGGATCGAGAGAACCATTGTTTCCTGAAAAAATTGCTAGTAGCGCTGGCATATCAATTCTATCTGTAGAACGACTTGAGGCAATTACTTCTCACAATTCGGTATAAATTCAGAATGAGGAACAGTTGTCTGAAGAATCTACTGTTCCTCATCCTCATACACCAAGCGGTGACAAGTAATTGTCTCAAGTCGTTCTGCAAGTAGAACGGATATGTCTGTGCTAAAGCAGATTCTTTAGAAAACTGCTCAAGATTAATGGTTCTCCCGATTCTCCCCATGGAAGCATTGTTATAATCTTTTATCTTTTGCCCTTAAGAATTACTGTTAGGTATACTGTTTGGTGATCCGATGTAGATACTTCTCGTAAGCACGTAGATGTTGGAACATCACAGAAAACAACGAGAAAACATGGTTTATTTTACATTATGTATTAGTGTACTTCATTCCAGAGTGGGAATGGTCATACTTTCTACTGAATAGGAAATGGTGACGTCACTCACTAGTTAGCCAATCACAGTGTTCTCAGTGCCATACCCTTCCCTTCTCTTGATTTTAAAATTCGATTTTAATTATAAAAAAATCATCAAGATTATTTCTGTTCTAGAACCAAAAATTTCAACCATGTATCATGTTTTCTCCTCGATATTGATTCGAAATTCTATGAACTTGTTTTTTTTTCCTGTTTTTTTCGTCAAAAACACGACACATGGTTGAAATTTTTGGTTCTAGAACAGAAATAAGCATCGACGCTCGGAATCGACGCTCGAAATTTCGTACGTTGACCAAAGAGTGACACTCTTCTTTGGTCAGAGGAGAAATATCTCCCCACTATATGTTTCGTGCGCGGATGAATCGACGCTCGAAATTTCGTACGTCTCTCCACTATGTATTGCGCGGAAAAAAATTGACGCGCAAAATTGACGCGCAAAAATTGCTAGGACCCCAGGGAGAAATATCTCCCCACTATATGTTTCGTGCGCGGATGAATCGACGCTCGAAATTTCGTACGTCTCTCCACTATGTATTGCGCGGAAAAAAATTGACGCGCAAAAATTGCTAGGACCCCAGGGCTAAAACATGATACATGTTAATAAATGTTATTGATATGTTTCGTCATGCATTATATTTGTGAATTAGAGGTGGTCTAGTATACAGTTGAAAAGATGGCTGTAAGTTCCTCATTATCACAAGTTTTATTAATAGATGACTCACTTAGCTCCACACCCTTGAACCACAACAATTCCATATATCCTACAGAAATTTTAATACGTAAAGCAAAAAACAACAAAGCGATTTTACCCAAAAACTATTAATCATCTCCTAAAATGAAGGAATTAAAGACCAAAATCACGAACAAGATAGAACTTTAAACAGACTCTTAACTTCAGAAAATGAAAATGTATAATAAATATTGAATAATCCTTACAGCTACTAAAAAACCTTATATACGAAAGCTCCCATACGAAATCCCTTTGTAGAGCTAAGTGGTGATTGAAAGGAGAAAAGAGAGTCTACCCTTGGCCAAGGTGAATGATACTGTTGAATGTTCACTCACCAGTCAGTATAATTTTTCCACGAGGTTCCTACACGATGCCAGAGAACGCATCTGAAAATTAAGTTCAAAATCACTCAAAGTTGAGGTTGATTGGCCCATCACCGTACCCGTAATACTTGTAGTTGAAGAAATTAGCGATTGTACTCAGTACACGACCTTCACCTTTTATAGTTCTTCGAGCACTGGACATTCCTTTCTTTGTTTTCCCGTGTTCCCCCCCCCCCCCCCAATCAACAACTGGCTATATCCCCCTAGGAGTAGGTATATCGGCTTGCATCAGTGGAATTCTGATCTCCCTTTAGTCACAATCTGGGAATTCACAGCGCTGTAGGTACATTAAATATGGAAGGTGGTTAAGTGGAAGCAAATCTGTGAAAGGAGGGAGGGGTTCATAGCTGCAGAAGACTATCTTAACACGTTCCGAGCAGAATGGATCGATCGATCCAGGCGCCCTCGTTCGATTCACCCGGAATGGATTGATAGATCCAGCTACAGAGAGCACATAAACTCTTACGTTCTGCCTTCTGACGAGATTAAGATTACCACGCATTCTGTTGGTTGTGGAGTTTAACACACTTATTGTAGATGATCAGGCCTCTGAAAGAATGCGTTCCGTTTCGTTCCCCATTGATATCAAAGCCCCAGTTCAGTAACATTTTCGCGCCCTTTCTCTCGAAAAAACAGGTCCCGTCACAAGGAGTTTCCAGAGTTCGTCGCAAGTGACGGGACGGTACGGATCGGCTCCGTGATGAAACTACATTGAACGCTTATTTGGGTGATTTCCTGAACCTTTTTTTGCCTAGTTTAGTGGTACAGTGGTGCAGTGATATTGTTTCTCCATTTTGCCGGTGAATTGGATCTGCTGGTGAGTTGGTTATATTATTCTGAGCACTTCTAAGTTGCATAAATTATCGAATTGAAGATTGAAGGAATCGGAAGTTTTGGCCGACGCGAGGACGTGACGGCCTGGAGGGAGGTACCTGGCGCAGGCGCAGTATCTTCTAATAGGTGGCAGTGTAGTGGGGTCATTCTGCTCTCTATCTGTCAATCAATCATACCTTCCAGTCAGTGGCTCGCCGACGGCGATCTGGTTTGCGGAGCGAGAGTCACATGTCACAGAGAACGCTTCCTGAGTTATTTTCGAACACGACGCTTGCTGGTACCCCTTCGGGAACTAAGCGTTCCAGAAGTTCTCCTGATTTGGTGGATCGCAGCGGAGCAAAAAGAAAAGTTTTAAGCATGGCGATTAATGATGAAACTGAGGTCGGCAAGGTGACGCTAGGGCAATTGAAGGCATGTTTCGCAGAATTAATGGATTCCAGAGGGTTCGCCAAGACGAGTGATGTCGAAAAATTGGCTCAGAGTGTTGACGCTATTAAAAGCGAAACTGTCGAGCTGCGAACAAAGTTTCAAAAATTTGAAGATCGCAATCGCCAATGCAATCTGATTTTTGGTGGCATCCCTGCTCCCTCTTCCGGCACTAACTATATTACTTTTATGGAGACTTTTTTGAAGGACGTGCTGGGCTTGGAATCTGTCCCTCTGATAGTTCGCGCATTTCCCATCGGAACCCGGAGTGCTAATAATAAAACAATGATTTTGGTCCAGTTCTTGCGCCCAGATGATATTTTTGTGGTTTTTGGGAGAGTTCATGTTTTGAAGAACACTGGAATGTTTGTAAATCGAGATTACTCCCAAGACGTGAGGAAACGGCGCTCTAAATTGCTCGTGATCCGAAGAGAGCTTCTAAGCAGAAAAATAAAGGCAAAGATCTCCCTGAAAGCGGATAAACTCTGCATTGACAATGTAGACTATGCGTGGGACGTCAATGAGGGATTGACTTCTGACGGTAAGCCGGGACTCCAGCGCATACAATCTCAATATAAAGTTGATCTCACTTCGGTCATTGGTGTCTTGACGGCTGAGGCGTCTGGCAGCTCACGCGGCGAGAAGTGACAACTACAGCTCTACCGGGAGGCTGCTGAAGAAGATATAGGGTTGCACATTTTGGCTTATAATATAAATGGTTTAGCAAATAAGATAATGTTTCCAGACTTTTTTGATTTTTTGAAGGATTTTGATATTATTTTACTCTTTGAAACACATATATTTAGCGAAGGCACATGTAATTTTTCTAAATATTTTCCGGAGTATGATGTTTTGTGGGTTCCAGCGACGAAGGTTGCAAAATTTGGTAGAGCTCGAGGTGGTGCCTTATATTGTATTAAGAAAAAAATTTCTAGCATTGCTACGTTTTCTAATTTTGGAACTCTTGAGGGGTTGATTCTGAGGCCCGACAATGAAGTGATCAGGTTAGTTCCTATTTATCTGAATGATTGGGAAGATGACTTTACTCAACTCGTGGAAGCAGCAAATAATTTGGGAGAAGGCAAAATTATAATAATTGGGGATTTTAATGCCAGGGTCGGGAGGGAGCAGATGTTGCCGGAGGAAGCGGGGTGCTACTCGAATGTTAGCCCAACTAGAAATTCAATGGATTGTGTTGTTAATAGTAGAGGTAGAAAATTTTTAGAATTTTGCGATGATAATGAATTTATAATAATGAACGGGCGGATCGCTGGTGATCTTGAGGGGTGCTACACCTTTGTGGGGGGTCAGGGGTCCTCGACGATTGACTTATGCTCAGTAAGCGGCGATATGGTTCACACTGTTAAGTGCTTTAAGGTTCTATCCGGGATTTGGTCTGATCATATGCCAATTAGTGTCACTCTCAAGTGGCATAAAGATGCTAATTCTGGGCTGATTGAAATTCATAGATTTTCTTGGAGGGATTCAAAGAGGGAGGAGTATGAAAGAAAGTTGAGTTTTGAAGTTGAAAATTTCCCTGCTGAGTGTCTCCCCCCTGAAGGCGAGATGGAGCGACTACTCTCCGCTGTCAAGAGTTCGACAAGCGGGAGTTCCGAATTTGGTAAGAAAAGTAAAGGCCTCTTTGAGCAAAAAAAGCCTTGGTTTGATTGGCAATGTTGGAAGGCGAGAAATCAATCTTTTGGGTGCTTAAACTTGTGGCGTAATACGGGTTCTGATATTGTCAAGCAGGTTTATACTGAAGTGAATTCGAAATACAAAGAGTTATGTCGTATTAAGGAAAAATCGTATTACGAGAGTTTGCCCCAAAAATTTAGGGAAGTGAAAAATAGTAAGGAGTTTTGGGAGTTAGCTAGATCTTTCCGAAAAACTAAAGTTCGTTCCGCGAACGAAATCTCGGCTGGCACATGGGTTTTTCACTATAGAAGCCTTTTAAATTCCCACTCATTAGAAGTTGAGCATTTTTCTGTTGAGCCATTCATAACCAATGATATTTTTGATAGCCGATTTACACGTGGTGAGCTTGACAAGGTTTTGAGCTGTGCCAAGGATAATAAAACCCCAGGGGTAGACGGGATCCCTTACGAATTTTTGAAAAATGCCCCCGATGGTTTCCGAGATCGCCTCCTCGCATTGTATAATGATATCTATAGAACTGCGGAGGTACCAAGGGCTTTTGGTGAGTCTATGATATTTCCACTCTTCAAGAAGGGGGATGCTCTGGACCCGAACAATTATAGAGGCCTCTCGTTCTTGAATTGTGCTGCTAAGCTTTTCACGGGTCTGTTGCTAGATCGGCTTAATGAGTACATAGAGGATAATAAGTTGCTCAGTGAAAATCAATGCGGCTTCAGAAAGGGTTACTCAACGGTAGACGCCATTTTTACACTGACCAGCGTAGTAAAATTAAGACTGAATCACAGGGGAGGTAAAGTATTCGCATTCTTTATTGATTATAAATCTGCTTTTGACACAGTTGTGAGAGATTTCCTGTACATGAAATTGTTGAGGTTGGGCGTATCGTCGAAATATGTTGAAGTTTTGAAATCTTTGTATGCCTGTTCCAGGTCGTGTGTTTGGACGCGGGAGGGTCGTACAGAATTCTTTGATGTGGATAGGGGACTGAGGCAGGGGTGCCTCCTTAGCCCTCTGTTGTTTGCCATTTTTATTGATGATCTGGGGGAGGCGTTGAGTAAGGGGGTAAGAGTAGGTGATACCACGATAAAACTGCTGCTGTACGCTGACGATGTCGTTGTTATTGCGGAAACACGTGAGGATTTGCAAAAGAACATTAATGCTGTTGAGAGCTTTAATCATCTGTGGGGTCTAACATTAAATTTGGATAAGTCTAAGGTCATGGTTTTTAGGCGAGGAGGTAGATTGGCAGATCAGGACGAATGGTTCTATGGCTCCGAAAAAATAGACTATGTGAAAGAATATTGCTACTTAGGCGTGACTCTCACTCCAACTCTCTCATTTAGCAAGCACCTGAAAGTGAAGGCGACAGCTGCTAAGTTGGCGATAAATACTGTTTGGACTGGTGCTGTTATGTCCCCACTGGTACCTCTCACTAATAAGTTGCAAATCTTCAATGCAATATCTAGGTCGGTCCTATGCTAAGCATCGGAAATTTGGGGGGGCAGTTGACCCCGGATTACATGGTTATGTTAGAAACCAATCTAGATCCCATTTTCTCTCATACGCTGCGACTTCACTTCAGCTACGTTTTAAAGGTCTTGAGGATGGATTTCAACAGACTCCCTAAAAAGGTTTTACAGGAGGTAGTCATGGCTCGAGTCTATTGGTATGCAGAATGGCATAGGCTTTTTTGCAAGTACATGGGCGACAGCTTATGGGTTGATCTGGGAGCGAGCGATTTGAGTGATATCTTGAATGGTCTAGTAAGGAGGGTGGTTGAATATGAACGGAATTCCAACTTGAACCGTGTCAATAGCTCCGAGAGATTCTATCGCCATCTCCAAAGAACAGTGCTTTGTGCGGATATGACCGGTCGTGGTGGCTCTAACCTGGATCTGAGAACGATACGATGGGTTTTTAAGCTTAGGGGTGAGCTGCTTAACCTGAATGGAGCTCCTATGAGCAACAAGAGGTCACCATTGTGTTCAATGTGTAATTTAAGAGAGAGAGAGAGGACTTTTATCATTTCTTGGGAGTCTGCCCGATACTTGGCGAATACAGGAGAACTGTCTTTTCAAAGAGTAGATTTAGCCGAGAGGAAATTTTGAATTTATTGAATAGTGGCGGGGAGTGGGATAGGCTGGCCAGGTATTGTACATTGGCTTGGAGGTAGAGAAAGTTCTTGATTTCGGAGTTTAATTATGATTAGGGCGGGCTGTATGTTATTTTAGTTGCCAACTTAATTTAGTAAAAATATTTATATATTGTTAGGAATAGTGAACTTTTTTCTTTTTTCTTTGTCCTCAGTCTGGCTATTGTTTCTATATAAGTGTTTATCATTGTAGGTACTTTTTTACGACGAATTCCGGGCAGACGTTTTTCACATTGCTCTATAAGCTTATAAGAAGTGTGTTTTTATTTATTTATTTTTGTTAAATAAAGCTTTTCTTCTTCTTCTTCTACAAGGAGTTTCCACCAAAATCGGCGCCGCTCGGAACGTGTTAAACCACCGAGGTATGTAGTTCCTACCACCTTGGCTGCTAGGTTTGGCTACCCTTTACATAGCTCCGGCCTTTTTTCAAAGTGGGGCCCAGGTTGCGCAGGTATCCCCTGGTCAGCCAACCCATCTCTGTGGTTGGAATGTAGGGGGCTTCTGCACTGGGGCAGAAGACGTGGGTTGATGTCGTAGTACGAGGGCTGTGTGTCGATATGGATAGCAAATAAAATATAGAGCCTACATGCCTCGAAGAATGAAAGAGCTCCCACAGAGCAGCCCGCAATACACCATATTAAATTCAGCTCATCCCAATGTTGACACTCATTCCAAATGAGTATGGTACACGTACGGAATAACTCGAAATAGGACTTGTCCCAATGGTGGGGAGACAAAATCAACAGCTGTAGCTCCCCATTTGACGACAGTCCAATCACTTTAGCCATCCAGTTAAAATGGTTTGCGCTGGTGCCACTCCAGCCACAAGATCAGTTCTGGTCTTAATCAGTGTTTCATGTTCTTTGGGACGAAAGAGGCTGTAACTCGCCCTTCCCTGACCAGCTGCTCTAAGAACAGAATACAAACTCCTTACTTCTAAAGTATGAAGCAATAACATGGTCATTTTATGGTTTGGTACCGAGCCAACTGTTGCTCTAAGACAGGTAGTTAAATCACCGAGTAGCCCCTAACTGTCCCAAATTACTTTCGATATCTTCCAATACCCGGTCTTCAGGATTGTCAAAATTGACTTTTATAACCCCCTTAAATCAAAAACAGTTCTCTTTAGCCAAGAGATAGTGGCACCATTTCCTCTGCAGAGCAAGACCTCTCATAATTCCCCAGCCATACTTCTTAAGTGGATTAGTTCATGCAATAGAATTCCATTTTCAAGTCTCTTCAAATTAGTTCCTCAAAAGTACTGCCTTCGATCGCCCACAGTGCTTGTACTAAGTTTCGCTCATCCTCACCAAAATGGGAGGTGTTTACGTTCACCACCACCTTCCAGTATTCCCTGGTGATTAGTACCAGCTTGGAGTATTCAAAAACCCCTTGGTTAACCTCCTTTTCCACTACCTCTCCAGCTAGAATCAGGAACAACAAAACTCGCATGGTATACCAGCAACAAAACTCAAATCAACTGGCCCTTATGCTGTGGCTTAAGGGCCCATAATGCTGGTACCTACTAACCTAATGTTTTGAATAATATATCAAATGAACAAATTCTGTCGTTACCTACCTCAGTTCTCTTTTGATAGCTTCATACTTCACCCTAAGAGACTTAGCGTCCCTTGGGGGACCACACAAACCCTTGGCGTTGTACGCCACCTCGATTTCATCCCAGGCTTTGTTTTTTGCTGCTGCGCTTATGTTGTCAGTTTTTTTGTTTTCTATCGTTCTGCTGTGGCTGTTGGCAAGTCGAATGAGCATAGCTCGCTCATCGTGGGTGAAGTTTGTTCCCCTTTTCCGTTTATCTGAAATACAATCGTCATGTTCTTACTGAACTTGGAAAAGTGTTTACTCGCCAACCTCACAAATACATCATCAAATGCTGACGTCCTTACATGACGTCAGCAAAATGTAGGCCCCCCCAACATCCCTCCTATTCAGCACTAACCCTGTCCCCTCACCTAGCTTCAGTAATGTCTGCAACTCTGCAACATTATAACCTGTTTAGGGTAAAGTGAAAGGCGCAACTGGTGAAAGGATAAATGAATAAAATGTCGCATTATGTACTCGACTCTTCGTAAACGTACATATTATAATTTAAAAACTAATGATGCAGGTATAATACCTACCTATTTACAATCAGAACAAAGGAACAACACCCTAATGGTAAAGTTCAGCTGGTTGCTCATTGTAATCCACTGTGTGACTTGGTGCGCAATGCAGACACACCCTCTTCATTTCCACTTCGATTTATGATTACTAAGAAAGTAAAAATAAATATGTCAACAGTCTTAAATTACTTTTAGCACAGTCCTCGAGATTCAATAGCTAGTGACCATTGAAATTTACCACCAAATTAAAGACAGATTGATTGTTGATTGACCATTACTGTGTATTTTTAAACAACCCCTCACTTGCTAATCGGTCATTATTGATAATGGTCCTTTAAACTACCTCACACATCCCATTGACAAACCAGCCAGTTGACGTCCTTATGCGACAACTTTGAAGTTCTCTCCTCTTCTTTTGCTTACTAAAACAGCAGCCTTCCCCTCTCTGACTAAATCACCTTCATCCCCTTTCTCAGGCATGACACTACCCTCGAAATTTATAATTTTCCATACAAACAAAATAGTAGACCTTATTAACTGTGGGAATGAAAAAGGATTCTAATGGTGAAATTCCAACTTAAGATCTTCACAATCATATGCGGTTGGAGAGGATAATTCTTTCTAGATGGTTTATTCAGGAAAAAAGCACAAGAGAACTATCTTCAGGTGTCACCTATCACATGTTAACTTTTAATTGATCATTCTTGAGATGTTGTCAATGTAGCTGTTACCTACCGTGAGATAGTAATGGCTTTTCCTTAGTTGAAAGCTGACAGGTGTGAGTTGCTGTGGATACAGAAGGGGTGGTAGCTACATCATCCTTGGGATCATCTATAATCTCCTCGTCTGTGAAAACAGGCTCCACTTTGATTTTCACGTCATGATAGAGATCTAAACAAAAATACGATTTTAATATTCATTTTGCTGTTATTATGAATAAATAATGTCACAAAAAACGAGAATAAAGTAGAGTTAATCAAATTTCTTTGCAATTCAACCTAGAAAGCTGAAATTTGAAATGGATAACCCTTGGGACGTCTAGAAACGAATCATGAAGTTGAGTGAGATCCGGAGCCAAGTTCTTTGCTACTCACCTATGAAGCTGAAATTGGAAATGGAGCATGTTCCACGTTTCTCCAATGTTTAGCCGAGGCTCAAGATGAAAGCAAAAGGGGGCCCTGGGGTCACCCCAGTGGGGTCAAGGAGCAGAGCCCCTTGCGAGGCACCCAGCTCCGAGTTTTACTGAAGAATGGCAACAAGGTAATTAAGTATGATAGAATGAGTCTCCTCATCCTCAATGAGAGTAAGACTTCCATTCAATTTTATATGTTAAATAATGAGCTTTTTCCAAATTAGTAACCCCAAGAAGGGACAAAGTTAACATTGCGCATAAGTGATTCAACCTGGATGGAAACATCATCGTTGTACTTCGGCCCTTCAAAAGCAATAGCCTTCTCTTGCCATGAAAGCCGAGAGGCTTACGAATCTATAGCTACAACCACATAGCTGTCACGTTTCTATCCTAAATATCACGTTGCACTACGAGATTAAGCTTCTTGATTCTAATTATTCGTCCTCTTATTTTTGTAATTGTTTCTGAAATATTCCTAGTGTAAGACTAAACTGGATCTCATAAAATTGAAATAAAGTTGAAAAAATAGAAGGATATTGGTTTATAATTCCATGTAATATTGGTGTTAGATGGAATTGCAAACTAGAGTCGTTATATTTTTTCAAATTTATTCCAATAGGTACGTAACAATTCTAGTAATAAAAATAACTGTGTACGTTGAAAAATTGCATCAGACGTGATGGCAGGATCCAAGGATGTGCCTAAGTCTTCAGCTTATTTGAGCTTTGAACTCGACCTTATATCATTAACAGTTTCTGACAACGAGTGTTAGCCCTAGTCCACATTCAAGGACACGAGCACGAGCGTCAGTCAAGATGATGCAGCAACGCTATTTTTGGGAAACATGATTAAACATTATGTACCCGACCCCGGAACGTCCTACAAAGAGTGATGCGAAGAACTTGTGATTCAAGTTTAGTTTGGGTTTTACACTGTTGTTTGAAAAGTATCGTTTGCTTTAGTCAATGGCAGGGAAAGCAACACTGTACCCAATTTTTTACGGCAGTTTGGAACATAGAGTTGTTTTAAGGAAGAAAAAACTAGCTTGGTAATGATACCTACCTTATTCAAAAGTAAAGAAAGTAACTTCACACCCTCTTATAATATAAGACTGTTTGGAAAGTAACATACATTTGAATCAGTGTTTTTTCTTTTTCTTTTATAGAACCACATTTCGACCATACAACTTTCTCACAAATTTATAGTCTACAGCCATAGAGACACCTTTTGAGGTACAAATCAACCTTGTTAAAGCAACAACCAACAAGAATCAGCCAACGTGTTAGAAGTGGATTAAAATGAGTATTGGAAACCTCAATGATCTTTGAAACAGACAAAAAGAAAAAGTCCAGTCATGCAGCATGACCCCATGAGCGAATTTTTGAAGAAATCTTCGACATTTCAGTCGCTATTGATCGTGTAGAGAAATTTTAGTTTATGATTTTGATAGACAAACATGGAATCAAATTATTAAAAATAATTAGGAGGATTGGACAATGTTCCATGCAAATATTACCGATTATAACAACTAGCTAACGGCATTATTTCTATTTTTGACTGATTTTTCAACTTTGAAATTTTTGAAAACTTGATACATAGGTAATTATTCTTATAGGAAATTTTACGCTGATTCCGAATATACCACATGTTAGTATGCTCAAAAAATTATTTCGCACAACAAATCGCAAAAAAACAGGCTATTTTGAAATTTTTGACTACATTTTTGAAAATTTCAACCCGAAGATGTAATCCGATAATGCTGGCCAACGAACTTGAACTTTCGTTTTGTGTCCTTAACAATTTAAAATTTGTTTGAAGTTTCTAGCACAAGTCTACGGACAGTTATCGTCTGGAATGATACATACATACATTAAAAAATGCGTTAAACTTCAGAATATGATTCAGAATTTCCTGAAACGGATTTCTGCATAAAATTTTTTCAAAAATTCACATTCTACAAATTTTGAGGCGAGAGCAATAGCTTAATTTTCTTCAAAAATTCGCTAAAAGATTTTATTTGGCTTTGCTGAAAAATTTGGTAAATTACGTATAGGTTGTTTCCAAAATTACTTATTTCATTTGTTTCTATCTTTCCAACTCGGGGCAACAAATTTTAACACCCCCCGCTCAAAAACATACACCATGCTGAGATGCAAAATCCCAAAGCAGTCAATTTCCTGCCAAGTACTCTAGCTGTAGTCAAGGGCCCGTTACCTGGAGTGAGGCTCCTTGACTCCTCCTCAACATGGAGCCTGTGGGGTTGAGGTGACGTGGCCACGGCAGGCTCCTCCTTGATGGTGACCTCTGGATCAGCTAAAATGTATAAGTACAATACCAAAATGGAAAAGGCAGTTAAAGTGACATTCATCAAGATATGTAGGCTATTGACTACAACTAACAAAAACTCCAGAATGCCTCTTGAGTTTTGATCTGAATACTGTTATAATAATCTTGATTAGATCTTGGGAGGCGTCCCGAATATATAATTTTTACGCCCTCGTTACGAAAATTTTATATGCCATCTTTAGGACTGGGAGGTGTTGTCTAACAATTAGCTGGTAACTATAGTAGGTTTAACACAACTGAATGGTACTCAACTCAACTAAGCAATCTAAACACGATGAAATTATTATTTAAAGGTTTATCATTTTTCCTCGCCCAGATCATTGTTTCTTCCTATTGATTAACTTCTTAACAAACTTTAAGTACTTTCTAGTATGTACCTAGTAGCCCACTAATGAACTTGGGATATCCAATCACAATCATGCAACACTTACACTTATGTTCAAAAGGGATAGTCCACCATGGCTAGTTTTCCGATCTAAGTAGGTAGGTATTATCATTTATTTATTTATTTATTTATTTTTTTTTTCCAACAGTTGAAGTCCTTTGATGCTCAAAATTGTAAAACAGTCCTTGAGATACCGAGGTATCTCACCCAGTTTATTGGAATGAAATCTACCCTAACAAAATGGAAAACTTCAATTTTCAATTTGAGTGAACTTTCCGGTCCAGTGGAAAACATGTCAAGTAATGCATGTTATAGATGGGGTTATATATATATAAGCATATAAGCTTCCTACCGTTCGTACCGATCCTCAAGATTCTCTGTACGCCATCTCCTAGTACAGTGCTGCATTCATTGTTTCACTCTTTTGACTGCGTTTGGGAGTAAGATACTTCTTCAACGGCTTGTCCGATTTTCGCCGATTAAACATTAAACATCATTGCTGTTTTTCAAATATGGAGAGGGGAATATCTTCATCAAACGAACTTCCCTGATTTTCATTTTTGTACTAGGCCAAGAACCCAAGACCTCTGCATTGCCTACTATTGCAGAGTTCTGCAACTTTTACACGAGACCAGTACGAAGTATGTTAAACTGTTTAATCCCTTTCAATCTCATTTTGCGAACCTGCTTCCTAATTGTTGGTATCATTCTGTTGAAATTATAGGTATCACACATTTATGTTATTACATTATGGTCATTACTAATGCAGAGTAAAGTGGTCTGTGGAGAGTGCAGTACTAATTCACAGAAACATTATAGGGTTCACATCCCCATTCAGTAGATAAATGAAATATATTTTCACTCTCAGAGAGATGTGTGAATCCACGACCACTCTTACCCGTACGGTTGTGCGGTCAAATTCACTGTTCTAGGAGACGGAGATCCAACCACATAATACAATAGGTATACTACTACGACTACTTATTGGCTTGGCCCAAATGGGACGTCATGCTTTTGTGGCTTATCATCTTTGGGTGTTACAGTAGAGAGGTCCTAGTAGAATAATGGAGTTATGAATATTGGAAAATGGGGGCTTATATTAGAGAGTTCCTAGAGATCCGTCGGTCTCAATACGGCGTGCGGTAACGAGAAACATCTACCGCACCTTAAAGTCACATCAAGTCCTTAACGGATCTAGTTGTAACGCTAAATCCATGGAAGGAGGAAATTATCACTAGGAGGTTATTTGAGTCCATGGAAGAAGGTTATTTTAGACAATTACGTCTTTTCCGGATAGCAATCCGTTACCGTAACTGTACGGAAGGATGCGTCACCGTAACTCATTGCGTCAGAGTTACGGTGCCGGATTGTCAATACCGCACAACGTATTGTGTTTTACAGATCTACTAGGAACTCTCTATTGTCAATACCGCACAACGTATTGTGTTTTACGGATCTACTTGGATCTCTCTACTGTAACACCCAAAGATGCCGAGCCACAAAAGCATGACGTCCCATTTGGGCCAAGCCAATAAGTAATCGTAGTAGGTATACCTATTGTATTATGTGGTTGGATCTCCGTCTCCTAGAACAGTGAATTAATTCTCTCACTGTTTTTGACCGCAAAACCGTACGGGTAAGAGTGGTCGTGGATTCACACATCTCACCGAGAGTGAAAATATATTTCATTTATCTACTGAATGGGGATGTGAACCCTTAAAAAAAGAGGAGGAAGAAAAAGACCAATCAAATGGTGCATATGCTGGAAAAACTACTTGATATTAATACCTACATAAAATAAGACTACCTATATCAATAAATTCAGATAGTCAATCAACCATGAAAAAAGGAAATGTCGAGATGAAATGTGAATCTTATTGTAGTAGTACTTAAACACGTCTAAAGCGTTTGTCCGGTCAATTTTCTCACCAAACTTTTTGATATGGATATGTCTTTGCTCTGGGGGGTCAACCAAAAATTTCCGTGACGCAAAATTTGTGTCACAATTTCAATGTTTTTCACGTACAACCCAGCCGTTGCTAGGGGAATGGAACTTCCGCAGTTTTCATCGCACAGAAATCGTTCGCCACTCGTTGGAAAGCGCTTGATTCATGTGATAACACATCTCAAGCTAGCAATTTCCCCCTCCTTACGTACCTGGCTACATTCCTAAACTAAGTTGATTGGACTATAAACAATTTTAATAGGCCGGTTACAATATTCTTAACGTAAAGCAATAGCATCATTTACTCCACTCCATAGGAAACATTTTCAACCTCTTGAAAACAGTCGACTGTAAACAACAACTCATTGTAGTGGCTTCTCTCCACAGTTATTTTCAACATTTCTATAAGTAAACCGTTGTTTTGTTGGAATTAGTCGGGATGCGGCCCAGGGATTTGTTTAAAGTGAAAGGATTTGTTTACAACTCTCGAGGACAACCGTTATGAAATCCCCAATCAAAGACATATCCATGTAACATGGTATCTGCTTATAAAGCAGATAGTGGATTTAAAGTTTAATCTGCTTCAGAGGCGTAGGAAAATCTATGCAAGAAAAGTCGTAGGTAAGGATGATTTTAGTAACACTACCAAATTTCGAATAATTAGGTAAAATTATGAATGCGTAACTATTCTAATTATTTACCTTGAACAGTAAACATCGCCCCAACAGTTGCCGACTTGTCAACAGAAGACAATAATTTACTGCATTGCTCAGTCACTTTAGCTTCCTAGAACACAAGGTACGTATTATCCAATATCGTATCACAATAATATATGATAAGTATATTACAGGACTTGCGGTTTTTACAGCCCAAAAGTTTAAAAAGAGAATAAACTAAAATATCAAGAACAAACCCACGAACAACTTCCAAAACTTCTTCTTTACAAATCCATGAAACCCCACTTTGTTAGTGTAAATAAGTATTTTATGCACCACTTCTTGTCAAAATTGAAATGTATAACATTTCCATAGAAAACAAATACACATAAACATCAAATAATAAAATACTTATTTTATTTACACTTTATTTAAACTTAATAAACCATATCCGCAGAACACGAACTTATCAGTTTGTTTGTCATCGGGTTGGTTGGTTCATGGAAGAAGAGTCTTCTTCCATGGTTGGTTGATCTAATTGCTATCTGCCAGGATCGCTCCCGCTCCCATTGTGGACAGTGTCAGTCAGTTAGTGGACAGTTAACTCCTACTCAACTCTGTGGGACAGTCAGTTTTCCTCCAAATTTTGCGGCGCACAGTGGGGCAAGGCTGGAAAATACCCCTAATTTTTTTTCGATTTTGACGTTGTTTTCTCTGTTTTTTTTTTTCTACTCTTTATTAGTCTATAAGATGCGGGAAGAGTGGCTTTTTCAACAGAATTGTTTTTTCTCTAGTAGGGGTGCTTCCGAAAGTTCAGTTTTTCAAGATAGCTAAAAAACATAATTTATTACTACAAAATGAATTCGTTCCGTAGGTTGTATGCCTTTGTCTATAGCTTCGTTCTCAGAGAGTGTTCTGCGAGTTCGGAACGGTTCTGGGCAAGCGCAGTGCCAGAACGCCCATTATTTTGTTCTTACCTATTGAATTTCCTGAAAATAAAATAATTGTGAAATTGGAAAAAATGAAACATCAAATGGAATACCTGCTTCGATTTTCTAGCAACAGTGTCCTTTTCGTCCTTCGCCTTCTTCATTCGCTTGCGATCAACTTCTCTTTGATGCCCCACGTGCGTTTGATGGAACAGAACCAGGGCCTTTCCGTCTGCAGACACCTCAACGTACATAGCTGCCGGGCAGTGTCCGCCAATCTTATTTGAACCTTCAACTTTCAAAGTCCGATTTTTTTTTCTTCGTCTATCATAAAAACCGTCACGGTGACAACAGAAAACTGATTTAAGACACCCATCGGAAGTTTTATGAAATGATCGACGAAAGAACTTACAACAATGAGTGGCTTCAGTAGACGATTTCCACTCTAAAAATTCCTCATAAGATTTGAACTCAAACTCACCTGAGCTCACAACTATATCATGCTCTGCATGATAATGTTCCAATATCAACGATCGGGTAGTTTCCAAACTGCACAATGGGCACTTAACGATTGCTGGATCGTGTTTATTTTGGCCATGTTTTTGTAATATGTGAGTTTTAAGAGTGTATCTTCTCGGAGTTGAGTAATTACAACATGAACAATTATAGAATTGTACCAAGGTGCGAAGATTCGCTTCGTTGCTGTGCACAGTCCTAAGGTGTCGCAGAAGGAGGCCATTCCGTTCGAAACTTGCCCCACAACTATTACAAACTACGCGTTCATTTATTGGGACCATATAAACAAAAAAAACTGCGACACAAAGCAGAAATAAATATAGAACTAGGAAAATGTAGGCACTAGAAAAAGCTAGGAAAGTAGGAATGAAACGTGAGACTTATCACAAACATAGCAAACAAACTATAAACTAAATAGAACCTACTTCAAATGTCAACCATTCCATCTGTCTGTCTGTCTTCTCTGGTTTCTGACCGTGGACGGGTCGTGTGGCCACTGGTTGTGGTGCTGATTTTTTTAGATACCTCTTCTGTACTCTTAGTGGCTTTCCCAATTCTTCATTGTATTCATCTTTCTTCTGTAGATTGTATCCGTTTTAAATGGTTTTAATTCTGTCAGCCCTTTATTATGTTGCCAGTTAGCGCTTTATAAGTAACCCTCACCCTGTTTTGTATCTTGCCGCATTCTAATCTTCTCTCCTTGATTTTTACTCTACGTTCTGTGTGCGTATTTATCTGCTTTTATTAAATAGGAGCACCAGTTTCTGAGTACCTGCTGACATTCGACCAATTTAGTAGCGTCGTCCAGTCCCTGTTTCAGGTATTCTTGTATTGAGCAGTCAAGGATGCTGCTAATAGTACGTTGATATGTTGTACACTCAGTTAATAGGTACATGATCAGCGGACTGTACAGCATCATCGTTACACTTTCGCAGAGGGGGCTGTTAGTGACTCCCATGCGGTATTTAAATAAATTATTGTTGGCATGCCCTGGTAGTGTAGTCTGTTTATGAGTGTGATTTGTCTATTTTTCAGGGATCTATTGTTAAGGTACCACGGTTTTTCAGAATGGGTGGTGTATATGGCTCTGGTCCACTCCGTCTGCCAGCCCTACCGTATCCAGTTGTTCGACTCAGAATTGCAATCAGTATGTACTGACCAGTTGTTAATTGGAAAGTGATTATCTACCCTGATGCAATTGGCTTCATGATCCGCACAGTCGTTTTCACACAGTTTTATGTGAGATTTTTCATATTGTACGTGTATGTAAAATTCCTCTTTTAGTCGACGGTACAATTCCTGAAGCAATCTCAGTAAGCGTATGGGGGGCAATTCATATTGCTTAAGGTTGACAGTGGCCTGTAAAGCAGATTTTGAATCTGTGAGAATGACTATTTTGTTTGTGTTGTCATGTTAGGAGATGTGGGCCATAGCCAGTGTGGACCATGATTTCACAAAAAGTCTTCCCCTGGGAATAGGTACCTACTCCCAGTCAAACATATATAAATCCACTGTACTTGATATTTAGCAGTTTTCTTTTGTTGTATAACGCCAGTATTTCCAGTAATAATCAAGTTTGGGTTGTGATCATGTCTTGGTGAAAAGTTTACTATGCAGGACTTTTCATGATTTTTGTGGAGATTGAGATAGTCTAATGTTTCTATGGTGGTATACAGGTCTGATTCTAGACTCTCTATGTTTTGTTTGATATTTTTACCTGTTACATACATGGCCATATCGTCAGCATATGTTATTATTTGAGAAACGAACTTTTGTAGAATGGTTGCGGAATACACACTATATAGGATAGGAGAGAGAACGGATCCTTGATCTAGACCAATATTACTGTAAGTGTATTGTACTCCATCTGTATGTTTTGCCAATAACAAATTGTGATATTTAGCCCACTATATAGATTGGAAAGTTTAGACCTAACATTTCCTTGTGTAGGATGTCTATTCTTACATGATTGAAAGCAAAGGTCACACCCACGAACAGGACTTGGGGGGGGATCGGACGGGAATCAGTGTCGGCAATTTTTTTAAAAAACATTAATTTGAACAAAGTTGTTGATTATGTAGAGGGTCGATACTTGACTGTGAGACTTTGTTTTTATTGGCACCGAACTTTCTGATTAAATGCGATATGCTAGTGTCAGCAGGATCTGAGGTAGGTACGCATCTCACTACAAAACTGTTGCCATCCTTCATGTTTACATGCACTTACTACAACTCTGAAACGTCTCGAATAATACTCTCATTCTTCAGTATTGGGATCATAAGATTTAACTCCAAAATCAGCCAGTTTTCGCTGAACTCTGTCTACAGGTTTGTCCACCATCTGCTCGGTCACTCGAACTTTCCTCCTTGTACTCATTGTTCCTCAAATTTTTCCCTTATCGTCAAATGTACTACCACCGTTAATGATACTATGCGATGTTTACAAATTATAACCTAGTTTAGGTTTCCATGAACCGTTGATAGTAGAGTTTTTGGTGACCACTAACGTGCCCTTAACGTCACCCTAATGTACCCAAGAGTACGTGACCTTGAGGGGACGTTAGCAACGTCATACGTTAGAATGGCTCATTTACCGTCACCCGTTTGGGAACCTAAAGGCACATGACACCAGTGTAACCTTCCTGTAAATGTAACACTACTGGTCAACTCAAAATTTCGAATACTGGTGAAGTAAGTAAAAAATAGTTTTTGTTCACATTACCCATTCATCAGTACCTACAAATTATGTTGATGTAGCGGGTAGGTTTTTTGAACAACTCTCAAACTTAGTTATTTTACGTTTCATTCGCATAGAAACCGAATGTGCCATCTGAAGTCCACCTCTGCCGTCTAGCTTTATTAGCCTTCAACTCGATTGAAAAAAATCCGTTCTTTTGCACACATCTCTATTTGGTCGATTAGAGCCTTGTTTTTATTAAGAAGCTTGTAGGTTGCAAAAAATACGACTGCATAGCAACAGCCTATGTAGAAACCAGGCTTGTAGACACATTAGAGAACTTCTTTATTTTACAAAACCCCGAAAAATGATAGAATGTTGAGTAATTTAATATTAAACAGTAAAGAGCACAAAAAAAGCGTTCATAGCGGGAAAAAACTGTGTACATCAGAACAAAAACGTCCAACACCGAAGGCAGGCGGGCTCTTAGCGGCTCAACTGAGAAGCATGGATTGAGCCAGTTTGATGCGAAACCACCACTTCTATTGTTTTTCTATTGGATTGAACCGGATTTGGTCTGTAAGACTTCACAGGGTGATAGGGGGGGGGGGGGGGGGGGGGTTGCATCGTGAACTTGAAGAAATTGGAAAAAAGTTTATTTCAAAAAAATGTGGATTGAGCCGGTTTTGAAACTACTTGCCTCATATTTTAAATGAGAAACCTGACTTTTAAGACACTACTTCTTCGCGGTATTGTTCTCAGTTTGCCTGATCTCTCAGCTGTTTTCTCGTGAACATTGCGTGAAGTACTGCCTTCACTGATAGTTATCATGTGAAATCCTGGTTCATTGTCATAGAGATAATTACTTTTTCATACTTGTTCATAATTTACCCTACGGAAAACACAAAAACATGAAGCTCTTAACGACTAACGACCTATATGTGCAACTAAACTGCGGTGTTCTCCACTTGAAGCTTACTACCTACCTTTGCGTTGAATCCATACCCTGTTTACGAATTGAAAACTAAAAATGAGAAATCAGCCCATACTTGAACTGAAACTAGCATGAAATTCGAATTTAGAATTGAAAATCGGCGTTTTATATCAAAATAAAGAAGTTGACTAGACAACAAGACGGCTGGGGGAAAATATCGCGTTGCCCCACCACCGTTAACGTGATATCAAAATTGAGGCAACCGTGCCCCCCCCCCCCCCCCCCCCGTTCTATTTGGGTTAGCATCTTCATTTGCTCCCTCAAGACTATGGTAACGGGTGACGTTAAGTTGAAGTCGCCACAAACTCTCAAATGATATACTAGCCACCCTGTAGGTAGGTGTCAGCCAGCATATATATAGGCAGGTAAAAAATGAAGAAAAGCCATTTTAAATAAATTTTTTTATTTTCTCTTACATATATGTACTGTCACTTCGTTTAGAAATAAGTCACTATAATCATCTTTTGCCACTTTTTTCAAAACATAATAAAGAGCGACAGAGAAATTAACAGGTAAAAACACACAACAGACGGACTTTTTACTTACAGCAATTAGTTTTCTTGAGTTTGCTTTTTTTTCTTCACAAATGAGAACATGTCAGCGCAATGGAATCGTTGGTCATCAAATACACAAACATTTATTGAAAGCTCATTTTCGAAAGAAAAAAAAAAGTACCTAAGTAGCTATGGAATAACATAATTAACAAAAGGAAAACCTAAACAGGTCATTTAGCTGTTTAATATAAATTATATTATTCTTGTACCAACTGAGTGTCGTCAATGTAGGCCTCAAAATTCGATCCAGTGACCAATGTAGTTCCAATGATTATGTGCGACTCAATTGGACTCATGAATTAAACGCAGGCGAGCCCCAAGGAATATAGCGCCATTTTGGAAAACTGAGTAGAAGGGAGATCGTTGAAAACGATCCTACTGTATTCTAACAAAATAGGTAGTAGATACTCGTGGCTTACAAGTGCAACATTTTCTTAATTTAATTGAAACCTTAGTAGCTTTATTCATGACAAAGCAAGGCGGTAAGTACTTATTGAAAAGGTAGTTAAGTTCTTGTGACCTCTGATATAAACCAATGATTCCACTCTACCCTGAATGTTTCTCCGAAATAGGTAACCTGGGAGGGTGTTCTGTAACTTTCGGAGATATAACCAACAGTGGATTACTTTTCCAGTGGACTAATATTCCACTAACAAGCAAAACGCGGGCAAAACAACAATAGTAAACTAACCAAGAGTATTTGGTTGCAGGCATTACCGCCAGAACTGCCATGGTTCAACTCTTTTGGCAGCAAAATGAATACAAATTTCTTCAGTTTTTTTCACTTCAACATTAAGGACTACAAAACTCACGGATTAAATTTATATTCAATAGGTGAATAATAAAAAATATAACTCAATGAATTACAGAGTGATGCAGGACGAGGAAATACCAAAATCTCAGTGTAAATATACTTAACCTCATCAGGAAATCTTGTCACTACCTTCCTAGGTGGAAATAAGATAAACTAGAGTAGAGAAGATAACTGCCTTACAGAACACCTGTAGAAGTTATCCATGGCAAAACATGGAGTCTTATTTCGAGTTAGAGGCTTACAGAACACCTGGAGAAGTTTTCCCAGATGGCAGCGTATCTCCACCATGGAAAACTTTTCCCATCGAAATAAAGTTGCAGAACATCCTCTCCTTGTACATAGAATTAGTCAAGACACCACTTGAGACTGACGTACACTTTTATTAAAAACTATTTTTCTGAAATTTCCTTTCTTTTAATTTACAAATTTACTTCTATCCTTTGCATCATTTCTGATTTCGTAATTTTGTTTCCAATATGAATAGTTATCATTTTTCTCGTATTAATATAACTTCTCTCTGTTCATTCTATCTACACATTTTTCTCTTAATTCTTATTATATTTTAATAATATACTGTACATTAATGTTCATTCATTAATTTATTCACGGGGACAAACTCTTGTTTTCTATAAAGATTGGATAATTAATTTGTATTCAATGAACACTTCAAAAATTATACACAAAATTCGATGTATCTTTTGACTTAAAAATCAACTTTAGGGAGGACCTCATCCCACGAAATTAATCTTGATAAAACAATAATAAATTGAATCAAGTAAATAAATAATAAACAAGAAATAATTTTTGAAAAATATCTAATTGCATATATATTAAACATTCACTGAAAGAATTAAAGCTTCAGAAGATAGATCTATCTCATTTAATGATGCATCAATTTGAGATAAAAACCAAAATAATTCAACGGAAATTTTGTAAATGATTGTTTTCTTCAAATTGGACTTGCAACTTCTGTAATTTAGAGAATTTCGTGGAATGGGACTGTCATTTACATGCGTTAGCTTTTTTAAAAGACAAACTTTATGCTTACCTACTGGCAATTCGCGTTGGAAGATAATGGAGAATTCGTTTGACAAAATTTGGGTTTGGCTAAGTATCGCACCAAAATTAAATAGGTACCAAATTTGAAGAGCTTGCATTTTCAATTAACACTTCAGGTATCTATTTTTTATATGTGGGTTTATGAGGAAATGAAGACTGTGCCGATTTTTCTGGTTTGTGTTTTGTGCGTATTACCCAGAAGAGAGTGGACGACTATAAATGTTAATTTATTACTAGATTATTTTCATAAATTTGTTTCTATTTTGATTATCTATTTTCTGTGAAATTCAAGAGGTCAACAACTTTTCATATAGGCATTTAGTTGCCAGAACAGTTAGAGCGCCACTGACAAGGAATCAGTAAATGAATAAGGAAGCCACGAGAGAGGATGGAACAAGTTTTATGGAGCACGCTTTTACCCGGACCCAACTGCCAAATAATATAGTTTTTGTTTCCCCGCACCTTGTAGGTGAGCTCATGTCATCTGCATGGGGCAATGTCATTAAAGAACCAGTGTCATTGAACCATCTCCACAACCACACCAGGCCTCAGAGGGGACCTCACATGCTGTGGCGTGTGGGATCGACAGAGGGAAGCGTTGTTCGACGTCCGTGTCTCTGACACTAACGCTCCCTCATAGTCGATCGCACAGTAGCGGGGGTCCTCGCGGGGGCTGATGAGGAAAAAAATACGAAAAAATCTGACAGCATGTGAGCATCTGAAAGCATCTGACACGCATCATTTACTCCCCTAGTCTGCTCGGTCGACCGCCTCTTTGCCCCCCCAGATGGTAGCCTTTACCAAAGTTCTCGCCGAAAAATTGGCTAAAAAATAGTTCAGACCACAAGGACAAATAAGAGGATGGCTGAGGGTGAGAATTGTATTCGCGATAGTAAGAGCAGCATCCATGTGCATCAGAGGATCGCGAAAGAAATGGATCCCCGCCGAAGATTTGATAGGGTTTGGCGATGGGGCCCCCCCATCCTTCCTTGGGTATGAATTAGGGAACACAAGAAAAAAAGTCAAAGAAAAAAAAAGAAACGAAAAAACCCTGGAAAACCCCACTCCCCGCTACATGAACAGTTCCCCCTTAAATATATCTGTTATATATCAAAAATGAAGATAGTTATTCATTTCAATTTAGTTTTATTTTTGAGAAAAACAGCCTTTCCAAGTTTGATACTAAATTATTGACTGCAAACATAACAATACTTCGTTCTACCCTAACATGTCAAATATTGACAACAAAATTTTACAGCTGTGTTAACGTCAAATGAATTTGTGATTATTCATCTGTGATACAGGAATCTAGGAATTTATTGAAGGAAAACTGCACGTTATCACAGCTGTGAGGATTTCCTTCATTAAAATGTGTACTTTTGATGTAACCGCCCAAAAATATGAAATCTTTGCTGAAAATCAGAAGTTATGTAGCTAAGTATTTAGGTGGTCTCAAACCCTTTTTGAGTTCAGGTACGATTTTTGTTGAATTTTTACGGTTTTTTGAAGGTTGAAACCTTTTTACACAGATGATAATAAGCAGTTTTTTATTAGACACGTTCATGAACATTAAATATTAACCAATTGATATAATAGGCTTCCTTCGCGTGTCTAAATAAAATTGTTGACCTCAACCGTTACAACTTACGTAGTATATGAAAACTTGCTGACCTCTTCCTTTCTTTCTTAAACCCATTTTGAAAACGAAACTAACGTTGAATAACGAGAAATTATTGAGTCACTTCGAACATGGTTTGTCCACTATGATTTGGGTTAGTTTGTGAGCATCTATGAAGAGTTAAATTATAATTTCTTCAATTTCCTTAGAAGGCATAATAGTTCGAGTTGCAGTAAACAAGTTCAACCTTAACATTCAACACGAGAAACTAGTTCAAAATTTTACACTTTTTAACATTCTCATAAAAAAGTAAAAAAATTTTTTTGTGTGTTTTTCCTTTTTTATATCTTATTTTTAATCTTTTGGGCCGACTTAAGCTTTAGGTCGATTACAATATCCTCGATTTGTATACTATTCAAGTAGTTTTGTCTCTCTTTTTAGCCTAGTATCGTCAAAAAATGATATCTTTATTCGGTAAACCATTTCTAGTGAAGAATATCAATAAAAATTAAAAAAATTATAAGTACATTTAACACACATTTTAAGATACAAAGCGAGGAGGATCGATTCTCCATACGTCTAGCATACAGGTGGAAGTGAGACGAAGCATTGTAACTCTCGAACAAATCAATGTCGATTCAGAAAATAAATATTTACTGCTGACCAAACAAGGATAGCAAACGATAAATCGGTAAACATGGGGACTTCCCTACCTAACCAAGTAGGCAACCCATTTGCAACCCTACCTAACCTATACCAGAAATTAACACTGTTGGATGAATTGTGTTTGGTATATCTACGTTCAGTTCAGCTTAAACAAGAACCTTTATGACGTCAAATAAGATGGTTATAATTGCTAAAATTTCCAAGTCTGATAGAGAAAGATTCATGGCGAATTAGGAGTCAATCAACTGGTTACTTTCAAATATCTACTGTGAATTGTTCTACCCAACTAATATTTCCTTTTGTAAGAACGCTGAGCTTAATGTAGCCTTTTTCATTCTTGGTCCACACTTAATTGGACCAGATAATATCCATCAAGTCGGGATTTTCATTTAAAAATGCCAACGAGTAACAAGACCATTTAGGGCTGATTTGGCTTCACTTTGGGTGATACGTATGCTTAGAAAAGTCATCTGTACCTATAGAGAAGCGAGTAAAGTAGGAAACAACACAATACAATTATGTACATAATAAATTCTTTTCGACGAAATATAAATTTTTATAAAGAAAATACACGTTTGAAAATTTAGCCACAAAATAAGAATAGCGAGCCTCCGAATAAGAAAGTCTTGCAGAAGAACACTTTATTCGATTAGGTAGGAGTGTTAAGATGCAACATGACTTTTAGGTTAATCCTGGAGATAATTGAGTTTTGAAGATATTTGTAGATGAACTTTCCAACATAGATCAAACTTTACAATTGATTAAGAAAACTATCTTATCGTGTTCGAATTTTGCAAAACGGTTTTAAATGAGTAAACATATACTTCCGATCCAATAAACCAACATTTGCTAGTTCCAGCACATCTAGTTCCCTAATCCAGTGATTGGTATAAACCAAAACCGGTACTTTTGGAAAATATATATATAATGGTCAGCAATATTACCTACACGAGTTTACAAATAGTCTTAATATTTATTTTACTGAATGAGTGAGACTCCGCAATGTGAATTACAGTCGTAATAGTTACATGAACGATAACCAAGCGGAATCCCAGGAACCATTTTACACGAAACTATTAGCTTCGATTTAGATTGTCAACTTCCTTAAAACGTTAGAAATGTCTCAGAAATACTCCTAAACCTTTGAAGCTATGTTTCTTTGACCTATGTATCTTCAATTATGTGAATTTAACGGATATAAGGGACCTTTCAACACCTAATATGATTTATATCTCATTAGCTCTTTAACTAGGAACCACGAATTGTATAATTTTTTTTTTAAAGTGATGTGAAGTCAATTACGGAATGTTTATGATCCAGGTTTTTGAAATTTCTGTTAAGTAGATTGGAAGCCATCGAAGGTCGGTAGGTTACCTGTTATTTGCAAGGACTTAAAATGAAAGAGTACCAATGTCAGAATATCAGCGAAGAATATACATAATACGGGAAAACACTAAACAATTATTGAACTACGGAATGCATTTAGTACAATCCAGGTTTATGCACCGATAATCTCGCTTCACCTCACCTCTGACGCATGAAAAGGTCCAATACATAGGTTCTTAAAATTCATTTACACACTAAAAGTAATCATAACTACTGAGAGAACCTCTCGTTTTAACAACTAAAGTTAACACATATGATATGGTTGGTTCGTTTTGTTCGATAGATAAGGTACCACCTCCTAGAAACATTATCGTAACATGGTATCAGCCCAAATTGATTTTACCCCCATAGTAATTTTCTTTCAAATTTTCAATTAATTTATAGATATATTCAATTTTTCCTTTTTTTGGTTTTATAAAAACAAAAGGAAAGAAAAAAGTTCACTTTTTCCATCAATAAGTGGGAAAGTGGTTCTCTATTCAGCAATTAAGAAGAAAAATGTTCTAGTCTTCATTTCTATCTCCACTGTCAGCATATATGACATCATCTTCGTGTAAATCGGCAAAAGATATACAGTTTCGAAGTTTTGTTTTGTAATACAACAGTCACTATAACATATCAAAGAAACAATAATTCCAAACTAGGAGTTTGTCCATAGGGAGATTTCCATTTTTCTTCTCAGAAAATTAGTACTTAGGTGAACTAAATTTCTCTCTTAATTGTAGGAACATTTGGCTCGTTTGTGCTTGTTGTTTCATAATTCACCCTCTAGATGTAAACTCCACAGATCTAATAACACTCGTACTAATTATTTTTTTTCTGGAAGAGTTGGTCGAGTGAATTTTACGAAATTGTAAAATTATGCAATGTGCCGGAATACTTAGTTACAGTTGCTGAGATGGAAGTAGCACCAGAACATTTCCCAAATATCAATGCAAAAGTGATACATTGGTATTCAATTCTTCCTAATATTTAAAAACATCTTCGGAAACATTCAATTTAAAACCTAAATGATCCTTACTAAACTTAATGACTACTTTTTGTACAAAATTATTACAAATTACAAACTTAGAAATATACTAAAAATGAAGCTATTTAAAATGCAACTTGATGAAGTTACGAAGGTAGAAAGAGAAAATCACCGTTCAATAAAATGCAAAATCCAAGTTATTTTCTTTTAGTCTCTTGGATATTTGAATAAAATATCAACAAAGTAATGGTGAACCGCAACTACCTGAATTTGAATTGAATGGATGGAAATCTGTTGAAATGTTAAGCAAGAGTTTTGAAAATCTGATGCGGTCCATCTAATTGCTGTAGATTAGTCGTGGCAGACTTTCAAGTTTATATAGGATAATCTCAACAACTGGGATGAGGTATGAGAAAAGAGAGTCTGAAAATCCACGATTAAATGATAAATTATGTTACCTAATTCTTGAGTAGAAATTTCTGATTGGTTATTCTGGAAAATTGAGCTTGCACGAATCCTGCTAACTGAGTGAGTTACACCATATTCCCTAGCGATATGGTTATTTAAAAGGGCATTGGAAGAGAAATTGATGGGGATAGCACGAGTACTATGATCGCAAGTCACTTTCTCTTTCAAAATAACCAGCACTCTTAAGAGTTTTACAATATAGTAACAAAAACGTTAAAATTGAATTACAAATAAAAACTTTAAAATATTAGCTTTTTTTCAGTCTTGTGGTCAAATAATAAAAGTTACAATAGTCATTGTAATTAAGGTAAGATATACAGTTAACAATGACTCTCAAGGACATGATAAAAAGTGAATGATGCTTTACAATAGCCAAGGAAAATTAAAATTAAAACGAGGCTGGCACAGTTTACCTAAGAATAATCAAGGTGTTTTCAATTCTTGGATGAAAACAAAATAAAGAAAAAAGTTGCTCTAATCTAAAAACAATGTTACCGCTGCCATTTGATTAGTAGATGTTTCAATTTCAGAGGTGACCTTTTTTCAGCCATTTAGGTTGCGTAGTGGTCAAAAGAACCCAGATACTCGAGAGCAGCACGGTAGCAGAATTCGTATTGATCCTGAAATGAAAAAATAATTAATAAGTAACAACAAATTCAACAGTTTAACTCAAAGAATGGAATGGTAAGCAATTGTGAGTTGTTAGACAGACGTACATAGGCATAGCCGGCATGGGTAACCTAACTAGGTTTCTTGCCATTTCCTGCTAATTGAAGACAACGTTATGTGAAGTGTTTCCTGTCTGTATGTTCGTTTCCATGACTGCTGGCTTTTCAGACAAAGAGCTTACAATAGTAGTATTGAAAGGCCATGGCTACGTTAAGCCATAGGGAGCTCATGAAACCAGTTTCCCCTATTGGGATGGAGCCTACAATCGTATGGTGGAGGGGTTAACCACCTCCTCATTTCCAGAATTGCCTCCATCACAGCCTCATGCTCCCACCATGAATAATTTGATTATATACATTTTGTCGATTAATATCAACGTTTGAGTTGAGGCTTTATTATTTTTCTTCCTTTTATCTCTGTCTTGGTGTCTTCAGCTAGGAGTAGAATTGAGATTTCGATAACATACTTTAATGCTCCAAAGCCATCCATAGTAGTTGTCGATGTGTAAATTTCATTCCCTGTTTGGGCAGAGTCTTAGGTGGCTTCTTCCCCCTCCACGACCTGTCCTCTCTATCCTATTATGAGCTCTTTTTTTCAGAGCCAGAGGGGTCATATGATGTGATTGAGGGGATAGGTGCATTTGGATTATGTAACATTTAATACCTATATAATGTGCAGTATACAGGATGTGTCACAGTTAATTTGTGTGACTTTACTACAATGCTTACCTCAGTTTGAACCATTGCTGGTCTTTGTGTGCGAAGAATCCTTACAGTTTGGAATATATCTACAACACCCTCGTACTGCATTCTTTCGAGTACGATGGACAAAGAGATGAAGACTCCAGTTCTACCGACACCAGCACTGGAAAAAGCAACAATCAATTAGCTTGTTTGTACTTAACCTTTGTAAAAACAGAATTTGTTCAAATATCCTTTCTGATATAACTAGAAGAACTTCCTAATCATAATCCTAAGGAAAACATACTTTAAATAATCGTAATTGAAAATGATATATAGATATAATGTCAAAGTAAAATAAATTAGGTACTTCAAGATACTTAGATAAGATGTAAATAAAATGTTAAATACATAAACATAACAGATGTTATGATAAGAAATACTAAGGAGAGACAGAACCGGATTGGGCTCCTACAATGGGGCTCCAAGTATGAGAAGCTCGAAATAGAGTGCAGCACATAAACAAGGACCTTACTGATTAGCTCTTTTGCTGCCAATGGTTTTATCTTTGCATGTTTTTGTATTATAATAATATAATTCTCATTATTGAACATTATCTTGATGAGGTTGGTGGTGCAGGAAACGAATGTAGAGTGAAAAAAGGGTGATGCAAGGTATCAACAAGAGGAAAGACATGTGAACCACCATGTTACTAAAGTTCTTCGCCCACTAGCGCTCCTAGTGGCAGACCTTGTTAGCTCGAAGCCCCATTGAAATGAATTGATAACATACATTAATAATTTTTAAGACTAAAGGCATTTTTAGCATTAGTTAAATTCTTGATTGTGTTGAGGAATTACTTCAGCATTCTCTCAAGGCAAACCTCTTCAATCCCCCCACTCTCCACACACACAGCATGGTGCATAATCTGATAAAATATTTGTTGTTCCAAGGTATTTAGTGCAAAGTCCAATTTTTCTGTGGAACCATTTTCTCCACGAGAAATATTAAAATAAAATCCTTGAAAATGTAACAATTTTAGACGTTATGCCATGGCGAAGACATCAAGGATACATTTACACCATTACTTAACGGTTTTATTTTGTTTTTAATAAATGCACCAATTATTACCTGCAGTGAACGGTGATTGGACCATCTTGTCCAAATTGTTCTTTGGTCTTGTGCACTTGGCCGATGAAGTCGATGAAGCCCTCTCCAGATTTAGGAACACCTTGTTCAGGCCATTCAGTCAGTTGGAACTGTCTTAGGGTTCTTGAGCTGCCATCACGAGCATCAGTGACCTAAAAACGATACAATTATTTATATAACATGCAAGTTGAAATACGCAGTTAATAGGCGAGCATAGATGTGTCAGTTCTGATAGGACTCCCCCTTCCCTCCCATAACAGCAATTGAAATATCAGAAAGTTAATTTTTCCCCCATGAAAGCCCACTTTAAGAACATAAAATACGTGTCCTTGTCCGAATTACCATAGCACTTAATATATATTCGGCATTAACATATTAATAGGATATTCATGGCTCAGTAGTTTCGATTTCGAATTGTCGAAACTCGAGTTTCAATGGGTTCCAATGTGCATGAGTGTTGTCTTTTAGGTCGATTTGATTTACGATGGGCTGAAGCCTTCGAAAGTCAAGTTTCGACGTCGAATCATCGAAAAGTAGGTAGAAAGAATTCTTCTTCAATGGACACGATTGTCATTCTCGTTATTCACATCACTAATGATTTAAGTAACTAAGAGTAGAGTTCTAATTCTCGGGTTTTAAGCTTATAGATTGTTAAGTTCTAGATTACTTATTGTTCTACAAATAATTTTATCGTTTATTATTCATAACCTGGTAAGGAGGTAACCTGCACTATTTTGGCTTTCACTAATTACAGCATAGGGTGTTCTTACATTTCAATAATGGAGCCTCATGACACCATCAATTTTCGAAGTCTTTGATTCTCGACGATTCAATTTTTGATCTGGATCATGAATACCCATTATATCTATTCAGGCACACTTATCTGTCTGTACATGTAATTCTAAGTCAGTTTTGTAGTATCTAAATAGATACGTATAAATTGTTTCCTATTATCTTGTAACCATAGGACAGAAGTGTCTCCCCGCAGCACGGAGCAAGGCACAACTAACACTTTTGTAGCAAGTTCGTGAACTATTTACGCGTTCAATATTATACTTACACTTTTTCACAACTTGCAAGCATCTAGATCACCAAACTATACCTACACATTATTCTGGTCTATTTGTATAACTAATCTATATTTTACTAAAAGGATTGAGTTAGGATATTTCTGAGAGACGAGCTTGTGAGCATCTAGACCATTGAACTCTACACATCATTCTGATCTATTTGTCCTACGGGTTGCTTGGTGCCGAAAAATAATGACAGTGATACATCATGAGCAAGCGCTAGTTGTGCCTTGCTCTGTGCTATGGTGAGACACACCTGCATTGAGCGAATACAAATATCGTGTAACACATGGATTGCTAGCACAGATTCACAGTAGTTGCTTCCTTAATTATACAAGTGTCTAGATTGGTCGTGAGGCTAGCGAGATCCGTCTATTCCACTTCATATGGGCGTTGGCGGATGATAGCTATGTATACCTAGATCTGTTATAACCATTTACTCGAATCTAGCTATACCATGCCTATTCAGGTACTTGATAAAGCAGACGGTAAAATGAATTCAAACTTCTACTTGATTTCGAATCCGAGAGAATCGTTGATGTTAGAAGTTAGTAGAGGATTAGATTCATCCCGTTTGTTTCACCAAATATAATATGTGTAGAAATTAGTCAAAGAGGTTAGTATCAGCTCGCTCACTTGCTACCATACCCATTAATGAGAAAAATTCTTTGTGAAGTACAAAAATACTCTATTACACTGAGTGAGCAAGAGACATTTTTTTGTGGAGTTGGAGTAAAACCTGTGATAGTTACCTTGAACTCCCTCAAAATATATTGAGGCATGTTGTATTCTGCGATCGGTTCAACAACGAAGCATTGGTACCGAACTGACCTCTCTGATGGCCAATATTGATGGCATTTCTCCTGTAAATAACAGCGTTATTTAGTTAGTAGAAGTTACCCTTAAGCAAATTTCAGGATATCAACAATGAGCGTCCGAGAAAATTTTTTTAAAATGAAGAATTAAGAATATTCCAGCATTTGGGGGAATAGTAGAATAGAAAATAAGATTGTCAAAGAGAAAGGGAAATCGTGGTAGCCATACCCTTCCCATCTCTTTCAGTTTCGTGAGCATGACAACAATTGTGGAATTGTGCTCCCATAGCATTCTCCACAAATCTTCCGTAGTCTCGGGCAAGGGACCTTGCGTTGCGATGTAGGCAGTCCTAAAAAAACACATTAATGTTATAAATTTAGAAGAAACACGAGTTTTGGGGTGAGAATATTAGATATATATTTGTCCATATAAACATGTTGGGAGGCCTTAACTATGGATCCAGAGGAGTGACCCATTCATTTCAAACCATGATGATACGAAAAAAAAAGTGAGTGAAATCTGAACAAACCTTTGCCGGTAACCATCGATAATGGAGGCATTGATGTAGTCTGAGCCTTCAACCCCACGTATGGGTTGAAGACAGACCCTGGAGCTCTCTAGCGGCAAGATATGTACTAGACGATTCTTATGCTTATTGACTGGCAGTGTAGCCGTCAAGAATCGGGAAGAATCAGTTTTGATATTTGACAGTCGCTAAAAAAAGAACGAAAAGCGCAGTTGAAAATAATGATTTCGATAAAATATATAAATAGTAAATGCAATAAGTATAAAGTGTCTGGTGAACCTCAATGAGAATTAAACCATGTACAGTAGACTCTCCCTTAACCGGCCTCCTCGGGACCAGATTCTGGCTGGTTAATGTGCACGCATTTTTTTAAGAAAAATTAATTACACGCGTACCTCTTCAATATATAAGGTACGTGTGCATTAATAGAGTACAAGGAGTATACAGATCGTAAACGAGTATTCATTTGTTTGTAAAGTAAAATATTATTAGTAGGTATTTACTGACAAAATATGGCAAAAACAGGGCCGACTACAATCGGGATATTTTTTCCTTCAATAAATTCATGTTCCAAGAATGTTTGCCCGCACAAGCACACCTCATAATGTGGGGCAAAAGTAATTCGCTAAAAGTGAACGGAACCGAGAATCGAGAGACAGGTACGCAAAAATGGGAGAAAAAGAGGTTTTTTCTCTTCCCCACCTTCTGAGAAGGTCATGGAGAGTGAAGCCATGAAGACTAAAAGGAGTAAAATAAGGAAAAAAATGGGTGGCCGGTTAAGAGAGAAGTGTACTCTATTCCAAACCGAACTCCACTCCACTCCTTCCTCTATTCCACTTCATTCCGGTGATATCTACCTTGAACTCGAGTTCCATTCCAGTGATGGTGTCACCAGGTTCAGCCTGCATCAGTTTTTGGATGTGACTATGAAGGTTTCTGGCTGGCACTTCTGTATTTCCACAAATCACAGCCTCAAGAAGTGCGTCGTGTATGAACACGTATTGATCTTCGGTCTGTAAGATGTGTCATAAAAATTTCATTAGGCACCTAGTGGTTATCTGGTAATAATAAACAGCTACCTATAGATCGTGTGGATGACTACTGTTAACAATTTCTGTAATAATTTTTTGTAAAAATTCAAACCTTATAAACTATACGTTGGATTTTTATAATGAAAGTTTCGAGAGATGAGCTTCGTTTCCATGGTGCAAAAATATTTTACCTCATCCCCAAGAATATTATAATACTTGTAGTACCAATATTTTTGAATAGTCACCTGAACCATGTAATTCCTTTGAGCCCTAAGGCAAGTCACATGACCATAAATATCGATGGATTTTTCATGTTTGAGCCTCTCAATCATCGAATCGATGACAATGAAGCACCCTGCAAATTTAAAGGATGATTTAGTCAGTTACATTTATTTATCAGGATGGAACAAATTCATTTTTATAATTTACATGAATATGAACAACCTATAATAACTAAAACAAATATACCATGCGTAAGCAATATTAATCGAATAACTTGACAGTATTTTTTTAATCTCATACCTACTATAATTAGGTAGGTAGTTTACAAACCTGTACGTCCAACACCAGCAGAACAGTGAACCACAATCGGGCCTGCTTCTCCCGGATTAACTCCCTTGACCCTTTTGAGGAATTGGAGGAAAGGTGCTGGGTGGTCCGGAACACCATGATCTGGCCATGCCGTGAACTGCAACTGCTTTATTTCTCTCCTGTCGCCCATGCCACCCTGGAAAGGATATCAAAATGATCAAAATCTAGTTCATTAGAAATCATTCATTCAAACTTCTTTTGGGTTATTTTGTCGTCCAACCACAAGTACCTATAATTAGGTTTTAATTATATAGTTGTTGGTTGCTTCTAGTAGTTCTACCAAAGTGAGGTAAAGAGATGGCATTTGTAGGCTCCCTTAGAAGAATATGTTCTAAAACAGATTTTGTAACTTTTTTTTTTCAAATTAAAACTTCCCTTAAAGACAGTGGGGGCATACTGTTACATGAGAATAGAAAAAACTAAATCAACAAATGGGGAGGACGCCCAGGTTTACCCGATGCCAGCCCTAGGGATTGAGGAAGTTGAGGAGGGGGAGAGGGATAAAGGAAGTTGAGGAGGGGAAGAGGGATGAAGGAAGTTAGTTATCTTCAATTTAAACTAGTTATCCAGAAAAAGAAAAGTTCCATCCACTAACAAACTATCTTCAGACCAGTCTATGAGGCAGGTACCGCAGCTAGTATTTATATAACAACGAATGTCATGCCTTTTAGGTGTAATATAATCGTAATCTGACACAACAGCAGTAAATCAGTATAATTTCATAAATGACTGGCACTTACCCTATTTATATGAAAGGTTCTTATGCAATAAGTGGCCAATTCTTGAACGTCCGTTAAGGTTACAGTAATCATTCCATAAGTCTCTGATCCCCGAGATGGCCAATACTGGTCGCACTTAATTCTTGCTCGCTCCTCAAGTTTAGTCATCATGACAATAGTTGATGACCTCAGTTCCCACACCATCCGCCAAAAGTCCGAGCATGTGTCTCCCAGAGGACCCTGGGAAAAATTTGTTTAATAATAATAAAAATAATTACAAAATAGGTTGGTACTCGCTATTTCATGAAAAAACCATAATGGTACACGTATATGGGTAGGAGCTAAGATAATTTCGGTTTTAAACAAATTTTTATTTAAGCAATAAAGCATGTTAGTGCCTAAGTCCTACAAGTGGTTGATTGGAACGTACCTGAGTAGCCACATACGCATTGTGCTTTCTGTAACCATCGCAGAAATTGGCATTGATGTAGTCTGAGCCAGGAATGCCGTCAATCGGAGTTAGAATGACCCTAGAATGGTCATAAGCTATCACGTTAGCATAGCGGTTTTTAGGTTTGTTCACTTCCATGTTACTGTGGTCCCAAGTGAACTGCTGTCCAGGCTCTATGGACTGCAACATAGAGGTAACCAATTAGTATATTATATAGATACTAGATAAAGTTAATAAGTACCTAAATACGAAACCGTGGTTAATCCTAGACATAATGGTTAATCAAGGACAACCTACTGAATTGCAAAAATCATTATGGAACAAGGAAATTTCCACTTGCTTGAATTAAACTCAGGCGTACCTAAAGTGCTTACATAGAAGAGTATTTCACCAGCATAGAGCTTAAGACCTTGAACCAGTAGAATGCTAGGTATATGGTAACCAGCAATGAACGCGTAGCTTAACAGAATTAAACAATTAACATACGTAGGTACCTCATATTCCTGACTGAATTTGAGATTATCATTCGCTTTCAACCGTTCTATGTGGTTTGCCAATTCCGAAATAGGGATGGGAGGATGGGAAATCATGGCAGGTGTCTGGAAATTGAGCCTCCTCATTTCCACAGGGTCCGAAGGGTGGGAGGGCTGAGTCAATTCGCTTCCAGACATCAGCGGACGGGTAACTGCGCCTTGGTCTGGCGACTTGCAGGGTTGCCTCCTCCTAAGTATGGTTTAATACAAAATTTAATATTGTTTTCATAAAATCAATGATTCAGGAGTTCTGATAATCAGCAAAGTTTCAAATATAAGGGTTTTTTTTTTATTCGGTATACCAAATTTGGATTACAGAAGAAATGAAAGATTCGAGGGAAATCACAAATCAAATTCTGATCTTCCCTTTTGAGGACAGCCATCGTGATTCAAGATATCAATGATCACAAAAGAGTACACATATTTTAATTAACTCACTTTTTAAGAATGAACAGGAGTACGAGGCAAATGGAAAGCATGAGTGCTGCTATGATGGGTCCAATGAGCCACAGTATACCAGCTTGTTCTGGGTTGCTCTGAACCGATACATCAGAGTTGCTATGATCAAAGCTTCCGGGGTTGGGTCGGCGAGGAGGGTCACCAGGAGGTACTTCCCTCATATCAAGTGCCAAGAGTTCGGAGAATGGCGAGGAGGTGTAGAGATGCTGAAAAATTTAAATATCAAATAAATCACAATAAAGTATATCAAAAATGATAATAACATCAATACTGTACACTTCAGCTCACCTTTTGTGGAGTGTCAACTACGGCTCTTACAAAAATCCTATACTTTACGCCTCTTTCAAGCTTTCGATTTGTGAAACCATCATAAACGTCACCGGAACCGAGGTGGAACGTGTAAGGAATATTGCGTTGAAGGAACTTAGCAGCAATGTAGGGTGAGTGATCACCCTCAGTTCGGGGATTCTTCGAATTTGAAGTCAGCTGTAATTTATAAAACATATTCAAAATATGTAGCGTACAAAAGAGAAATATGGGAAAGGGAGTAAAACAGATAAAAACATGCAAAGCACACTAACTGTATGATATTTACATACCACTTCAGTAAGAAACTGGTCAGGATGTTTGTCAAAATTCAGTTTGTCATCAGGAACAACAACAAGAAAGTAGTGGCTGATGGGACCGTACTCTTCACTAGCTTGGGGAAGAATGACTTGGATTTCTTCACCATTGACAACCCCATAAAAATCTGGTTTTACCATCGGCTGAGGCGCAGCCATCTGAGTTGTTACCATAATCCTCGCTGGTGGACGATACCTGTAACCACACAAAACAGATTTGCCGTATAATCTAAATTCCTACCCTCAACACTTCACTTTTGAACATTTGTATCAACAATCATTTCACCTGTGGTCAGATGGTATAGCAGAGACGTTGACGTTGTATGTAGTGAACGGAGACAGTTCATTAATAGTGTGAGATTTTGCGTTTGGCTCCAATAGTGCTGTTCTTCGAGGCACAATCTGGGTTTGTGTGATACCTTGCGAATCAACGAATTCCTTTACAGCGTCAAATGATATCTGGAAGAAACCATTACTTGAGCCTTACATACAACGAACAAATTTACGAGCATATTCTGAGATAACAACTCACAAATCTTCTGAAATTCTGGAAAGCATTGCCAGATAAATTCATGATTTCCATATAAAAGAGGGTCTAATGTTTTTCACGCATATTTACCTTGTAATTTATAGGATTCAGTCTGATAGGGGGAGTCCACGATAACGTCATGGAGTGGGTACTAACATCATGAGCTCTCAAGTTCAGAGGAACATCTTCAGGTTTTACTTTTACAGTGACCTGAAACGATCAAGTTAAATATTATATTGTAAAGTCAAATTATAACAACTAAGCTACTTGAAATCTCAGTATTCTTTTGTGCTTGTTTCTAGCAAGGGATCCTACAATTACTGAATATTCTCATGTCTGTCTGTAAAAAATCACACTCTCTGTAATAGTATCACTTCTCCACTGTCTGTGTTCAATAAATCAAGTGAATAACATCGTGAGTGACAAGGAGATGACGGAATGGAGTAGTAACAGCTTCAAAGGGCTGAGGGGATTAGTCTATGACACCCAAAGAATCTTCTGAAATCTGAAAAGCTCCAGGAATAACCTCGGAGGTGGAGGAACAAGAAAAGAAGGGGGAACTATCCATCACCCATCACACGTGTAACAAGCTTCAATGGGGAGCATTCATATGTTGGCATTTCACACTTTTGACCTCGAATTCTGATTCAGGACACTTGAAAACCCCCAAGTTCCAATTTCCAGCTCTAAAGATCATTTAGTATGGCCAATAAGCGGGTAGGAATATCACACGTGACGTAGTATTGCAAGGGAGTTAAGGGGGCCGGTGCTGTGACGTCATCGTGCAAATGATTTTCAAGAGCCGCATTACTGGTCAGATAATCACCATATGACACCTTTTTAGAAAGCTCTCGTTCAGATCCCTCTATTGAGTACATAAAAAATTACCATGCATATTCCCCATTGTTGTATAACCTCAGAGTTTAACATCGGTCATTGTCTGATCCCCAATTACATTCCCCATACCAATTATGGTATCGATTTATCAATGTCAGTCTTACTCTTACCAGATATAATTCACGTTTGTTAATATAATTTCGTCTTCAATAATTAGAATTTTTTGGATTCAAATGGTAAGCATAATCAAGGGAGCACAATAGCTGATTAACAGAATTGAAAAAAGGAAAGAAAAAAAAGATAATTGGCTTACCTTATCAGAAAGCCTTCCAAGACCATTTTTCGTTCTAGCAGCAACTGCTATGGCGTACTGAGCAAATTTTTCCAAATTTACCAGATCCGCTGATTCGGTCACAGGGACTGTTTTAACCTGCCACTGATCTAAATCTGCGACGGCTGTCATCGTATAGAAAATTTGGTAGGCGATTATTGATGTTCTTGAAGGAACGGTTTCCCACCAAACCTGAGAAAATATATTTTGAATAAATGAAATGAACTAGTGTACGTGTCTGTTTTCATGAATTGTTCAGTGTAGAGTTGTGGGTGGAGGGTGAAGGAGGTTACCTTTTGAAAGGCAGTTAGATTCTCATACATGGGCGCCGAATTGTGACAATTATTTGGGGGCAGCCAAATGGTGAAGACTACCGGGCGGTTGGGGGTCCTCCCCCGAAAATTGTTTAAAGTTAGAGCTATGAAAACGGGCTTTAACATTATTTTCTGAAGCAAGTATAGCACAAGTACGTTTAAAAATTCTGAACTTTTTACCAACAATTATTATTAGGTTTTTGATTGAAAAACTGGTTCCAACAGTGGTCCCCATCCCGATACATTCAAGCGTTTTCAAATTCAATGACCGAAAATTGAAAAAAGCAGTACCTATAGTATGTATAGGAATTGAAAATGAATTTGTAAAGTCAAATATTATTAACATACAGCAAATGTCAATTCTCCTGGCAGAGCAACTAAAACTACACAAAGAGAGGGACCATTACAAAGAATTGAAGCAATTATGCCTCATATTTTTAGGTAGTGAGGCCTCTGAAAATGTTTCATTTTGATTTCTTGGTGCCAGGAAGGTGGCAAAAGCCATTTACTCGCTTAAAATGTTCATTTTCAGGCAAAAAATTTTCTTCGACAGAGTCCCAGCTCATTAGGATAAAAAAAATTTGTTTATTTATCTTTAATATTTATGTTGGGCCAATGGTTTCTTACTCCTTTACCAACAATGGCAACCAACGTTGACCTCCAGTTAAAAGAAAACCTTATAAATACCTACTCTATGATTGATGAAACTATTTCGGGATGGGCCTTGTCCAAATTCATCAAAATCTTAGGTATGGTATCTTAATCCTGAAAACATAGCTTTCGCCTTAATCGAAGAGACTGTGGAACAATTTTTTAAAAATTGAAACGGCTAAAAAAATATCATTTGCGAAAATCGTCGTATGAAGAAGAACCTCATTAGGTTATTGAGAAAGGCAACTGAACAGTGAAATTTCAAATCGATGCTGGAAAATAATCGTTCTCTTCTTGGTAAGAGACCAAATTTTTTCTATAAAGGCACGAATATTAAAAATTTTTTAAAAATATTTGGGATACCTTCAGGTATTTTGCACTTGGACCCCAATAGCTTAACCAGATCATTTCATGAGCCAAATTATTTGAAAGGGGGTCAAGTTAGTGCAAGATTTTAATAGTTGTCTATAAAAAAATGTTAAGAACAAAAAGTAATATGTAAGCAATTTATTTAAATTAGTGAACAGTAATAATAACTAGTTTTTTAATCAATGAAAGATGTAATAAGCAGCTTATTACATCTTAGAACGAATACCTATTTAAAACTAGGGGGACACCTCTTGGCGCTACGGCCTCGGACGCTTAATTTTTCAGATACCCAATGCAAAATTTCTAACAACACCATGACACTTTTACTCCCCATATTTTTGCTAATGAGAAATTTAGATTTTGAAAACTCTGTATCTCAGTCTGTCATCGAAGGAATTTAAATTGTCTGGATTTTTCCTCTGTTGATAATTAAACAACTGCCCCCCCCCCCCCCCATTTCAAATTTCGGCTTGCCGGGACCTAGCCGGCAAGTCCCTAAACATTCGTATCCCAGTCAATCATTCCGTGTGGGTTTATTATAGTAGAGTAGTTGATATTTCTGATGACTTAAATGATTAGTTCTTCCTGTCTTTCATAATTTATATTGCTATCCAAACGTGTTGATTGTTGACTAAGATATGATAGTAAACGTCAAAAAGTGGAACCAGGAGTCAGGTGGTTTGGCTTCAGGCTTTGCCGTCTGTACCTACTCGACCGACAATAAACGGTTTTTGTCGTCGGGGGCTGAGAGAGAGAGGACTATCCCGAAATAGGGCACCGTAAAACGAATTCCACCTAGTATACCTGCTAGTAGAAGTAGATAGATACAATCCTTTGCGATAGAATTGTAATTTACAGACTGACATGTTCATGGAGTTCAATTTCAATTTGTTGGGGGGGGGGGGGGGGGGGCTGAGCCACCACCACCACAGCTTTGGGAGGGCTCAAGCTCCACGAGCCCCTTGTAGTCGGCGCCTTTGTTGTTATAGGTAAAAATAATTCCAAATAAAATGAAATAAGACAAAATTATCGATTGCTGACCAACAGGGCCAGCTAGTATTGGTAAGTGGTAGAGTGTTTAAAATGTTAGCGTTTTAAAAAATTCACTCTTGCCACTATTTCGTGTTGTGTAATGATTAAGCACCAGAAAGCTGCTTCAGCAAAGCTGATACAATCATTCAATTCACATTCTTTTAACTGTACGTTACGAGTTACATTAAAATTTCTCTTGGATCATCGCCATGTTGAAATGTCCAATTTTCAATAATTAAGGTAGATGGTAGAAGGCATGTTACACAAAATGTAATTCACATCCTTTCTAGAACCATAAAAGCCACTCAGAGCAATTAATGACTAATTAATAAAAATATGAATTGACAATTTTACCTCCACACTTTGTTCGGATGTAGCAACTGCCCGTACAAACATAGGAGCACGTACGATATCCCTATCTGTTGAGAAGGTGGCCTTCTCTGACCACGGGCCTGAGCCTGATTTGGTGTGCGCTCTCACCCGATAGGCAAATTCAGTTGCTTCGTCCAGCTCGTTGAACACAGCTTTCGTCTGGGTGGTGTTTCGGTCTATGAGAGTTGACTGATCGAGTTTCTTTTGAAACTGGACGTCGTACCTGAGAAATTTTAAATGAATGCATACGTCAATACAAATAATATCGCATAGAGGAAGAAAATAGCAAAGCTTCAACTTGGAATTTTCAACTTTTTAATTCACTTGGTGAGTCAGTTCAGAAACACATTTAAAATTTAAGCTACGATTTGGCTGGTGTACAATGGAATGGAGTTCCAGAATACCTTGCATACTATTAAAAAAAATTTGAAAACCTGATCAGATTCTGCCAAACCATACCAGTTTTCTACAGTTTGAAGAGGTGCATTACCAGCACCTGATAAGGGACCATTTATGCGAGCCATAAATAAGAGGAGCAATCAAGAAGCTGATCGAAATCTTTCAATTACTAAATAATCAACTTTGAAATTTTGCATAAAAATGTGAAGCCTTCGCCCATGAGAAACTGAAATAGATACTAGACCAAATAAACTCACGGGTTGCAAGTACAAACTTTGAATTAAATCAATAACACGTAATTTGAATGATGTGATCTAAAAGATCTTGAAACCTGCTGCTTCCTTAAAAAGTCTACTAATATTATGTAGGTAGGTACTTATTTAAATAACGAGCAACTATGTAATATTTTATTACTTGATGATTTGCCCATTACGCTGGGCTCGGGTCGGAGGGTCCCAGGTCAAACAAACAACGTCGGGGGTCTGGAAATGATGTGATAGATTCGTTGGAGGGCCAGTTGGGGGACCTTCGGGCGTGAGAAGATATTTGATGGATTCTTGACCGAACCCTATTTGATTTTGGCCAGCAACCCTGAACTCATATTCCACACCGCGTTCTGAAACAAGGGGGACACAATGTAGGTACCTACATGCGTTAAAACATTCATAAAATAGTTATGATCAATATCGATAGGTAATAAGCAGTCATCTCCATGCAGGCCACTCAGCATGGAGGGAGGAAGGAAGTTGAAGTCGAAGACCATTATGATATGAGGTCTCCACTCTAAGAGAAGGTGGGGACATCACAGACAGGTTCTCACCAAGACTTTGGAATTGGAAACAAGAAGGAGAAAGAGTGTCTCAACGTCACGCTAAATATTCTTGTACTGTATTGGTTGAATTTTAATAAAATAAAGAATTATGTTATGATGAATATCGAACATCATAACTTAATATGTCTGTAGAAACCAATTCTTGCATAATAACATTGTTATCCTCACCAAGCTGAGTAATTTTGTGAGATGTAACTTGAAGAGTGAGCTCCTTGAGTGGCGTATCCTTCACACCATAGCGGAGCCTGTAGCCCAGTAAATCTCCATATGTTTGCGAAGGTCGAGACCATTCCAGCTCTACACTCACTTCAGGCTCTCGATCTAATACCCTGGAAAGTCATAGGATAGGATAGTTGATTAGAGTTGCATTCACATATCTGGATGTAGAATGAGACCTAAACAGTAAATAGCAGTGCTAGTAAGGGGGGGGAAGTCTCGTCTATCAATCAGTATATAAGTAGGGACCCCATGTACATACCTAGGTGTGCTTAGCTAAACGTTCGCCAAATAGTCACTCCAAATGCTAATTAATACTTATATGAAGAAAGGAACAGCTAATCAAAATTATTTATTAAGCCCCCATAATTCCATTTATTGCCATTTAGTTTTCACTCGGTGGGTGTCACTAATATTGTGGTTGAACATGTAGGCACAGTAAAACGGGGTGAATCGGATCAATATTCAACTTAACACAGCCGCCAAAACTTACCTAACCGTAATTGCAACCCCATCACAGCGACATATTTTGGTCGCAGTCAGCAGTTTTGAATTCTGTTTGAAAATGTCATTTTTCTTGAATGGTTGAATGGAAAATAGTGATTACGAATGAAATCAAAATCGTAATCATATCTCCAGGGTTTGTGATTATTATCATAATTATAATCACAATTCTAAAACCCTAAGATTGAAATCGTAATCTTAATTACGATTACGCCCAACTCTGGTTATAAGTAAAATTTCGCCTAATCCCTCGATCATCGTACGTGAATTATACGGTCTGTTAACCCTAGATATTATGTATGTTTCATCAGATAGGTACCTACCTACCTAAAACCGACAACTTCACTATTGCCTAGTTGATTTAGTAGCCATATAAGTTTATCGTTATAGAGTAGCTGTGTTCATTAGTGTCATCCATGTCTAGTAATAAAAACCTTTTTATTAGGTAATCATAGCACTTGAGGAACTTCCTGTGATCGTGATATTAGGTAGGCCTTGATTGAGTGAAGCTCAATAGACATGGTTCCTAGTTCAGCTTTGAAGTTGGTGCTATTACTAACGCATTATTATATTTCGAATAATAATAGTAATGTATAGGATCTTACTTGATAGTAACAGTAGGGCGGTTAGGCACCCCTCCTGGGGTTTTGATATTGACTGGCTCACTCCGATCACCATCACCTTTCCTGGTAAGGGCAGCCACCTGAAAAATATTTCCAATAAAGTAAATCAAAACTATACTGAAAAAAATATTCAGGTTCAAAACCAACTTTCAATAGGTAGGTATTAAACAAATACCAACAAATTAGAATGAATTCACCAGCACCTCATGCTTAACACGACGCAGGAATACCTACCTATCAGACGGTTCAACATCTCGAAAACTATTATATATATATATATATATATATATATATATATATATATATATATATATATATATATATATATATATATATCACTTATTGAAAATTACTCTATAAGAGCTTGATTACAATCACAAAATTAGAAAAGATAACAGAAATAACGTCACAAAACTATTTTTTATATTTCGGCTTTTTGCCTTTTTCAAACTAACAAAGAAATTGATTAATTGTAGGGAATTTGTTTGCAACGTTGACAAGGAATTTTGGTAACTTTGGATTTAGTTTCATCGTCTTATGTTGAGGCCTGGAGGATCATAAGCACCCAAAACGTTGCTATGTGCTTTTTCGGATTCGTGAAGCAGTCTCTTGTTTTCGTGGGGTCTCATTTTTTTCAAAACTTTTATCCCGAAACAGTCATCAAACGTCGCGTTATGGGTCGTGGCATGTCGGCTTACAGGAAGGTCTTCGTTAACACTCACCACAGACGCTCGATGATTGTTGACCCTAAAATTGAGTTGGGTTTCGGCCTTCCCTACATAAAATGCAGGACACTCTTTACAAATCAACTCATACACACACATTGGTGTCTGACAATCTGCTGACCCTTTGCATGTATCATTACTTTTTGAAGCACCCTGTATAATTCAAAAGTATCATTACTTTTTTCTTAATTAATCGATTCCTTAAATAATCGATTATTTTTTACCATCCCTAGTTTCTCTGTAGGAGTCCATCAATTCACTGCAGCTGGTAACTATAGATTTTTACAGTATTAACATTTGTTATTTATGTTCCATTTACATTGGACTTTCAGCTTTCTATTTTCCTGAAATTTAACTTTGTAGAACGGTAAATAAATTTTCTATGGAAGTTCAAAGTGTGTATACATTTTTTTGAAGCACCCTGTATTTATTTTATGGTGTATATTGATTCGAATGACATTTAAAAACAGCAAGGATATTTTTATTTTATTTTAATGGTTATTTACTGAATCCCACAATGCTATACCTGTGGCAATCTTCCGGAAAATTTCATATCACTATATATATATGTGCCAACCGAGATATACAATTACAAATCACGGACTAAGTGGCGACCACTTTGATATCTGCGACGTTGCCAAACCACCTTCAGAACAGCAGACAAATCAACCATTTTATAATAGCGGACAAACAAGAGCGAACCAAGAATTTCACAACTTCCATTGGTCTTCCTGGGTTCTGTTGAGGTAAACAAACTATGGTCAAAGATCCAGAGACTGAGCTTCGGGGAAGGAGAATGTTTAAATCTCGTAGACTTTTAGTTTTGCCAGCAGATTAGGTACCTAGATAATTTAATTTTGTAATTCTATATCTTCTTTTGTTAGTGCAGGTACTAAACACGCTGAATGTGGATACTGAAAAAACCACAACCAGCAAGCAAAATTTTTAATAAGCTTTGAAAAGGCGTAGGTATTAAATGTGCTCCAATTCTCTCAACAAAATGTGAATTATTTTGCCCACAGAAATCGTTTTGGGTTCTATGAAACCTGGATAAAAATTTCTTTTTGTGGAGCTACAGCCAGTAAGCGAAGGGTCTTTTTATACCTTCCACAGTTACGGCCAGATATAAGCAACTTTCGTTGTTAAGAATGGCCCAGAACACCACGGAGATCACTCCGGAGGATTGACCAGTGCAGATTGTGTTTTCGAGTCGAAATGGGGGGGTATGTATCCCCTGATGATTTATACAAGAATTTCTCGTTCAAGAGTATAGGATAAGTGAAACAGTCGCGAAAGTCGTGAAGCAGATGGGGGGGGGGGGGGGGGGGGATAACGGAATAGCACCTGAGTACAATACTATGTAATCAATGTTATTTCTTGGTGTCATTCACCATAATAATTATCACTTATCAACTCCCTACCTATCTAATAAACCGTCTTTATGCGTTTTTCAGAAAAACATTATCTCGTTTAAGAGAATCGTTATTTTTTACGCGGAACCATCGTTGTATCACCATATAGTACATTGGTGCACAACTAAGTGCCGTCCTTCTCACCGGAGAGAAAGAGTTCATCCCCATCATTATGGCTCCAGATGTTTTCCATGGATCTCACAGGCATGTTTTTTACCTTGGTAATATGAACATTCCTCTTAAACGATGGAAATGGTAGCGCAACTACGAGGTTCTACCTCGGCCAAAAATTCTCTTACCCCAGCCCATCATTACACTTGCAATTTGTGTGTATTGCACAAAAGGTGAGAAGAAACATTCTCCTCCGTAACTTCAAGATGTCTAAAGAAATGGAAGTTTTAGTGGACAAAATCCTAACTTTTCAATTTGGAGTACACGACCTCATAACGAAAATGAAATAGTATATTTGTGGGTAGTTCTTGGTTGCTTAAGAGGTAACACTTAACCAGATATACGAAAGAAAATTGTCTATACGTTTCGAGACAATCGTTTGAAATTCCAAAAACACGTTCTGACATTGTAAAAAAAATATTTCAGTTCCACCTTTGCCGAATTCCCATCAATACAATCGTCCGTGATCAGCAATTTCTAACCCACAGGGGCTCCTAGAAAATCATCAAATCTATGAAAAAAACTGGAAGACACAAATAAAATAAAATGAGCAGTTCTAAAATTCCAATTCTTATCCGACCTTAAATATCCATGCCCCTTTTGTAAGAAGCCCTATGGAGCGAGAAAATATCCCAGTTTCAAGGTATCAAAGTCATGATTAACGTAGTCAAGTGACCCTTTTGTATGGTTAATGTAAAAGCCGTCTACCGGCTGCCCACAAACTCGAAAACTGTCCTTCACTGACCGTTTGCATGTATTGTAAACAGTTCCGCAACTTCCACCTTCAATATCATCCTGGATAAAAAAATGGAGATCGGCGTTTTTGACTTCGCTATCAGGGTTCAAGTTGATAACTGACACACCGTTTCGATCGGAATTTAAATCTGCATAACCATCGGAAGCAAAACTCATGGATCCCTCCGATTTCCCGTCTGGTTTGGATGCTAAGGACCAACCTCGATCGGGAGCATCTCCAACCTCATCTGCCCGTAATGCCAACATCTCCGGATGCAAAATCAGGCTCGACAAAGTACATATATCTACTAAATTCTACGACACACGATGTTATCTCCTTCAGCTAGATGACCGTGATCGCCCGAGGACAGGCGATATCAAAAGGAGGGACATCAAAGTACTTTTGAGACATTAAAAAACTTAAAGAAGAGCATAGAGTTCTATGCTTGGTGTACTGTGGTCGAATGTGAATTACAAATTCATTTTAAACCCACCACAAACTCATAGGAATTATTTTGGCTGTTTCATCTAAATTGCTTTCAAGCATTAAACAGGTATTTCTTATGCCTACTGCAACATCCGCGTCACCTTCCACTTCCACCCTTATCAACTTCTTCACAACTGCGTGTAAATGCGGATGAGGACATGCACAACTAAAGGGAGGAGGCATCTACCGAGCATTTTGCTGGTTCGGGTGTTATCTTGCTGTCGATGCACCGGCCTAATTTTCCCCTTCGACACCGCCTCATCTTTTAATTCAGCCAATGTACAAGATATAGGTGCTAACCGTCAATGCCACTAGGAGCTCGGCTGAAAAGGGGGAAACTGATCTATAGAAACGGACCAATTATTGAATTTGTTAGTATTCAATTGAGTTTGTATAAGATATGCACGTCTACTAGTCCAAAACCGATGGCGACAAGAAAAACAGATCTCAATTTGCGAAAATATGGCTTACAGCTAGAGGAGGAACCATATCGGCCCTTAACACTTTCATCCATGGCCAACTGAACCATGGTCGTCTGCTATCTCAAGGTGGATGGGTGTTGATGCAGATGTGGTTGAAATATAAGAGTTTGAGCGCGCAGAAACGACTGTTTTGTTGATCGCTAAAACTGTGGCCCATCATACCAGGATATTGATAGGTTACGTGAATTCAAGTCTGCTACCTTAGTATCGCTAGGTCTTTGCTACGGACGCAGTCCAAAAACACAAATTTTGGGTCTGCAATCGACTTATTGGTAAATAAATGAAATATGAGTCAGATGTACATGTAGATGTACTGTAGTTATGCGAATCTGCCACTTGAATATCGCCGGTTCGCCAATGTAGACGTCGGTCAAAAACACTGAATCGGATTGGGGTCAAAAAGAAACTCGTATACATATTACTCAAATTACGGCCAATATTAATTGGTTCAATAGGTAACTTAGAAATACACGTCTGCCATCGAAGCGTCACTGGCTTACTGGTGAAGATGAAGTCAAAACACTGTAAATCCTTGACACAAAGGTTTATTATTTTCCATTACAGATAACAAACCTGAGGCAGAATCCGTTGGTATCCCCCGGTCAAATACTGTGAATCTGATTGCGTACTATTAGAATGATATAATCAGTCGTTATTGTACTATATCTGATCTGATTTATATTTTGAGTTGATTTTTAGCGCATTTTCTTTTAAGAAAGAAAAAATGAGCTATTGTGTTCACTTTGTTCGCTGATGCTGTATGTATGTCCTCTTAAAATCGTTTTAAATGCCACTTCCCGACGTCCGATTTTGATGAAACTTGGTATGGGTGTAATCTGTAACATTGTGGAAATGAAGATGTGCCAGGGGTTGATGACGACTAAGAGGTCATTGATCAGCTGATTGAGCTCCCAAGCCATTTTGTCTCTAATTCAACGCAGGAAACGTCTACTATTTCACGCGGATCTCCTTACAAGAAAATACGCCATCATGTGTCTCATTTTGTGAGCACTGATCTACTTGTTTATTATTTTTTAATAACACTATCCCCCTCCCCCCAAAAAATCAAGGTCATGCCCTCACGACACTGGTACTGGTCCTGGGGGTTAGTATTACACGTCTCCTTCTCAAAAAAATAGACGTCTATGTGAAAAACGGGCTTCGGATTCGGGTTCGTTCAGTACCTTCAAAAACCCACCGTACCAGCTTCGCCTTCAATTTTTTTTTTTTTTTTTTTTTTTGCAGTGTAATAATTTAAATAATTTATAGTATTGACATGGGTTTCCACAACTTCACTGCTCTCCAGTCTGTGTGTCTTATCAAATGAAAGTCGTAGGACATCTAATTCTATATCTGAATTCTATATCACATGTCATTTTATTTCATTTTCATGTAATACATGTAATGAATTTCATCTCATATAATACATGTCATTTTATGACGGAAAATTCAAAATTGTCACTAGACCGCTCCTTCTCTAACACGTGATAGTTTTCTAAGGAAATTATTATTTCGTAAAATTATATTTAGGTAATTCACTAATAATAAAATTAGCGAGACTAATTGAATTCTGTATTATAAGGATATTATAATTAAATTGCGTTTAAGATTGAGTAGTCATGCCAAAATTAACCTTATTTAGACGAACCACCTCAGGTGTACGACGGGAGTCGTGTGTGGACAATTTGTATTTTTTGTCATAAATGCGCTAAAAATAAATTAAATTTCCTATGTTTGGTACCCATTAGTTGCAAAGTTAGACTATTTACGACTTTCATCTAATGTTTTTCAATTGTTGTGACAGTTTCTGAGATTAAGCTCTTAAAAAATCCAAGTGAAACATTTCACCCAAATTGAAAAAAGTGCCGTTTTTTACAAGCGGTTGCATGATTACTCATATTTCAAATTTTAATAGGTTATTCTACGTAGAATTTAACTGCCGTGAATATTAGTAATAGATGTTTCCGTGCTAACTAGCTTAGTTTTGGCGTAAGATCAAAAATATAGAAAACAGTTCGAAAGTTGCGATGTTTTTTCGCAATAGCTTAGGTCGCCCAAGTAACTGGAATAAGCACACTTGGGTTTTTACTATACATGTTGACTCTAAAACTACGAAAATCGAAACAATCCGACCTTATGCTGAATGTCGCATTTGGATTTATTATTTTCAATAATGAACCTTTGTATTTTGAAGATAAATCAACTTTTTTTCTCCTCTATTTACTAGACAATTTACTAGTAATGTGACATTTTCGGTTTTTCAAACATTATTATTACTTATACAATCATTTATTTATTTATAATTTTCATCACCATTTATCACATTCATTTGAAATTCCCAAATCTCGAGAAAAATAGGCAAGGAGACTAATAATTCCATACCACTTGACGATGAGAAACAAAAGAAATTGAATCTCAACTCAAACTTAAATATTCATAAGGCATTCATAAGACTTCAGATGTATAGATCCTGTAAAGTTAAGTTGGATCACATCCATCGAACTATAGGTATATCGAGGTATGTCGAATTATAGGTAGGTATCAACACATAATTGAAGAAATAGTAAGAGCAGCTATGATCAAGTAGGCACTGCACAGGTACCTACATACCGACATTTCTTAAAGTATTGTTATACATTTTAGTAACATTTTAAAATTTTATTTATATTATTCTTTTCCCCAAAATTTTAGAATTGAAACATTATTTGGAGCACTGACACAGTACAAAGCATGAAACGTCACTTGTCCGATAAGTGCAATCGACCGTTCCATCACACATTCCTTTGCACAAACAAGACGGTATGGAGTCTTTGGGCATTGCTGATTTCGTCACGAAACGAGGTGATAAGTTGCCGTTTTTGATTTACTATTTATTCAAAAGCGGCAGGATCCAATTTTGAGTGTAGTCCCAACTGCCAACACAAAAACGTGTTATTTTTAATACATCACTTTTCATTAATTTCTCTTCTCATGTTCACAGAATAGCTTTTGTTTTTGACTGGTACGATGAATTGTCCATAAAATATTTTGAGTTCAAATTATGATCGAAAGGCTACGAAAGTAAATAAGTAAAAATAGTAAACCCACGTAGAAAATCCCTAAAATCATTAGTTCATTTCTATATACTTAGCGAGCGAACAGAACTTGACCCGGTGAATCGTGACAGTTAGTACCTACTCGGAAACCAGGGACAAAGTGAAAAGTCACGGATCCAGGGGTCTATCGTTAAATATCAAAACCACGAGTGATTGGTTGCTACATCGTTACTGAAAGCTTATGCCGCACAGCTCACAGCGGTCAGGAACTTGACAAAAGTTCGGCTGCGATGCCGACGAAAACCCGGTGAATAACGATACTTTGAAGTACCAGAAAACCAAAAATTCAAACCCCAAAATCAAAGCGGTGCATCTCCAAAAACGGCGCATGAATTGAGAATGTATCGGTTACAACATTTTTTGACGTTCGATTATGACCCAAGCACAACGAAGGGTGGTTAAAAAAAAAAAAAAAAAAAAGTTCTGGGATTTCTTGTCCCCATTGTTTTTTTTTTTTTTTTTTGCTTCCTCGGTATGTCAGGATGACACTCCTAAATTTTTAGCAAGAAATATTAATCCTAATCACTTTACCTGGGTCGATTTTGGCCAGTTATCGACCGCTATCGTAAATCAACCTCTAAATTGGTGGCGAGGTGATGATTTGAAGGACGGATTTCAATTTTTTTTTAGGTCAATTTATGGATTTTTGCATGCGCTGAACACGATGAACTTATTTATTTTACGCTCCGTCCACTAGTTATCCGGTAAACTGGCAGAGGGCGCTGCTTGAAGATGAGTAAAAATCGAAAATTTCACCGAAAATACTGTCCCCTGGTTAAGAATTGTACTAGAAACATGCTTAAGGTCGGATAAAATGCTTTGGCATGTTCTGCACATGATTCCGTTTTTTACTATACTTTTCCGCCGATGATTGCTTCGTTTATCGGCCATAAATCTCAAATTAATAGTAGGGTAATAGACAAATTCACCCTAATTTCACCGGAAATTATGTCGCGTTGATAATTTAAGGTTCTGAAATACCTTGTGCCGATAAAATTTGGTATTTTCCAGGATACTCGGTACAAAGCCGTTGGTAATTTGGCAAGGACTTGAACCGGCATTGTACTTATTCGCTTAACGACCCGATACCATTGTACTAGCTTTTACACGTGACCGATACCGCTGACAATAGGTAACCCTACGCTCAAACGATCCAATCACAGTTCAGACAATTCAAAACTTCGAATTTGACACCGGAAAACCGGTGGAACTAAGGAATTTTACAGAAAAATTGGAATTTTTTAAACTATTTTCTCCATTTTGTCGCTATATTTGGCAAATAAGTGCAATGCCGGTTCAAGTCCTATCCAAATTACCAACGGCTTTGTACCGAGTATCCTGGAAAATACCAAATTTTATCGGCACAAGGTATTTCAGAACCTTAAATTATCAACGCGACATAATTTCCGGTGAAATTAGGGTGAATTTGTCTATTACCCTACTATTAATTTGAGATTTATGGCCGATAAACGAAGCAATCATCGGCGGAAAAGTATAGTAAAAAACGGAATCATGTTCAGAACATGCCAAAGCATATTATCCGACCATCTTACCATGTTTCTAGAACAATTCTTAACCAGGCGACAGCATTTTCGGTGAAATTTTCGGTTTTTACTTATCTTCAAGCAGCGCTCTCTGCCAGTTTACCGGATAACTAGTGGACGGAGCGTAAAATAAATAAGTTCATCGTGTTCAGCGCATGCGATAACCCATAAATTGACCCAAAAAAATTGAAATCCGTCCTTCAAATCATCATCTCGGCACCAATTTAGAGGTTGGTTTACGATAGCGGTCGATAACTGGCCAAAATCGACCCAGGTAAAGTGATTAGGATTAATATTTCTTGCTAAAAATTTAGGAGTGTCATCCTGACATACCGAGGAAGCAAAAAAAAAAAAAAAAAAAAAAAAAAAAAAAAAAAAAAAAAAAAAAAAAAAAAAAAAAAAAAAAAAAAAAAAAAAAACAATGGGGACAAGAAATCCCAGAACTTTTTTTTTTTTTTTGAACCACCCTATCGTTGTGCTTGGGTCATAATCGAACGTCAAAAAATGTTGTAACCGATACATTCTCAATTCATGCGCCGTTTTTGGAGATGCACCGCTTTGATTTTAGGGTTTGAATTTTTGGTTTTCTGGTACTTCAAAGTATCGTTTTTCACCATGGGTTTTCGTCGGCATCGCAGCCGAACTTTTGTCTAGTTCCTGACCGCTGTGAGCTACAGCGGTTTTCCCTGCCCTTCATGCTTTCACAGGGTGTGTGTGACACCACAAGCAAAATTTTGACTAAAATATCTGAGGTGATTACCTTAAAACACTATAAACCAATAGACGCCTAGCCTCACTTGGAGTTGGAAGACAAATTACAGAAACTCGGCTAAAAAATCTTGAGCATTTGTACTTAACGTTGATTTAAAAAAAAAAAAAAAAAAAAAGAGAGAGAGAACAGCGCAGATGAGGCTAGATTCAATTGGCTGACGAACTCTCTCAGTATAATTGTAAACTTTTCCTGTGTACCTTGCACTTTAGATGCTTCATTGTTTGAGGTAATTATTACTTACATATTTTTGGTTGAGTGCTTTCGATTGTCAACTCTCAAAACTGGATCCTGCCTTGAGTAAATATGAAATCCAAAAAGGCAATTTATCACCACACCACTTTGTTTATGCAAAGGAATGTGTGGAACGTTCTCTTACTCTTGTCGAAAAAGTTACTTTTCATGCGTTTTTCAGCGTCAGTTCTCCGGAGAATGTTTCAATTCTTAAATTTTATTAAAAAGAATCATTTAAATAAAATTTAAAATGTAATTAAAATGTAGAACAATGCTTTACTACATAGTGGCACGTAGACGGTACCTATGCAGTGCCTACTTGAATATTTACAAGCATGTTCTTATTATTTGATCAATTATGTTATGTTGATACCTACCAATGCATGTGGTCGAACTTTCCTATAGGTACTCAGTGAATCCGCATTTTCGGCTAATTGTTCGTCTTGTAAATTTGGATCGGAAAGCGGGGGTCAAACCTGCTTCCTTCGTCAATAACTATTTCGTAGCAATTTTCACAGATAAAGGCAGTTATATCATTGTCATCAATAAAAGATTTGGTTGATTTGCTACATGCTTTGTGGATACTGGTTACGCAATTTATCATTTAATAATGATTAACAGGACGTTTCCGTTTTTTTACCTACCGTTACGTTGCGCCGAAAAAATTGATTTTCATGTACAACCAATGCGTTCGTAGGGAAGTGTAACTCCCTTAGTGATAGCAGGAAAACAATCGCCACTTTTTGGAATGCTCTCATTTTATCACAAAATATCATTATCCCTTAGCCTCTGTAGTGTCAAGGAAAGCTGATTTATTACGGTAAATTATAAACTAATATTGTTAAGTAACCACATTGAACTAATAATGTGTAAAATTAATCATTATTAAATTATGTGACTGTAGAACCGTAAGTCTATCGTTCGGTTTTTTTTTTTTTTTAATACATGGTTTAATGTCGTTCTTACGTATTCCTTCTGTTATTTTCTGGCAAAAAAGAGTAGGCACTGATCAAGAGTTACATTTCCAGGTTGATCCCTAGGGGGTATTATCACATTAAATCTCAATTTCGGAGAAAATAAATTATCGTAGTTCATAAAAACTATATCCACGATGACCTAACTGTTTTGCAAAAGAAAACCCGTACATTTTATAGAAAAAATGGGAATATTTCGAACTACTTCCGAAAAGTCGACTGCAGATAAACAACATTCACAGCAGGTTAACACAAATGAATGTGATAAATGTGAATGAATAAATTAATGTGGTAATTGGTGATGAGAACTATAAATAACTGACTAAGATATTATTAATAATAATAAAATAATAAAAACGGAAAGTTTCACATTACCTGTCTCTAGTTAACACAGGAGAAGAAAAAAGGAATTTTTTTCAGTTTTTACCTTATTTTAAATTAAACCTGATAATTTTAAAAGTATTTTGCTAATAACCAAAATATAGCTGGTTTAAAAACGAATAATTTGAGCCTAAAAACGATTGTTTGCGTTGGGCCATTCGTAAACTAGTAGGGTCAAAATGGAACGCGCTCCCATGCGCTCTTGTATCCCCCCCTACTTTCCGCGACCACTCGCGGCGCATCATCCATTTTTGAGCAACGTATAACTAGGTACTGGAATAATGCATAAAAGATGTTACTTCATCACGTATGTACCATCTTGGAATACTTCTGTGGAGATGATCTTGAATTTTATTTTACTTTTTGTTGCATAACTGGAACTTTCTATTCCATTCCAGATTTTCTAAAGTCCCAAAAATTCGCCTAAATGGATGATATTACGTAAAAGAGGACTATAAAAGATCATCTAGGGTCCCCTAACACTCCTTGAGAGTATTCGGTCAATTAGATTCAGAGTTTCTCGTGTGTTAACCAAGTTGATATCAATAAGGCGATAAAATGCATGGCAAACCTTCCTAGAAACCTCTACCCAACTACCCTCCAAGTTTGAACATAATCAGACCAATAGATCGTAAAAAATCGACGTTGTTAGAAACTGACGTTTGCGAATGCGCGCACCCTATTATTGATCCGACAACTATGCAATTTAAAGGGAACCATCAAGAAGCTAACCCACACAAAACCAGAAAATTCCATAAAAATCAGTCCCTTAGTCTCCGAGTTTCACAAGTGTCAAACAATTTTATTTTTGCGCATGTACAATGGTCATTACTCAATCAATCGCAATAAAACTCATAGAGCATATTTCTGATACGTATAGCCAACTACCCTCCGGGTTTGAACAAAATCAAACCTATAGATCGTAAAAAATCGACGTTATTTTATGAATTCACGTTTGAGCTTGCTCACACGTCATTATTGATTCGATTGTAATGAAATTCATAGGGGAACATAAAGAGGCTAACCAACACAATCCCTGAAAATTTCATCAAAATCGAACGAAAATTTAGATTTTCCTGTGCTTTTGACTGGGAGTAGTTGTGTAGTCGTCCAACACATGGTCGGTGAGGCTCTCAAGCCGCCCGACCGCACGCCCAACCCTGAGACAGCGTTCCAGTTGTTTTAGTTCTTTGCTTTTTAAAAGAGAAGAGGTGGGGAGAAGACGAGGTTATTTAGAGCAATGGCCGACCCTGCCAGATCTCCGGTAGCCATTCAGTAAGCAAAATAGAATGTGTATATTATTATGTATATTATAATATACACGAAACACCCGACAGCGGCGAAGCACGCGGAAAAACGATGAACTACAGCTGTATATTTGTGATCCATAATCCATTCAACTGGCACCCACCTTTCCAACTTCAAAGGCTCTTTGTTGGTCACTGAATCAATGTAACATTGTGATTATGAATCCTCATCATCCAGTAGAGCCTAAATTAAATAGAGAAAATCGTTTGTGTGTTTATTGTTGAAGTTAAGGTAAGATATGAGGGGTTGACAATGTGGCACCCTTATACGGGTGCCATAAAAATGAGGGTGCCACTTCGTATGCTGTTTTCATTGTTTCGGGTGCCACAGAGCTGGAATATATATATATATATATATATATATATATATATATATATATATATATATATATATGCCGTTAAAATCATCGTATGTTCATAATAAGCTATATCAATCAGCGATATTTCATAGAAAATTATTGGGGGATGGCTTGAAAATTGTGGAAAAAGAAAATGCTTTTTCTGAACTATCTTATAGTTTACAAAATGTTAAGTTCAGATACAGTTTTAAAATGTTATGGTAAATGAAACCTCCTGGGGCTGATCCGCAGTATTCCTGAAAATTTCTTCAAAATTAGACTATTCAGTAAGATTCGCCTGGGGAAAGGATTTACCACTGACAGACAGACCGACAGACGGAACCAAATATGTTCAAGAAGCTGTGAAATTTATACAAAAAAGGTACTGTCATGATCGTTTGAGCAAATTTTCGTACTAAGTTAAGTTGAATGTTTTAAAAATTAAGCAGTATAAGTAAAAAGCAATTTTTAACTACCAATTTTACGGACAAAAAACTCATTCTAAATTATATTTAAAATTCAAAAGAGATTTTGGCATTTTAGTTTTTTTTTGTTGCAGTTTTAGCTATTTTTTGACAAATATTAATGACATTTTGTCAGCATTTTAAACTTTTTTCAGCATACATTTCTTAAAGGATTTTTAAATGTTCTAGTTCATCGTTAATAAACTTCTTTTGAATAAAATTATGTTGAAAACATAAATGTAACAATTTTTAGCCAAAGCTTGATTTTTTTGGCGCAAGCACGGAATTTCCATCTCAATCCTAAAGTTATCGTCCAGAAGGACACACGCACATACATATCAAAAAGTTCCAGTCATGCAGCATTACCGTATGAGTGAATTTTCGTAAATTATCGTGCTTTATGTTATATTGTTTTGAAATGTCAGTACCTTGTAAAAAGAAATTATTAACAACCAATTTTATGGCAAAAAACTCTTTCAAACATATATTCTGCAATTCAAAAATATTTTGGATTTTTAGTTTTTTGTTTGCAGTTTTTATCAATTTTTCAGAAAATGTTAATGAAATGTAAGTACATTTTTCAGTATAAATGTCTGCATACGTTTTATAATGTTCTAGTTCGTCGTTAATAAACTTCTTTTGACTAAAACTTTGCAAGAAATATAAATTTAACGATTTCTAGCAATATTTAGTGATGTTTTGAGCAAATTTTTTGGAATTTGACCAATTTAATGTGCTAAAAACAAACCTTGAAAATGAAAATCGAAAAATTACATGATACATAGTTAATAAAATACAGAATATAGAAATCATACCTGCACATTGTAGTTTGTATCTGGTTGTAATCCGGTGATATTCAGCTCAAGCGCGTTTCCATCCAAAACGTCAAATCTCATTGGCTCGTTTAAATTCACCATGCCCTTACCCTAAAATACACGAAAGTCGCTTAAGTATCCCTACTGAGGACTTGGATGTTGTAGAATAATTCAACAAAACGTGATGAAACTATTCAATGAGTTCTCTGGCTACTTGGAGACGTAGTAATTAAAAACCTGAGTAATAAAAAAGTAATAAGTAAAGAATTCTGAAAACAGGCCCGAAAATTCACTTTATCCACAATGACCTCTTTGCGACTATAGGTAATGGTGGATGATAGCCGAGAGAGAAAGCCACCCTTTTACCAATGCAATGTACAGTTTCTCAATGGTTGGTCAAATCCCTCCCATCAACATGACAGATGGAAGGCTCTTATTGTTCAAATTATGACGAATTAAAAACGAAGAAGCAAGGCCTACACTGTCAAATTCGACATTATAACGGTAGGGGGCTATTTGCAGCTATATCCCCCTCTGAAGTTCATATCTCCTCAATTACCGCTTGAAAGGCATGAGATGGAGGCGTTCTGCTACACGCGAACTGCTACAGGTCATGTATAGACACAGTCTATTGGTTGGGATAGAAACTGTCCCACTCTCTCCCTAAAGATACATTTTTGAACAAGAAAGATGTTAAACATGGGTGGAAAGTAGCATGGGTTCCAATCCAGGAAATGTCAACTGGGTAACTACAAAGCTAATTAGCTTCCTTTGTAAAGGTTCAACTGAAATAAATTTACTGGAGGAGAACATACACTCTCTAGTAAATAGATGTATTGATAACTGGGGTTAATTACGTATAACAGGATGGATTGCCTAAGACTCTAGATCAGGAAATGTCTGAATCTTTTAATCGCCAACTAATGATTGGTACAACCAGGAAGGATACTTTGCACAACCTTAGAGAATTAGATGGATGGATGATGGTTTCCCTCATTAAGGACTTTAAGTAATAGGTTGCCCTCTTTGGGGACTATGGATAAGTTGTAATCTTTGGGGACTTTGAGTAATGGGGAAATTGCCCTGAAAATAGAAATTTGGGATTATAACCCATGAATAGAAATATAAGACAGAATTAGGAATATAATTGAATGTATATAGATGATGGGGGGGTTATAAACAGAAAATATTTATATAACAATAGGTTATGAAGGGTACCGTCTGATGACCTTTCTGGAATGGCTCACCAAAAATGTGTGTATTGAATTACCAATGAATAAATCCCAGCACGTAATTCAACCACACACACATCTACCGTAAGACCAATCTAGGAACTAGGGGGTAAAGCCCAATAATTCGACAGCAATAGCTGTAGGTAAACATATGTAGCTAGGTATCAGGAATTTTTTTCCTTCTTTGGATGTTTGGAGAAATAGGGGTTTTCTCAATTACTGCTAGACAGGCACAAGAAGGAGTGTTCGACACCAAGATAGGTCACGGATATATGTAGTCTTTCGGTTGAGACTTGAACCATCATAACATAAGGCCCTGATAGTTTAAAGAATGAATAAAGATGTACAAAGTGATGCTAAGGATATCGAGTTTATCGTTTATGTAGATACATATTTTTAAAAACTGAGTCAAATGGACCCTACAGATATAAAGAATATACTTATCGTATGATTTGAAGGAAAAGGAGTTATGACTGCTGTCATGAGTCATACAACTAAGTTTAAGTAGCAGATAGGTGGGGTAGTAGTTAGTTGTCTTCACCCACCAACTTCATTTATTGGCAAGTAGGTATGTAGTACCTACAGCAAAATAATGATGGGCAAAAATAACTGCTACCTGCAACTTCCTTCCAACATCTGTACGACTCATGACATAAGACACAGTTCAGTAACAGAAAACGTTAATGCATAAACCTTCTCAACACACCGTGACACTAATATCGCTTGAATAAGACTCTTCCCGGCAAGCAACTGCTGGCCCTCTCTGGCTGCCCTAAACCCCTTTTCAGTCAAAGATGGCTAATAATTAACCCTGATGAGATGTAACATGCAGGGAAACTCCCTCTTTTGTGAATTCTTGTAACGTATATTTGTGGTTCACTAACTAAACCAACCAAACTTTCTGAACCAAAACTGTTCAGAAAGTGGTGAATCACACAATACAAGGCGTTCCTACCTTCAGAAGTGGGGATGCAAACTGATACAGACTGCTTTTAATAAGAAATGAAATCTGATAAGGCCAGCGATGTTCTGGTGAAACGCTATAATACAAAAGATGCAAACTTCCCAGAAGGGTGAACTTTCAGGTTTAGCAAGTACCTACCTCCCTTCTTAGAGAAGCCTGAGGGCTGCCATACCAATTAACAATTAACTTACAAGAATTTTACTCACCTCCTCTTTGGTTTCTTGAACGTGAATGTGGTATCCCCTGATAATTCCATTTCTATTTTTCTCTGCAGGCGGTTTCCAGGCCACGTGAATCGCCGTGGAATTAATGGTTTTCACTTTGACGTCTTGGGGGTGCCCGGGAACTAAAAACAACGGAACCCAGATTTTGCTGAACTAGGGTATTAAGGAGTTTTTAACTGCTAAATACCTAACCTAATTCATCAATAGACTCGATATTGTACGATATGTACATCTACTTATCTAACCTATACAATTTGTAACCGACATCACAAATCAGTTTTTGAATCTCTAATATAGAACAAGTAGGTAATGCAATATTTTGAGTACCTCCGAGCTCAATTGATTTGTTGGCACATTCAACATTTAAATTATTTGGTAAACTATATTATAGGCGTTATTTAATAGATACCTCCCGCTTTGAATATAACAAACTGAAATGGATCGAAGATTCATTAACGAATTATACATGTGCCAAAGTATAATATGATTGCGTATGATATTCTTTCAAATTACGTAGGTACCTGCCCACTCACGGAGAGGCATATGTAAGTATGTAGACAGCGATTTTTGTACGAATGCGATTTTCATAACAGCTGTGTAAAAATAGATCAAAATCGCGAATAATGGATTATGATTGAATATGAAAAATTGCAATATCTTGAAAATCTCAATGATTCAAAACATCACATAGCTTTTTAAGACATATTAATGACATTTTAATAAAAGGAGCTCGATGATACTCATTTCAAAAATAAACCATGCAAAATGGCCAAAGGGTCATTAAAACCCTGAAAAAACTACATTCCTAATTCTCCATGATTGATATTTTTCTGAATTAAAACAGCACATTATTAAAATATCACAACAAGGTAAGACATCCATTTGAATACCAACGCAAAAGTCCTCAAAAGATCGCTGCGCAATAACACATTAAAAATTGCCAATTTGTTCATTTTCTTGTTCTGGCCAAAAACAAAAAATCTACAATTTCCACTACTAGCTCAGGACGGACAAAAAACAAAAGATATATCAGGAGAAGGGCGTGGTCAAAGGAAAGAAACTTCTCGGCTGTTTTTTTTTTTTTTTTTTTTTTTTTAAATTTTATTTTATTGGGGGAAGGAATGCCTTTATAATAGCATTATATTTTTAAAAAAATTGCTGAGAGCAATGAATGAGAGTCCGAAACTGCCAAATCTTCAGTTCAAAGAACCATGAAGTGAAATATGAAAATTTAAAAAGAAATATGAACCATGAATTAAAAACTAATAAAATGAGTGAGGTGAGTATGTACAAGTGATTAGTGGTAATTTGAACAAAACTGAAAATTTTAAAGCTTTGACGAGAATTAATGTGATTATATATATATATGTATATATGGATATACTGGGGATATCCAATTTAAATTCAAGTACCTATCTACATTCCACGTTCAAGTCTGGAGTTATATTTACCTGAAGAGCTTGCGAGTTTATAAATCTTATTCCTGAGAACAGCGAGAATAGAAAGAGCAGAAGGCAGGAACGTTGGTAAAGAGGGAAAACAGGGTTGGAAAATATCGAGTTAACGGAAAACTCTAGGCTAGTCCTAGACAAAAATCCAGAAAAAATCTCAAAACGTCATCTCAAAACCAAAAAACAAAATCCAAAAATGGAGAGAGGGTGGTTTCAAAAAGAAACAAAACCGAACACAAATATTGGGGGGTAGACGACAAAAATTTCTCCGTTGCGGGAGTTCTGAAGTACTTACGTATTTCTTCATAGCGTCGAATTGCCAAAAATTCACACAGACAGAGAGAGGGGGTTTCGGGAAAAACAAAAAAGAGACAAAAAATCTTAGAAAAATCCTCTTTTTTGGTGAAAAATGTATTTTTTTGTTTTGTTTTCAAAAAAGTTTTCTTGGGACAAAATAGGTGAGGTATAGGAGTTGTTAAAAACACGTGGAGTAAAAGAGATGAAAGCTCAAAATTCTCTCTAAAAAGAAAGAAAAACAGTGTGCGTTTTATCACCCTCTCATGTGTAGGCAAAACATAAAACATCGGGGGGAAAATCCCTTTTTATAGAAAAAAAATCATTACCACACTCATACCAATCCCTAGAAGGAAATCGGAGGGCTTGAAAGCAAAAACTACCAAGTTAGTATAATGTTAGTTGGTATTCAAATGTCAGAAGAAAACCACACTTAATAAAACATTAATGTCTGAGAAGAATTATTAACACACCGGTCATTCCATAAATGTTAGGCGGTAAAATTAATAGAAAAAATATAGTAGAAATTGGCGATTAGTTCATGAGTTACACAGTGGTTGGTTACGGTAAGAATCAAAGGATAGGAAGAAACTGAAACTTCAAGAATAATTAAAACCAAATCGAGAAATAAATTACTTAAGACTATATAGGAATATCATTACTAGTCAATTCACAAACCCATAAGCACGTGTACATTAACGTCAATAAATAAGTTGTCCTTACCTATTTAGGAAGTGAAGAAAGAAGACCACGATAATTATGTATGTATGTGGTAATTTATGGTAAATGCTAATTAGTTTTTGCAAGAAAGTATCTGTCAAAATGCAAGAGTTAGACCACTATTGAATGGCTGGGGTACAGATAATGTAAAGGCGTGACAACTCTTTGATTGGAAGTAAATCGTGTAAACCAAACTGAAATCGAGCTCACACGACAGGAGACAGAGTCTGGCTCTAGTTCTGATAACTCTCATGATGTCAAGTCCAGCTCAAGTTTGGCCACTTAAACATGACGGATTCAGACAGGAAAAGTACATAGATCAAATCAAATCACAGTGTTACCACACCATTACAGAATCTTCATTACGAACAATAGTGGCCATTCAGTGGCAGTTAGGCAGGATATTGGATATCACATAAACAAGTCACACAAGTGCACTGAAACGCAAGTACTTACAGAATTCTTAAAAAGACCAACTTGATATTTAGCATGCGAAGAATTAAATGTTGACACCTACTCCTTTTCGAGCATTAAATAAATAATGCAGTAGGTTATTGAAGGTTGTCCAGTCATTGGCAGAGGAAAATGAGAGCAAAAGTTTCAAGCTAAAAGTCTTCGGAGAGATGAAAAGAGACCACATAACCTCTGAATATATTGAATATATATTTTTTCTATCAACCTAACTCTTCTGGCATCTTTAATTATTAGAGATATTCACCATATTAACTGATGATTTAGTCTGAGATGATGAGATTATTGAAACGCGATAGAAAAGAATATTAAACGCAACTAACAGGGATCGAGGGAGGAATAGTTCTTAATACTAAAAGTATCAGATGTCATACAATCGCTTTTTGGTTTAAATTTCTCCATATTTTCAGCACAGTCCACAAATTAAACATTGTACTAAAGCCAAGAGGCTTTTAAGGATGTTGATCGTAGTTCCTTTTGAATTTCTGTATTTAGACAAACGATTGGATGCATGTTTTTGATTCAGAAATGTAACACAAACATTCTGGTCTGTTTGTATTACAGTTCGTATTACAGTTCAATGACCATAGTACATTTAAATATTGTACTGCACATTGTCTTATTTTACCTTCGCAGGAGTTTTTCTAAGTTGGAGAGGAGCCCAAAAACTTGGATTGAGCCTGCTAATGTGGAATGATCTACAGTTCGAATTGCCATCGAGTACCTCACTACCTGGTATCAGATTTATTAAAATTGTATTACTTTCGAAGAAGATATAGTTTAGATGCTTCTTTGTTACCTATAATTATTTTGAGGTTGATATGAGATTTAAGGAAATGATTTTGTTGGGGGCGATGATTTTGCTAGGGTTACGAATAATCAACAAATATTTCAGTTTTAAAACCAGTGGCATGCCTATCGAGGCTGTAGGAGTTCGGAACCCCTATGTTGCGTATAAATACTCCAGCACTGGAAGTTAGTTCAATTTATTGCCCTGTGAATTCTGGTAACCCTACCGGTACAAGAGTTGATGGTAGACAAAATTTAAACAGGGATCCGAAGATTAACCCACTAGGCTCTAGTTTTATATTTCAAAATGGCTTCACTATTACAGAAGTAACCTAATATAATACATCTTTACAAACACGGAATTACGTAAGAAGTACTCATTGATAACTAGGGTGGTACTCATGGAAGATAGATCAACTCTATGAATCGTCATTCAATTCGTTGGTCTGCTCTTCTTATACTACGGTTCTGTAGGTAAAGTATGTACCTAGCTCAGAAGGCTGAGAGCAGCTTTTATTTGCGGTAGGTAGATTAATGTGAGCGGGGAGGGGGAGGGGACTTTGGTTACGAACAGGCATTCAAAGTTTCAACTCTTGCAGACGGAACAGTGACTTTTTTCTTTAAAATTTGCAAAGCAAAATTTTAATGAGGGCTGTGTAGATATTATCATGTAGAAGTACTATACCCAAACAGGCTACACTAAGTACGCCACCTCTATTTTCAAAGAATTGTCCTAAGTCTAAAACCATAAATTTCTCGTTTTGGAGACCTCGTGTACCTGCAGTTCTTACTTCTCGACAATGAAAACGAAAAACTGTAGTGTTTCCTTAAATGGAATCGTTTGCCCCAGAATAATTGGTTTTGGTACTAGCCTACAACTGGAATGATCTGGAGACGTTGGAAACTTGTAAGGTGAGTGCATAGATCAGTTTCCATGGGTGAGAGGATTATGGCTTTAACTCTGAGGTATCTATTGACACTTATCACCGTTATCTAACCACAGCGATGCCGGATCTTAATTTGTGCAGATCAATTCATTCATCATACTCCTAGGGCTAAGCGGAAAAGAGAATGATCGGTGGGTGACGAGTTGAAGAAGATAGTATGCAGGCCAAGGGTACATATTAAATTAACCAGGGTAGCATACTTCAACATTTTGTATATATATATATATATATATATATATATAGCCTCAAATCACTGAAAAAGAATTGTATTAAGTGATATAGGTACCACTAAAAAAAAAGTCACTAAGCCATAAATTTAATCCTTAGAAATGGATATGCAGAAAACTGTTATTTAAATCTGAAAAAAGCGGGTAATCAAAACCCTTCTATACATGACAGGATAGTTTGCTATATGGTGGGAGGGGATTGCGATGTCGAATGAGGAGAAAAAGTAAAGTACTTGTAGGTCTGATGCGATCCATGTGTCTCTCGTCTGGAATGACACGATCGAGAATGAGGAGTGGGTAGGGTCTGGTTGGAAGAAGTAGATCCTCCTCAAAAGGATTAGTATATATGAATATAAATATAATATATAGAAATAGATGAAATATGAGGATATATATGAATTCTTCTTCATGAGTTCTACTATTATAGCTGCAATATACAGCGGTGTAGATGATGACAACTAAGTAACCTCATGGTTATGGGTCTATTCATCCATCACGAGTCGTTGAGAGGCATGACGTTGACGGAAGGCAGGGATGTACAGAATTATTTATGACTACGAGGCGTGAGATGCCGATTTCATCTTTGTTGGGGTAGGGACGATATTGGATACAAGGTGGTGGGAGTGGTTTGTAACTATAGTCAAGTCAACAGGCAAGAGGGTAAGGTAGGTTCTAAGTTAGGTTCCTAGAGGGCAATTTCTCTCCTATAATATCCAATTCATTGCTCAATGGATGTATTGCACCCAAGCTAAACATTTGGTGCCTACCTACCTATTCTTCCTAGTTAAACTGTTAAACGTCAAATCTAATGAACCAATCGCCTTCAATCCAAATAAATAGTACCATTCATGTACAAACCAACTTGTGATTACATCGCAAATACATTTATGGAATGTACCGCCTAAAGACCAATTACGAGAAAGATAATTCGGCATAGTAAATCAGATACAAAATTAAATGCAGTTCATAGATTTAATTTTGCAGAAACGACGTAGCGATAAATAATTTCGTCTTCAAACATTACTTTAAATTTTACGATCAACTAGGCATCTTTCTTATAGTTAATAATAGAAAAGAAAAACAGAAAAAAAGGTGCAATTTCGGCAAAATTGATGTGCAAAGATATCCACATTCAGTGCACTTAAAACGTGATTTCGGTGTTACATGCACTACTAAGTGCGCTTTGGTGAGTTTTGACACGATAACCATAAAATTCAACATAACAATAATAATTAAAAATAAAGGTGCACTTTGAAACATAAAAGAGTGAGTGAATACAAACGAAATTGATTTTTACTTGAAAGTGCCTAAAATAGGAAAGGGAGATTTTTGGATTAGTTACAGGAAAGGGAGGAACAAGGTTTGTAAAAAAGTGCGAGTGAGTGACAATAAAAACAAAAACAATATGTTTTTCCATTAAAAAAATAGATTGGTTTATCTTTGAAAAAAAGTGATGTTTATCAAAATTTCGCAGTAAACACCAAGCGTCAAAAAACAACATCCAAAAAAAACCTCAGTTCCGAGGGGATTAGCTAGGGAAAAATCACACAAAAATTTGGGTCTGCTTGCAAAAAAAGAAAATTCAAAACCATCATTAGAAAAATTCTGGTGAGCTATCAATAGTGGTTGGTTTTTCCTTTTGGAGGAACGGATAGCCCTTAAAAACATTTCATTTATCGAGGGAAAGGCGGAAGACAGCAATGAAAAAAAATGATGTCCACTCAAAACACAAAACATTCACACACAACAGTAACATCCTGTCAGTTTTAAGAGGGTGTCCCAGATAGTAGGTGTCAAAAAATTTGAGAAAAACCGAAGCAAAGATGAAAAACTCGGTAAGTTTTCTTTTATTTTGTAAGAAAAGAAAATTTTTTTTTTCTTTGCAAAAAAGAAAGCAAAAAGTTAGGCGTTCCAAAAACGACTCAAAACGTGTGTAAAAGACCGAAAAAATTGTTCATTTTGTGGAAGCGTAACTTCATGATAATCACCTTTGTTTGCCAAAATAGTTGTGGTACAAAACCGGAAATAGCACAAAAAAGATTCGATATTTCCATCAAAAATATTTTGTCGACATTCAAAATGAGGTACAACGGGCAGATTCTAGACTTTTTGAAAAGTCACTCAAAACCCAATACAATGTCAACGACACACCCAACCTCTTGTCTTTTTGAAACGACCAGTTGTCATAGGTGTTTAGAAAATCATGTTTGACAGCCATTGTTCAAAAAATCCAAAGTCAAGACATTTAGACCAAGTTACATTTTTCAATTAGAATCACGAAAGGTACTTTGATTCACATGTCTTATAAAGTACAATAGTTGGTAATTAATTGCCAGAGGCAATTGGGAAAATCCCATTTTGATCAACTGATAATTTCAAAAGATTAGAGGAAGGTCAAAAAGTAACAGGAAAATACGCAAAAAAGTCACATCACCCGTCCAAAACACGTCAAAATTCAAAATCGAAGTTCAAAAATTGTTGCTTTAACAATAAAAATTGGAGAAAAAACGTGAGCAGATTTTTATATTCTCTTTTCTTAGGTTTTGATAAAAAGGAGGAAAGAGCGAAGAATGGCACGAAATTAAAATTAACAATTAGTTTTTCTTTGAACTCACGATTTGCAAATGATACTAGAGACATTACTGAATACAGTAGTTATTGAATTTTTGAAACGGTTAAAGTGCCAGCAATTTTTGCACACAATGTTTCTGAAATGGTTAATTTGTAAATCAATAACGACAATGAGTAATTACAAAAGTCATATTTGCATTCAACTGATATGTTATCTCCAAATGCATTGAAAAAATTGTCAATACCTAACTAAATGTTTTACAGAGATAATGAAATAGTGTGAAGTAGAGAGTCCACCACCGACATATATCTGATAGTTCGATTCTGTTTGTAGCAAAATGTGTCAGTATGTTTTCGAAATGGTGGGTTTCCCAGTACATTCAATGCGGCGTAAGGCGGAAGATGACAAAATACAAGTTTTTGACAGAAGCCACACGTAGGCGAGAGGAAAATATTTACAGCAACAAGTAGACAACATTACTGACACCCAGCAGAGAGAATGTATTGAGAAATTGAGAAACGTACTTCAGGGGGATGCATGTGAGTAATGTAGGTTCCTAGCAGAAGTGGCCAGATCACTGGTCTATAATTTATTAAACGTAGTGTACGGTAACTTTTCTAAATATAACTACATAGATGTAGACACCTACCGCGGAGAAATTAATGGAATGAAATTCCTACACTTACTGGCCCTTATTGAAAGCAAACAGGATAGCCGACAACTTCCGTTTACCCGATATCACATTTTTCATAATGAGTTATGGAGTCATGTCTCATTGGTTTTATTTAGACATTGAAAAAAGATGATTAGGGACATCTAGAGATGATTATAGTGATGGTTGAGGCCTGCGGCCCCAACTGCTCCCAAACCAACTCTAGACGTTCCTAATCGTCTTTTCCCAATGTCTAACAAACCCAAAAACATTAACCACCCCCGAAACTACAGGCCTAACCTTCTTCAATACAGGCGCGAGTGGATAAATGCGGTCTGAACCGCCTCCACTCATCCCAAACCATCTGTATACTTCCTAAATCGTCTTTTCCCAATGTCTAACAGATCAAAAAACGCATTGAACGCCCCCGAAACTACAGGCTTAACCTTTCCCGATACAGGTGCGAGTGGATAAATGCAGCTCGACCCGCCTCCACCCATCCCAAACCATCTCTAGACGTAGGTAACTAATCGTCTTTTCCCAAAGTCTAACAAACCCAAAAACACATTAACCACCCCCGAAACTGCAGGCCTAACCTTCTTCAATGCAGGCGCGAGTGGATAAATGCGGCCCGAACCGCCCCCACCCATCCCAAACCATCTCTAGACGTAGGTAACTAATCGTCTTTTCCCAAAGTCTAACAAATCCAAAAACACATTGACCGCCCCCGAAACTACAGGCCTAACCTCCCTCGATACAGGCGCGAGAGGAAAATGTGCATTGAGTGTAAATAGTTGCGAGGGAGAACGACCATTGCCGGCCAACTTCAGGTCTATTCTGTTTGCCATCAGTAAGGTCCACTCCTACACTTTACTAGTCTCCCTGTACGTAACAAGAGCTGACATCCAATACGAGTATATAGTAGGTATATTGGCACATCACATATCTAAGTAGTACCACCTATATCTACAGAGACGTAGACCACCTGAAAATTAATGTGATAAAATAAAGCACCTACCTACGCTTCACTAGTCCATTTATAGGTGACAAAATTTATTATAAACTCGATTTCTTGAAGAGAGAATTCTATTAAAATTATAGCAGCTGATACGATCGTTGTAGCTGGTAAGGCATTTTTACTATCAATGTTGTCACAGGTTTTAATTCACACTCACGATGATCATTCGATTTATTGTATCAATGACAAACAGAAAATCTCTACTGTTAATTCTAATGTATTCGAGACTCGATTTTTAAATATTTCATCCCTTCATTTCTACGGTTGATCGAATGTGATGCCGAGAACTTAGTCTCGACTAGACCCCGTACCTATGTGATAATTGACCCATCTTTCATAAACTTTGATCCAGTAGTTTCGAGGGAAATCTCCGGCCAACGGTCAGATTTTTATTGCTTCCTGGATTCCGTGCATTTTGAAACGTAGACCAACAAACGTTGAGGGGGTTATAAATTTGTTCTAGGTTGATTACAAAGGTTTATTATTGAAAACAATAGAAAAACTAGGAAATTAAACGGTTACAAGTATAATTTTTTTAAAAATTTTCTGTTAACTAATTTCTTTTCTAGTGGTACCTACATTCTGCCTACATCTTTTATTCTACCCACAATAATTACTAACATAAATATAATTTTTTTCACCAATTAAGTTCATTGGAGCATTCTTAAGAAGAATCGTTACATTTCGTTAGTTCCCAACCAGGGAACCTATATAATATTTATGCAAGAAACTAAAAAAAAAAAAAAAAAAACTAAAAAAAATTCGTCCCAGAATGTTTTAAACACAATTCCATGGAGACAATAATTGTTGATAATTTAATTGTCTTAACATTTTAGACCCTTTGCAATGGGAAGATTTTCGTAAAAAAAATTTGTTGCAGGTACTTTTATCATTATAATAATGATTAACAGGACGTTTCCATTTGTTATCGTCACGTCACGAGCGTCACGTCACGGTGGGGTTTTCTATTGATTTTCAGGTACAACCAATGCGTTACTAGATAAGTGTAACTCCCTTATTTTTCATAGCAGGAAAATCGTTAGCCACTTTTTGGAATGCTCTCATTTTATCAAAGCATCTCATAATCCCTAAGCCTCTGTAGTGTCAAGGAAAGCTGATTTGTTACGCTCCATTATAAACTAATATTGGTAAGTAACCATAATGAACTAATAATGTGTAAAAATTAATCATTTTTAAATGATCTGACTATAGAACCGTAGGTCTACCGTCCGTTTTTTACTACGTACGAAAGTTTTCTCGTACGAAAAATGAGGTGCATAATCGCTTTCTGGTTTGGGGAAAAAATCTGAACTAACTTTATATTAGGCAGAACGAATTGGGTTGCTTACTAAGCCGTGTAAAGAACTGTAAATCAAAACTCTACACGTGTAGAATTTATTGCGATCTTTTTCTTTTCTTAATGAAAGGTTTTTCCGGATTAGTAAGTAGGAAGCACTTTGTTTTGTTTTAGTTAAGTTTTTTCTTACAATATAGGTAATGCTCGTATGAAATTTGGAATCAACATGAATTAGGAGGATTTCCTCAAAGAATTACTTATGATAAAAGCCTTGAAACATTTGCTGTCCAAAATTTGTTTAAAAAAGCCTTTTTTTGCGGAGAACATAGTAGAAGATAGGCATTCATGATTATTGATATTCATGTCACTTGTTTATTTTCAGTCAGATTAACTTTGTTGAATAAATGCTAACGTGGCACGCTAAGAACCTTGAAGTGCGTCGCAAATGTCTAGGTCTAAGGGTCTAGGCTCTAGAAAATGCTAGTCACTACCTTGCGACCAATCGGAAAGGCTAACAATTATCTTTTACTTCCCTAAAATCGAACTATTTCTCAAAATAAGTTTAGACATTGAAAGCCTAAAATTTGTCTATTTGGTTAATCGTAGGTTAAAGTTGGTTTATTATTATTTTTCAGAAATCTCCATGATTAATCAAGTAAGGAAGGGGTCTGTTCATACGAAAAATACTGGGAGGAATTTATTCATTTCAAATGTGGTTACTACAATCTTGTCAAAACTTGGTAGCTGTACTTATGTGAAAAACGCTGGCGGTTGAATTTTTGTCATTCTATTACAATTATTGTATAACCAGCAGGTATTGTACTGTTTGTCGAATGATGAAAAATTTGTACATGACTATAAAAATAGACTAAAATGTTGATTGGCAGGTGGCTTTTGTACGATCTGGTTCTCGGCTTTGATTCTATACCGCTTAATAAAATTGCGTAGAAGAGCTGCCGAATAAAAAAGTACGTTTCTCAATATTCGATTTTTTCGTGTAAAGTGTTAATGAGTGTTTATAATTTGTAGGTTTCCGTACCGTCCTCATGAGTGCGGACGACGATGGGGTAGGAGGGGGGCCCGTCGCCCACGGAAGTTCCAGCGAGTACCCAAATCCTGTACTCGGTCCACCTTTTCAGCTCGTCCAGGGTGATGGACGTGTCATTTAGACGTATGATGGTCGCATCGGAATCGCTTCGCCCAGCTTCGACGACTTGAAGTTTGTAGTAGACGATCCGGCCATTCGACCTTTCGGCAGGCGGTGGTTCCCAAGACACGCGGACGCTTGTTGGCGAGATCGCTTCCCCCGTCACGTTCTGAGGTGGCGCTCCCGGAACTGCTTGGCATCAGTACATACTTACATCTCCACAACCGCACACCACAGTACCACCCTAATTTGTGGTGGGTTGTGGAGGGGAAAGGAACTAATTTCCAACTGTTTACTTTTTTGCTGCAAAAGGTTTCCCCTCTGCATCCGCTCGAAAGAAAAACAGAAGCTCATCTCAATCCAATCACCTCACCTTTCACACAACAAACCTAAGTCTTCATTCTCTCTTTTTATTCTCTCGCGATGACACCACCGATTCATTCCGTCAAAAACTTTACAGGTTATGCAACATTTTCAAAAAATATTTATCTGGATAGGAGGTAGAGAAGAAATTAGTTTTTTCAATATTGGAAGACAAAAAAGCTGATTTGTAACAAAACAGTGACCATTAAATTAACCCCACTCTAACTACTAGCTTAGTGCCAGAAACTCATCACCCTGATTATTGATATCTCTGTTCGCCACTCATCAGTGTTATCACTTTTAAAACAGTTACATGGAGGTCATTAAATACTGACATAATGACATAATAATTTTAATGTACGATGGGCATGAATCTTTTGGAATTTCACACTTTAGACCACAGATTCGGATTCAGCGCACTTGAAAACCCCCAAGTAAAAATTGTCAGCTCAAAAGACCGTTGAATTTGGCCAATAAACAGGTAGGAAGGTGATGCGTGACGTAGGGCAAGGGAGCTGAGGCGGGCAGGGGCCGTGACGTCATAAGGCAAATGAATATTATGATCCATTTCAATGGTCAGATACCAATCATATGGCATCTTTTTGGAAAGCTTTCGGTCAGGTCTTTCTATTGAATGTTGAATGTTTCACAATCTAGTTGAGGTAATGTACTTAGAAGGTACCTCAGAATAATGGAGGCTTACAGGTACGAGATTGATACCAATCCATTAAAGGCAGTCATCTACTTCAGTCATTAGACAATGATACTATGATTAGACGCACCAACCAATGCCGTTGATATAATCGAGGGGCAGCTATCGTCCCAAATCAGAGCCTGATTACCACAGGCTCTACTATCAACCCGCCATTGTGCCCTCTCATGTTTGCCAGAATTGAGGTCTGATAGGGAACAATCCTCCTGGCTTGACCAACCACCCATTCCCGGCGCATTGAAGGAAGCCAATACAATATGTATACTGTCACCAGGACCCGGTTCCCAGAGTACACAAGGAACCAAGGGGTGTGCCGTCGAGCACTTAGGGTTCATGAATATCTGCTTAGGTTAGGCATGCGATCCTATGGCTATGTGGGTCAGAGGACCTTCCCTGCACTCCTGCCCCTAACTGAACGTTAAGTGGCCGAGACGTCCCTGTAATGGACACCTGTTCCCTATTTATAGAGAGCTTTTGTCGCTACCACTCCGCCAACTCAGTTAAGTTTCGACACAAATGAATGCTCTTTCGTGTTCACGCCAACTAACGAGCTCTATTAGAATTTCACCGATGAAAGATCTGACACGAATAAACGAATATAAAATAGATGAATCGGCTACTAACCACGTAATAACTTTGTCCTTGTTACATTTTAATCATTTGAATACATGTTAACCCTGCCTTGTTAAATCCAACAATATTATTTCCAGATTTTCTGAAGAATATAACACTTTGTACACTACAAAACCATAATGGCGTGGACACCTGCTTAGTTGTAATTATGACCACTGTTGATGGTGATGTACTGGGGAAAATTCATATAGCTAGATCAAATAATGATCATCGCAATCTTCAAGTGTGAAAACTGTATTTTGGGGAAACTTGGATCACTTTTCGAAATGCGTAACCTGTAAGTTTCTGAAAACCATTCGCTCAAAATTAATATTTAAAAAAAGTATAATAATAATTAAAAAATAAATAAAATAAAATAAAAAAATAAATCTTCAAAAATAAAACAATAATAATATTAATTAAAAACAAATGTACGCAACTAAAAGGAAAGGTGAGTGTGTATGGAGTGAGAGAATCCATGAATTAGAAACACAAATAACAAAAATTAAGAACAAAATTATGTATCAAACGAAAATAAGTAGGTAATGCAAATCGGTGTAACGTGCACAATTAGAAAGTAAAGGAGATTGTTTCCCACAAGAATCAGTAAAATATTAGCAATATATTAATATTAGAATATTGAAAGAGGTTCAATAGATTATTTCGTATAAATACAAGGGGGGAAAGAGTCTTATTTTTCTTAATTGTTACTGTTGTAATTTAAAATTGTTTTCCCCTCTTTTGAAGTTCAAAAGTGATTTAGTCTAAATTAATTAGGCACATAATGAATAGAAAGTTCCACTCATAAATATCTTACGAGCGAAATTTTGTAAGATACTCGTAGGTATCGTACGATATTCATGTTCAATTGTTTTAAAATATGAATGCTTAGTGTGCACATATATAGTTAATTATCAATTTTATGACACAAAAACCCTTCTCCACAATATTCTGCTATATATATAATTTTTACAATTTTTCGCAGTTTTCACCGATGTTTTACCACATTTTAATGAAATTTGAGTACCCAAATTTTTCAGTACGATTTTATACGCAAAATTTTTAATGTTCCCGTTCATAGTCGATCAAATTTGTTTAAGTAGTAGGTATTCTGATAAAAAATACAAATTCAACGATTTTTATTTGTCTTTAGCACAACTTTAGAAATTTGATCAATTTATTGTACTAAAACAGTGTCTTTTGGAACGAAAGAACGGATTTTTTAACTCAGACCTAAGAAGAATGGAATTCCGTTCTTTCGTTCCAAAAGACACTGTTTTAGTACAATAAATTGATCAAATTTCTAAAGTTGTGCTAAAGACAAATAAAAATCGTTGAATTTGTATTTTTTATCAGAATACCTACTACTTAAACAAATTTGATCGACTATGAACGGGAACATTAAAAATTTATATATATATATATATGAGTATGGAAAGCGTTGAAATCCAGGTACGTTTCAGAATGCCTCAAAACGAATTTCAAAGATGAAAATTTTAGACAATTTTTATTTCATGATTTTTGGAGCCATTGCAATAGTTTCATTTTCAATGCGCTAATAACTATCTATGGTATTTTCTGTGACATAATAATTATTATGCAATTGGCTTTCATTAAGATTGTAACAAACTAGGATAAACTTTTCCGGGAGTAATTTATATATATATACATATAACGCTAATTGCGCAAATTTATAATTAACGAACAACAATGGATTTGACTCTTGTAGGAAACAAAGAAAATGAAAATTAGGAACAAACAACATAAGACAAAAACAACAAAACATTCATAAATGTTCAACTTTCGAAGTCACCACTTGAACTCATCCTCACGGGGCACACTTTACCATTCCGGCGACTTAACCAAAGATCCTTGAGAGAGAAAATTATGATTAATCATGTAATTTAATTAATCAAATCAAGACACCACTGTTACCTACCAAACAAATATTAATTAATTTCGTAAAACAAAAACAGCTCACACGCTTTGCCTTGAGAAAGCGATTTTTTGATTAGGTTGATTTTAGTAATTTTAGCTTGGGATATCCCAAAACGAAACTGTAGGGAGGGGTTGGGAAGTAATAGATCGCATTAAAATTGATTTTAGCGATTTTGAAACGGTATGAGAATAACTGCAAAATTGAAGTATCGAATTCATGTTGGAAAAGTTTTCTCACTACAACTGTGGAAGAATAAAGGGAGATGTGTGGGCTTGTGCATAAACAAATTCACAATAATCGATTGTAATTTCCAAAAAGTGAGTGGTGGTGCTGACTAAAACTTTGAAAACAAAAAACAAAAATGGTTATTTACAGATATATAAGTGAAAAAAGGAAATTAACTCTTGGCTCGCTCAATATGCCTAAATAATTGATGTTCTTCAAAGTACAGCAAATCGTAAAGTAAATTCGTAATTCAGGGGGTTAAAAAGTTTAGGATGATCTGACCGTGAAAATTTGCTTCAGTTAGATTAAATGAATTCAGCTATTTTTGAATAATATCAGTCAATATCAAAACTGCCAAATCGCTCGTCTGAACAAATGTCAAAAACTGCTCTTTAAAACCATTACCACACTTGACTTACCTGCATGTATCCAACTTATTGCAGCATGGCACTACCAATAAAAACCACAAGACAAAAAACCAAAAACATCATGAACGCAAAACAACACAAAATTTGTAAAAAAGAAAAAATCCACACTTGACATTCACTTATTTACTGCTGTTTTGTTCCAACATTTGGTTATGAAAAGCTTATGATGTCTCTCTTCTAATAGGATGTAATTTAATGAAGGTACTGCTATTTATGTGACAATTTCTACTACTTTACTTTAAATAATTCAAAAGATCACCTGCTAGTAAATATTAGTTTGTTTTTAAAGCACGAATAATTTTTGAAGACGCGGGTAATCAACTTTATTAATTTTTGCAGAATAATTTGTTAGAAATGTAAATGTTAGAGTACTTATAAGAACAAACTGCCCACAAATTTAAATAGAAGAAAAGGAATATAGTAAGTACATAAGTAGGTACTAATTATTCGAATTGCGTGATTTTTTTTCATAAATATTGATCAACTTTTTAAAAATGAGAGTTTTTTAAATGTATCAACTAATAGTTTGTAAAAGCCTTGGTTAAATATGAAAATATCAAGATTGGAGCATGGTCTTTTAGTGACGTAAGTAACGTAAATATAACTTTCGAGTGGAATTATTTAGACTGACTGAAACAAATATAAACGGTCAGATGTTTATAATAATTCTGTAGAATTTAGTCAATCATAAGTAAGTAGGTTGATTTTACCAACTCATCATACTGGCAGGAACTCTCTATATTGAAGCAATAAACTTGAAATTTTGGATAAGCCATAAATACCAGCTTTCATGCATGGAACAAAAATAGGAGCTAAGAATATGTTTACTAATTTAAACATTCATTTCAGTAATTATTGTATTACACCAATTAATCTGTTAATTTGTGACCAATTTCAGTATTGGTTGCTCTTGATATGATTTTTTTTTTCTCCATAAATCTTCAATTTTTCCAATACGATTGAGCTTGGATAATACAGGGGGGACCCTGGTAAGTTACCTAGGGCTAAAACCGGATATTATTAAGCAAAGAAATTTGCTTTTAATTTTTGAACTCACGTAACATTCTTTGCCCGACGAGGAGTAGTTTTTTTCAATAATTATAATCATGGTAATAATTGCGACCTATCTTTGGAATATGTTATTGACAGTACCTTCAACAAGCAGTTAACAGAGAAGAATCATGATAGCAGATGAGTTCAAAAAAATAAAGAAAGTAATCTGAGTTTTCTAGAGGGAAACGTTGTAGGCTCGACAGAAAGCGATTCCACAAAGGTTGAAGACTGTGTCGATTGTAGCAGACAGACAATGTGGAGCTAATTAAATGTTTTCTATTGTTGAATGACTGCTTCAGGCGAGCTAATATTTTCGTTGGTCAAAACGCTGTGATTTACTTGGCAACGAAATGTACGTAAAACATTTTGAGCGAGCGAAAAGTTGTTAAGTGGTGCTCTTATCTGTCAATACAACTACAGCATGCAGTGTGAACCCAGCTGACAGCCTCGGGGGCTTCCAGAGGGCTGGATGGGGCAGTGACCCCTCGCTTCGCCTCAGACTCACCGTACTGCTTGGTGCGAACGTGGATAGGTGGCGTGGTGGCACCTTCACCCCTCTGGCTCCTCGCTGCCAGCCAAATATAGTAGAGAGTATTGGGGTACAGGTTCGTCAGGGTGTAGGTCTCCGTGATCGGGATCCGACGATGATTCTTCTCCTAAATCATTAACGGAGATCAGTGATAGTTGATGTATTCAAACTGTTATCTACAATGACAACCTACAGAGCATTCCTTCAAGTGACCCTTATTTCAGTCCTTGGTGGACACATAACATTGGTTCAACCGAGGCAGCCTAGGCGTTTTACTCGTAAGCACTGTCTGAATTGTGCCAGCTTCTAGGCATGATTTCAATCTAACTGTTGCAAAAGTCCCATATATGGTGTGATTCTCATAATGAAAACCGATCCCCATCCAGGCTCGGTCTCAGTACCCTCTCCGACCAACAGACGGTTAGCACAGGGGCATCGAGCATATACGGGTATAAAAGGACGAGTATAACCTTCGTTCAACTAAACTCTTGCGTATCCTTTGTTAACGTGGCTACCTCCGTCCTTTTCCAACTTAGAGCACATGCTGAAACGCTGATATTGCGTTGCTGAACTCTAAAAACTTATCCCACACAAAGTGCGCAGTGATATTACTTCGCCAAAGTTTGTGTTTCCTCCCTTGCAAGACGTACAGATTTAGCCATTAAGAATACGTAAATGAAATCTGAAGAGCCAGAAGTCGTCCACTATCCTCCTGAAGTTTGATTTGCTTTTTCGAGTGGACAACGACGCAGTAACATAGTCCATATCTCCAAAAGGTATCCCCTTGGTTACCTTAGTTGTCAAACTGCGACCCGTTTATACAAAGTGCGAGCCCTTAAATTATCAATCCTTCTAAAAAGTGCGACACTGCAAACTTCCATCCCTGGTGCGCATTGCGACCCAGTTTGTCATACTTACTGTCACTGTTACAGTTCGTTTAGCGTTAACCAGGGCGCACCGACGAGGAGGCGAAGTGTTCCACGCCCCATAAGTTGCGATTTCCACGCTCCACGCTCTCAAAGTTCGGATTCGTTCAGTCGTCGCCACGTAATACCAATCGTCATGTTTCATTTTCTGACTTGAGTTTAGGATTCGTCAAAAATTTAAGGGAGACACTCTTTGAATTCAAGAGTCAATTTCTCGCATTGTATCAACAGATGTTTGAAATCATAAGTGTATGAGTTGGTGTACTTGTCGGGTAACTAATAGAACGCTAATGGTAGGTACGTAAACACCGTTCCGAGATTTGTGGACCGTGAATAGTTGATTAAAAAGAGCGGGGGCCGAATAAAAAGTGCCAATGACAAATATGTGATCAATATATTTGATCATATATTTGTCATATGATCAAATATATTTCCAGCCAAGTAACCTGTCACACTTAACACTGGTGCAAAAGGACCAGACAGAGCTGGAGGTCCTTATCTCAAGGAGAAGTCACTGGTCTTACTTCACCTTTAATACACATAATCTGCGGGTCGCGTTTCAAACTATGGAAGGAAACCGGCGGGGTCGCACTTTGTATTGGTTCAAGGGTCAAGGGTCGCAGATGGCTAACACCCTAACAGAAAGGTGATCCTTCCTCAGCATCTGTCGCTATCTGGATCATATTATGTCATTCAGATGACCTATCATGACGGATACCTATGTCATTCTGCATATAATTTATTTGTCAAACTTTCAGGCGTATTCGTTACATTCCTCAAGCTTCATTAGGTAACGTTTCGAAAAAAGGAAAACTTACCAATTTTCATCTGGTATTGGGTACTACTTATGCCAACGAAGAGAATAGTTAAGGCAAGTTTCATCAGAATCGTTGAATTCCTTAGTGAGAAATATCTATAAAACCAAAATAAATTACTTACTTCGTCGATTAATATATTGAATCTCCTGAATACATGAAGCTTGAGAAATGATTTTTAGAGTTCAACTTTTGAGTATAAAAAATCAACCCTGAAAGAAGAATTTGGTTAGTCTTACTTGAGCTCTTCACTATCTAAATACATATATTACATATACATTTTTCTGACTCATAAATCATATTTCACATTGCATCCAGACATATTCAGGCACTTCCGAAATTTCCCTTTTTGGTGCCTGTATAACTTTTTCTCAGCCCATTGGCGGGTAAGAATGTAAAATAGATACTGCTTATATTTTAATTCATTACAAGCAAAAGAACCTTGGAAATGTGATTTTTTCTTCAAGTACCTCTCAAGATTGTTGATATTACAGTTGTATATTATAGTGAGTTTTAATTAATTTCAGCAATTTAAGTGTATTTCTGAATTTTAACAAACCTTTGCGTAGGTATCGTTCCAGTAGAGCTCGTAGGATACGATGTTTTCACCCGCGTGAGTGGGTTTCGTCCACGCCAGCGTCACCGAGCTCTCCCCAATATCTGACGCGTGGAGGTTCCCGGGTTGACTGGGTACTGAGGACAAGATCAATAGGTACAGTATGAATTTTAGTTATTTTACACACGTAAGCAGAAATCGTAAATGATGTCATATGATGTCCTATTCCAAACATACCCCAGTAAATAAATCATTAACTAGCTGGTTCACCCGTACGTTGCACTGGTTGACTTGAATATACGCAAGCCCCCTGAAATTTACTGGGTCTAAGACGAAAAAAACCATAGCGGGGAACGCATTTTTTTCGTAATTTTCCGCATATTTTTGCTGATTTCTCCGGGAAGACAGCATCTTTCGGCAATTTTGACGGCACCATCGTGTTTTACGGGTCCTGAAACGTAACTTCGTCACTGACATACCAAGTGCTCTCGATCAAATTTCAATGTGGCAGTGGATAGAAGATCGAGCGCACGGTGAAAAAACGGCGCATTAAAAGAGGTTTCCACCCCTCCCGCCAGCCACCAGCCCATAATTCGGGTAAGATAGAAAATTTTAAAATCGCTTATGCCCCCTTCCGGAGAAATCTAAGGAGATCCCCCCACTCGTGGACTCCAACCACTCAGCCGTTTTTCCGTACATAGCATGGACAGACAAACAGAAGGAGTTTCATTCATATAAAATAGTAAATATATAGATAAGCACAACGTAAACAAAGTTGATTGTTTAATATTGGGGGGAAAACTATAAATGAATTATTTTAAATCTTTTATGATAATAAATGTAATATAAGAAATATTGTATGTTATTTATTAATAAATATATTATAATTTATTAAGTACAACGAAGCTGGAGTAGGTAAGAACGGTGGGAAGTGGTGTCTTGTCAGGTGGGCAGGGCACGGCGCTACGGTTATACCCCTCCTTCAAGACTGAGAAGTTTTGCGGGTACTGTATAACCTGACGATGTGTAATGGAAAAAACGCCTCATTACACAAAGGGTGTTTTCTCATCTCACCTTTCAATTATTAAAGTTGGTCCAAAAAAATATGACATGATTTTCTAATGGGTTATGAGCACATGGCATTGCTTCCGAGTCTACCATTAGGTAGCGGAAGCATTGTTTTCACTTTTGGGATGTGGGAAAACTTGTTTCTTCTCCAAAATTTAAATTTTAACTTGCATTTTGCATTTTACGTTTCAGACCATTCTGAATGACTTTTGCTTCGCGCGCGCGCGTGTGTGTCCTTGTGTACGTAAATCCTTGCAACACGTATAACTTCTACAGTTTCTATTGAATTTTGATAAAGTTATTAGAGAGTCCGCGGACTAGGCTGAGAATGGTTCCCTACGAATTATATCACCCAGAAATTAATAGTTTCATTCACTGCGAGTGGGCAAACGTGAAATCCTTCAAGCGTCATATTCTGATGGCTCTCAGTGTGTATTTTCTCATCCTATCTCTCGCAAAGTCGGAGGATAAATGGGAAAATGCGATTTATTCATCCTATTTCAATCTAGAATGTGAAATCATTGCGACATGGATAACTTCTACAATTTCCATTCAATTTCGATGAAATTTTCTGGGAAGGTGCTGGTTAGGCTGGGGTTGGTCCAGCATCTATTTCTTTACTCAGAAAATGGAATTTCGAAACGTAAAACAAATTTTGATAGAAGGTCGAATTAGTTATCGATCGATCAGGAAGAGAACAATTGGGAAGTGTTAAATCAAAATAGATGGTAAAACGGCAAATAATCCACAACACTCCTTGCCCTGTTTCGCGTAACGTGACAATTTCAAGCAAACTACGAAATCTAGTAAAGTGGAAAGTTAACGAATAGCTAATTATGATGGGCAGAGTTCATTTACATAGAGGATTACCGCCTCAAATCCCGAATGCGGCTTACTAGTTGCGAAGCCTAATCATTAGACCCTTTTCCGTTCATTAATGCGAACGCTCATCTTACAGAGTATAATGGACCAGTTTATAAATTAATTGCTTCTAAAGAGCTCGGAAGTTTTCGCAAGGTGGATTTCGAACAGAGAGGTGAGCTAATAATGGAACAGGTTCAATTAGGATTCCAGGGAATCCACCATGCATTACATGGAGGTAAAAACAGTAAAAATTAAGGGTAGAATAGTAGATAACGAACGAAAGTACACATTTTTAGCGAATTTGTGTAGAAAACAAAGCCATTGCGATGGCTTCAAAAATTAAAATATATATATATTTGTGTATGTGTGTGTGAGTGTGTGCTCCACGCAACTGGCCGCAAAATTTGGAATTATCAACTTTCAGACAACCTGAATCAGCTGCACAGTATTTGGTGGCGCCAAGCCCTCACCTCCAAGTTAAAGTAGATAATTTTGAAGCTATTGAAATTTTGTCGGTGGACTCCTTTGATACAATTAACATATGTATACAGGGTGCCCCAAGGAAAGGTTGTACCCCCATTCATTTCCCTTGAATTCAGCGTAAAAAATTGGGACCAACACCATTCTTCATAATTTTTTTCGTAGATCTCAAGAAAAATACATTCGTGAGCGCCACTTGCGTAAGAAGTGGCGCAAATGACCTAAAACTTTGTTTTGTCAAACGGGAACCACCCTTTTTATTGCAGATTTGGATTTTACGCATGAATTCACGACCCACTCAATTTTTTTTGACCGCGCGCAACCCGTTCCGAGAGCGCACAAAGTTGCCTAAGTACCGAAATCGTGCAACACATGGGTTCTGGTGGGTGCTGGTTGCATTGCTACCAGCGAGGATAGATCATCATTGTGTACTGCCTTACCTAAGGTTTCATAGAGAAGCTAGTGATATTGTTTGCACACTCGGATAACATAACTGCTTCATGATTTTCACAACTTTACAGTTAACATTTATGCCATTTGTCTTAGAAACCGGTCAAATTCTCTGTTCATGACCCGCCATAGGCACGAAAGTGGGGGTAAAAAATCCTCGTAGGTCCTCTGCAACCTACGAGAGTCGTAAAATTTCTTAAACTTGGTTCTGGAAGTTTCAGTACCCGGACTGGCTGTAAACACAGTGCGACGATCAGTTTCTGAACTCGGCCTGCTTGGAATAGAGTTTTCGTGCGCAGTGGGTCTGCGCTGAATAAGATTCATGAATAGCTTCGCTTGGAACAGAGCTACTAACAAACAACTACAAATAAGAAGTCCTAGCAAATACCGGTACCCAAAGCAATCGAAACAGAGATATTTTAAGATATATAAATTGATAGCTCTCATGAGGAGTTAAAATATAGCAAGGTGATTGGAGGAAGCGCAAAAATGTCGCGCTTACCCTTGTATCCTACTAGGACACCTAAAACTCACCTTCCGAACACCACATCGATCGACCTAATCGAGGATTATGTTTCCTTATGAGTAATCTATGTATCCGATCAGATTCGGTAGAGGGAAGCAGGGATGATTTCAGCAGGCCACTTTTTTCAGGATGCAAATTCTCGCGCTTTAAACAAATTTTCATCGGAAAATTTCCTTGTTGTTCTAGTAGTTATAGATGCTCTGAAGGGTTATCCCGCCGTCGGAATCGATGGATAAGTGGCGCTTACCTAGCCTACCATAGTGCTACTACGACTCTGGTCCTGAAGTTAAATAACTCCCTTAGTTTATATTTTCCGGACTGAAGGTCACATCGAGCTGTCGTAACAAATTAAGCGCCGCTTTACGTATTGGCAGTACTACTTAGCAAACCTCTTTTATTTGGAAAAGAAACTTGAAGAAAAATTGAGGAGAATTTCTCATGATAGGAGAAGGGATTGGCTCGTTGCCGATTTCTCCGAACCCTATCGTCCTCCGCCCTCTCAAACAATCTCCTTATAAAACACAAATCTTTCCCTTTAACAATCTCACCCCGATCTCAACAACGTTTCCAATCTGGATCTAACAACCCTCATCCTCATCCGATCGGTTTCTTGTGCCGTCCATTAGAGATTCTCATAGGGTCTTCCCTCTTTCGAAATAATGTTCCGCGGCTTCCTCCCCAAGCTTGCGTTATTAATTAGCCATCCGGTTCCCCTTCTCTGCGTTTTCCAATCTTTCGACTTTGAAAGATCGGAAGTTCCCGAACCTATTATCTCGAATCTTATGATGAATTTATACGTTCATCTAATTAATTATCACCTATATTTTCTACAGTAGGTATCACTCAAAATATTCGTAATTCAAAGCTTGGTTACTTAGGTGGATGAGGTTACGAGACGCTATTTTGCATACCTGGCTTAATCTTATTATTATTTCTCATATGGCCGAATATTGTGAGGAGGAGGGAAGTAACCTGCCTAAAAACTATAGCTTGTGAGGGCATGAATGTGGACTAGAACTAATGTGGAAAAAACAAAAAAGTTCCAGTCGTGCAGCACGATCGTATGAGCGATTTTTCGTAAAATGGTGTATTACCTACATTATGTTACATTGATCTGAAATTTGAACACTTCGAGAGCAAAGAAATTGTTAAATATCAATTTTATTGCAAAACAACTCGTTCTAAATAATATTCTGCCAATCAAATTACACTTAGGATTTTTACTTTTTTTGCGTTTCTTATCGGGTTTTCAGACAGTATTAATGAAATGTATGTACATTTCTCAGCATAATTTTGTGCAAAGATTTTTTAATGGTCTAGTTCATCGGTGATGAACATATCTTGACTAAAATTCTGCTTAAAAATATAAAATTATCGGTTTTTAGCCGTTTTTTGAAATGTTACCAATTTAATGTGCTCAAAAAGTGCTAGCCAACATTTTCATTTTAAAAATTTTGGAGCTATTGCAATAGCTTATTTTTTTTTCTCGAAAATTCGCTAAAAGGATGAATGAATTTGGAAATGTTTTATGAGAAATGGAAGTAGGTACCTATACATCTATCCCTGTGTCTGCACTCACCCTGTTACCAGTGGAAAATGTTTCGGAACGAGATGAACGATTCCCGTTTGAAGGTCAATAAAAATAGCTTTATTTGTATGAACACTCCACCGGCTTGAAAAAACGTCTGCCAAGTTGGGTGGGTAGTATAGCTTCCTCACATATTGTAACATGGACGCATAGAACTAATTGAAGAAAAAAGTACGAGTCGAAATGATTTATAGGTCGGCGTTGTAAGAAATTAATGTTTGCGCATACGTACAGACTGCTACTAATCCCAAGGCAATGCAATTTATAGGGGAACGACTAGGAGCTAAACCGCACAATCCTTGAAAACTTCATAAAAATCTAAGTCTCGAATCAATCATTCCATTAGAATCGGAGTTATGCTTGTGTCGATCGATATTAGTTTCGCGCATGCGCAATAGTTATTACTCTACCAATTGCGTTATAATTCATAGGGCATTTTTCTAGAACTTATATCCAATTACCTACCCAATTTTAACAAAATCGGACGAACAGATGATGAGAAATCGACGTTAGGAGAAATTCGCGTTTGCGTAGGAGCACAAGCTACTGTTCATTCGACGGCATTGAAAATCATAGGGGACCGTCTAGGGGCTAACCCGCAAAACCCCTGAAAATTTCATCGGAATCGAACTGAAACGGTATAGTTTTGGGCGTGTCAAGGATTTACCACAGACATATAGACAGACAGACACGGAACCAAAATTGATCAGCAAGCTCTGAAACGCCAAAAGCAAGTGGAAATTTTGATTTTGGAGCACAACAATTTTTTGGTCTTCAATTACGAACACAAGGCTTCCCTACCTTCGGTAGTGAGGGAGCGAAAATGCTAAAATTTACAGAAGTGTTTCTCCTAATACTTAATGTGGATTCAAGCTACTGCATTTATTAACATGTGCGAAGTGTTGAGCTCATTCAATAAGTTTCATTGTAATTTTAATATCACAATGGAACTGGGTATCCTAACAGGATTATTAACACGGGAATTACTCAGTGACGAAAAGCACTATGCCCGTAAGCAAGTCGCCCTCCGCTGATTGATATTATACCGTAACTCAATTTGCACCGGTTAATTTATGTACTGGCTAATAATGGATTCGTACGTATGATGATTCAATCTCAGGGTGATCGGTTATATAATATTGAACTCAGTATCTAGGTCATCGACGATTATCGTCTACCGGCATTCAATTGGGATTGTCCAAATAGAGACCGGCGCGAACGTTTCAACTCCTTGGATATGTTGATTCAGTGTTCAATTTAATCGAGATCAAAATTAAAAATAACTATTAAGGAATGCTGCAGGTTTAAACTTAAGTAACGGTTTGTTATTATTCTGTACAGAAATAAGAGAAACTAGAAACGTTTGACGGTTTATAATCAAGACTGCGCCTGGAGGCGATTGGGGTTCATTACCTTTTGACCGAAGAATGATTTCCATCAACAGTTATTATCAAGACGATGTAGCTTCAAATACCTGTGTAAAAAACATTTTTGTGCACTCCTCGCCGAGTTGAATAGGTAGTGGCTTTGTTTTCCAATAAAGCGAAGTGATTAATTTTTTGTCGCCTCTTAGTTCGCTAGTTTTTACACTTCCCATTCATACATTTTGCATCCCCACAAGCGAAGGTTCGAGCGAGAATTAGAAACAAATTATTCTTCTCCGAAACCGAACTTTTCACTTGTTTTTTGTATTTTATAGCTTGCTGGTGAATTTTGGTTCAGTGTCAATGTCTGTCTGATTGTGGGAAAGTTTTTTGACGCCTAAAACAATACCAAGTTTTAGTCCGATTTCGATGAAATTTTCAAGGAAAACACACTCTCTCTGTTGGGTTGATAGCCAACAGAACTCTATAACTTCATAGCTGTTAGTTAAATAGCAGCCTGTGCACGTGTGCAAGCGTGAATTTCTTATTGCCTCGATTTTTCAAGACGTATTGGTCCGATTTCGAGATTGTTGGTATATGTTCCAGGATAATGCACTTCAAAACTTGAGGTCGAGTAATAACCATAGCGCATGCACACAATTAAAATTGGTATACAGAGGCAAAACCCCTTTTCGTCTAGTAGGCACATCGCTAATTCCATTTCTCAAGGTAGCACCATAAACGATTCAACGATATCGTTGGGGTCATCCAGTTGATCATGATCAATTTTAATTCACAAAAATAGAAAACCAAAAGCTCTTTTCTGATTATATGATTATGTTGCTATTTCTGGTGTTAGAACACGGGGAAGACATAATCGGACAAGAGTATTCCTACACCAACAATCTACAGACCATTCCGATGGGAAATATATTACTTGCCTCCACTTTGAGAAGGTTTTTCAGACTCTACAAGGTTAGAAGAGAAGGCTGCCACTCAAACAACATCTTCTTGAGAGGTCCGTTGTTATGGTAAACAGCGGAATACGCGTTGCTTCTTTTTAGCTGGCTCTTTTCAGACCTCTAGATTGTGGTGAGAACGTCCCAAACAAAATCTACTATTGAGTTTTGTTACAATATAAAGTCAAAACGTCTGTATTGAAACTGCAGGGAAGAGCTTGACTGGGTGTCGCCCGAATTCAATTCAAATCACACTCGGGAGTTAAGACATTAGGTTTGATGTAATGATGACATTTATTGGAAACTGTAAAACTAAAGTGAAAAAACCTCTAAATGATCAAATAAATCCTTGTACTGCGTGTTACCTTAAAATTGAATGAAATATTAGAGCTGTGACTTTATACATATACCTTTACAGGGTGACCCCAAAAGCTACCCTCTCCCCCCCTTTGTTAAAACTGTTATTTATGAGTAAAAAAATTTTTTTTTCAAACAATGTTTTTTTGTAGGGGTCTCAGAAATGACAAATTGCGCACCGCGCACTTGCGCAAACGTGCGCGATTGACATCAACCTTGTTTTTCAAAAATGGGAATCCCCATTTGTTATTGAAGATTTGAATTCCTCATAAAATTTCTTGAAGAAATGAACCATCTCTCGATTTTTTTAGTGCGCACAAACGAGCACAATTCCGCTGCAAAAATAAGCAATTCCGCTCTACAGTGTAACAATTGTGAAATACTGAAATATTGAAAAACAACATTTTAATACGCTTTGTGCTGTGTGGAAATGAGTAAGAAAAGTGCAATTATGGTCGATTTTTCGGTGTTTTCCCTAGTTGGTGTTGCAAATATCAATAAATGAACATCATTATGAGGTTCACTGCGAAAAAATACCCCAAAATCATGTATTACATGTGGCAATTGAATATCTTCAAAAACTCAGTATTTCACAATTTTTGAACTTTTAGAGTGGAATCGAATTTGCGCACTTAAAAAATCGAGTGATGGGTCATTTTTTCATGACTTTACGTAGAATTCAAATGTGCAATAAAAAATGAGGGTTCCTATTTAAAAAAAACAAAGTTGATGTCGATTGCGCGCGTGTGCAATGCGCGATTTTGTATTTTTTAGATCCTCATAAAAAATCATTAGGTTAAAAAAAATATATATATATTTTTTTGAGCCGTAAATAACGATTTTAGCGGGGGGTGGGGGGCACGTTTTTGGTAACACTGCGTATTGACTTAGTTTTACTCTGACACTTGTAGTTTCGTGTCTTAACTAAGAAAGAGAAACATGGAACTTGTTTATAACGCTTACAATTTAACAATATTATATGTAAAGCAGGACTCAGGTCCACACAGAATTTTATTGGAGAAAATTATAAAACTTTATTACCAATAACCTTCTTCAAAGGAAGTATTCTTTGTATTGTCTAATAGTATTATTATATTAAACGAACAACTTTTCTACAAAAACGTCTTCTTAATCTGATTACCACACATTATTTAATTATAACACACTAACTTTTTCTCTAGGAACGTAAGTACGTAGGTCGCTAGAAAACATCATATGACCGCTACTTTGGGGTTATGCAACACAAAATGTAACGCTTTTAGGCAGTTAGGTCCATGGTAACTGTACAAAGGACGGGATGGGCGCGATTTAACTTAGACGTTGAAAAACACTGCAAACCGAACAAAAATGAACGCAGCAGCTATTCGATATACGAATTAACAGATGACACAGTGTACGAGTTCACGACAGGGGTAGGTAAGGTGTTAAAAAGGGCAGGAAGTAGGCGTGACTATGGCTTTGTGATAGGGACGGTGATAACGAGAGAGACTTCAACTGTTTGTTCCTTCATCTACACTGCCCAAAACGCGAAGAGAAGGCTAGCAGTTATAAATAACAGGTCAGCAGATTAGCGTCAATGTGAAATTACGAGATTGTTCAATTTGGACCTTACCTTATAATTGAATTGTAACAGATCGGCTCTTCGTTTCTCATTTTTCCGTGCTCCCGTGACTAGGTAAGTACCCCAGTTTTTCGAGTCGGCGCTTGATTTTTTCATTGTGACATTACCTACTTATTTATGACTTGTTTTATTTATTTTTATCGTTAAATAAATTTAGTAAAAATCGACCGCATCTATAATTTTTTTGAGTCAAAGTTGTCGTATAGGTAATTAAGTACAGCTCCGTTAAAATACTTCTTTAAAAAAACACAAATTAAATAAAAATACGAGTAGAAAACGATTTAATCGGTTGTAAAGAGGCCTTTTTGATGGTTCACAAAAAGACGACATCGTATAGTTATAAACAGAATCGGAGGGTAGTTAAAGGATGGTCTCAGCTGAATTGTTTATGAATTTCGTCGCAATTGTTAAATTCGTTGCCAGAGTCAAATGCCTAAATAATTAGGCCAATTTGATGAAGTTATCTGGAATTAAGCCGGTTGACACTTTGAGCTGGCTCTTGTGCAGGATCGCTCGTGGTCGGCCTTTAATAGAGAGTGGGCTCTCCATAGACTTCTATAAGATTGTAAATAGAACCAGATTTTACTATTTTGACAAATTCTAAAGGAGTGAAGGAAGCGCCAACGGCCGCTGCCGAGAAAACACGATCTTTTACTTGGTCTATTATCCTCTGGGGGATCCTAGTAGAAATTTCCCTGACCTCTCAATATGCTTTCGCTATCTAAGTTTACAGATTTATAGTGCAAATATGGATTGCATGAAACCTATCTAAGGCTGCTTGAGGGTGGTTGTAGGCTGGTTTGCTTGAAAACATGGTGATTGTTTAGTAATATTAACATCGTTATTAACAATTGAGACTAACAATAAATAAATGTCATCTATAAAAATTACCTCCTTGTTGGGTCTTCACGAGCACAGGGGGGCTGAGGGGGCCAGGGCCCACGGACGTGAAGGCCTGAACTCTGATCGTGTAGATCGTGTGGGGTGTCAGCTCGGATATGGTCGTCAGTTGATTATTGTCGACCATCCGTGACTCCCACGAGTTCATGGGCTGTTGAGGATTCATCGTGTAATACACTTTGTACCCCTGAAACAAAATAACATCAAGATAAATTGGAAGGTTGCATTAACAGAAATAAGATATTATGAGAGGAGATTAAAACGCAGAAAAGAAAACGTGATTTTACAGGGGCGGCACCATTTCTGATTGACAAATTCTTTTCGCGTCCCTAATATTTTTTACGGTAAAGTTCATCAACTAAGAACAAGAACATTAAAAAACTTTTGCACGAAATTGTACAAATTTATCACGTATTTTTTATAACGTATAAAAAGTGAATCACTGTGACTGTAATAAATCAATAACAAAAGTGAATCAGGCCATTTTAGAATCTAGAGGTGTCACTAATAATTAAATGTACAATTTTCAAACAGCAGAATCAATGTCTATTGCAAAATAGTGAATGCCGATGTATGGAACTTCCAGTTTGGACAAGGTAAATGAATGAAAAAAAAAGAAGACAATTTCATGATTTTTCAATGCTAGAAGAATTATTGTAACCTTTTTAGTCGATATGGATTTTGCAAAACAAAATGTCCTTGTTTTCATCGAATTATTTTAGAACAGAAAATGCATTATGGAAGTCGCTAAGCCTTCTGAGCATCGATATTATCTTTTGACATCGGTTTCTGAGGGGATGACCCTAATATCTTTTAATGTCATATAATAGAGAATCATTTGCTTGGCTCGGTACATACCGTTATTTGTCCGTTTGGCGTTTCAGGTTCGTCCCACTGAATGACCATCGTGGAGGAGCTGAGAGGCCTCACTTGCACGTTGCGAGGGGCGGTCCCTGGTTCTGGAACAACAATATTGCACAGTCGAAATCAAATGAACTGCCGACATGAGGGGATGCATAAATTTTCTTACAGCACGAGATCTATGAGAGAAACACCAACGAAATCGTATAAAACTGATGGCTCTGTACTATAAGATTTCTCACAGCTCAGGCCTAATTATTTTTAGACGGAACAAGTCAAATTTCAGTAATTTAGTAGATACTTGAGGATATTTACGAAACGTTACATTTCAATTCCAGCAAAACTAGTTATTTACGACTTTGGAATATCAACGAGATCACGGATAACAGGCCCCAAGAAGTGTGCCCGAAAGTCACTCCTTCCAAGCCTAATGAATAACTTATGAATGGAAAATGAAAATCTTGCAATACTGAGCAACTCGGAAGAAGATATCTTTATTGCCCCGGCCAGACGAACGTAGGAGAACAAGGTTTAACTTGGTACATTAGTACTAACAAAGTAGTAAAATGTAGTTACAAAGAGTTATTTCTTGTTTATCCGAAAAGCGTTGCGGTTGTTAACTTTCATGACGCAAATTTCAATATGAGCTCAAGAAAATATCGATGTTTTATTTATTTATTTTAGATATTCATTATTTGGATCTGTGCGAGAGATTTCGTACAACTACATGTATGTACCAAAACTATGAGGGTAAGTATGGGAATGGTGTTTGGGGATTTTTGTTATCTTGTATCCAGAAATGTAGTGTGAAAGTGTCTTCTGTTTTTGAAATTTTATTGATTTTATTAAATGTGGTGCCAAAGAGTTTTTGTGATTGGCTTAGAGACGACGCATAGAAAAATTCTTCAAAGTGTCCCGACTGGCCCAGAACCACCCACCATGATAGCCCCCGATGTTTGTTGTCCTTTGATGAACAGAACGTCTTCTTGGAATGAAATATAAAGTCTCCATATAAATTCGGTTGACAAAGATGTTGAAGATTAATAAGTTAATTGTTCAAGTCTCTATTTAAATATCTACTTTAATTCGATTTAATGCAAATTATGATGTTGAAATAAAATGGATCTAATGAGTTCTGGTGAGGGAGATAAATAATTTCATTTTTTACTGTAACCGTTTAAATATAAGAATCCCCACGAAGCAACGATATCAGTTTGGAAGAATTCGGAAATATTTTAGGTATGTAATTTGTACTAGTAATACATGAGGAATATACTCAGTAATTTTGGAACAGGAGAATTCTGGTGGTTTGTTAGGGAGAGCAACAGGTTGTCGCCATCGATTCGAACACATATTGTGGCGTGGCCCTCAAAACTGCATACTATCCGCGGAGGAATCATGTACCCACTTATCCACTTCACTTGTTGAGCGCAAAGTTTTAATGAAAAAGGAAAAGACCAAGTAGAAGAAGTTCCAGTCTTGCAGCATGATTGTATGAGCAAATTTTCGTAAATAAAACATATTATATTATGTTACATTATTATGCAATTTGAGCTGTTTGAATGCAAAGAAATTGTTGACTACCAGTTTTATGGCAAATAACTAGTTTTAAATAATATTCTGCGAGAAAAAAAAAAGATTTTGTAATTTTAGCTATTTTTAAAAAGGTTTTAGTAGTAGAAATTTAAGTATATTTTTGTGTAAAAAATTTTTGATGTCCTAGTTAATTATTGATAAACTTTTTTTAATTCAAAGTTTATTGAAAAATAAAAATTTATCAATTTTTAGCCATTTTTCGAAATTTGAGCATTAAAATTGCTGGCCAACGAACTCATCTTTTCATTTAAAAAGCTTGATTTGTTGGCACAGGAATGGAATTTTCATCTCAATCCTAAGGGAATGAGTTATCGTTTGGAATGATATATAAATAAATGAATAAATAAAAAAATAAAAAAAATATATATATATACGAAAAAGTGTTAAACTCTAGAATTCGTCTCCTCAAAATGGATTTCAATGAAGAAAATTTTCGAAATTTTAATCGAAAATTTGCTAAAAGGAACTGCAGGAAGAACACTGTCTGAGGCTAGTTGTTTCTATACCATTATTTCACACTTGTACTATACTATTCCATGGGAAGTGTGTATCTAATAATCAATTTCTAGAAATAGATGCAAAAAAACGAGATTCAACAGAAAAATGCTTGAAATCGCTAAAAATAGTGAAAAACAGCAAGTACTTTAAAAATGCAATGTAGAAAAGTTTGTTAGCCATAAACTATTTTTAAAATGATCACAAAGACAGCAAAACATGGCTGATGTATACTCAAAACTGAATCAGAATATTATTTAGAGAAACATTTCAAACCATCAATTAGAAGTTAGAAATATTAGTGCTATAATTCCGATAATTTAAAACAAGAGATTGCTGTTAACATGTCAAATCAATTACGCGTTTTATGGAATAGGGAGTAAGGGGAGGGGAAATTTGCAGCGTGATGATTTTAGGTAAACTGAGACCTATCCAACGAGTAGTAAACGATTTTCGTGGGTTAAAAACTAAAGGAGTTACAATTCTAAGCAACGGAGTAGTTGCACTTAAGGACCTGGGTTATTACTCTTAACGGTGTGAGAAAAAAAAATTAGAAAGAATTTTTTGGTTGAACCCCCCTGTAAAATACATATCCATGTTGAATTCAGAGATTTGCTCATACCTAAATGAATAATATAATGTAATTACATATGAAATAATATTGAAATGTCGGGTTCTTGTTGTAATGTCTAATGTTTGTTGTGTTCTGTTAAGTTATAGGTTTACACCTGACAGAGGGGTAGTGAGAGGATGGTAAATTGACGGCGTCGCACGACAAGTAGAGAGCCGTGATACGTCTAAACCCTTGGGGAATCGTCGGGGAAGTGTAATTGTGAAACCATCCCCTTAATAATATCCCTTAAGAAGTTAGAAGACCTCCCACACCTCCCGTCGAAACCCCTGGAAAGTGGGGGAGCTCTCGCGTCTGTCTAATTGATCCAATAGGATCCCCAACTCCCTTTTAACATTAACAACTCTTCCTTCCTAACTCTAGCTCCCTTTATACAGCTCGTACCATTCAGACCGCGGCTCTCCTCTATTTCCTCCTAAGAAGGCGGAGAGGAAGCTCTAACTAAATGTAAATTTACTCCCAGCGGCGACTAGTGGGATCCCGGTTCCATAGGGTTTTCTTGGGGGTTTCAGGCCAAGAGCGTGTAAATGGAAGAACCTTGTTTTCCCCGTTGGTGCAAAACCAAAAGGCCCACGAAGAGGTTGGGGGACTAAAATACGGGCTTGTACAGCTTGTACCTGCTGCTGATATGAGAGGGGGGTGCTGACTAAGATTTGGTGCGCTATCTCTCCCTCCAAATCACACACCCGCTCTCAAACTTATCGAGAGCAGGGACGTGGAATTGAAGGTATCGAAAGCAGCGGAACTACTCCTTGCTTTTAGATAAGAAAATATCAAAGCTCTATAATATCCAATGATATAAATCGTTGAAAATTTATAATGAGTGTTACCCATACATTTCTTTAAACTTTAAAATTAAAGTAGAGAAATTCGGGACCATCCGCTTTCTCCTACGATGAGTATCTCTGCGATTTTTCAGTTTTCTGCAATGATTACCCATGCGGAAGGGGTGCTTCGACGTCACCAGTAAGCGAAAAACCATAGAAAGAAAACTACTCATCGTAGGAGAGTCAGACATCCAAACTTTTCAGAATGGGATCTTCTTCCGTTTAAAAATAGTTAAAGTAATGTTTTCACACCCATGGGCACCGCTCATTGAAATAGACGATGTAAATGACTGCAATTCACTCTGTGTCTGTTAACTCAAAACTCAACTAGGAGAAGGAACTCCAGCTGTTAAATTCACATAATCACGCACCGTGTCTGCCCTTTCGTTTTACCACTGTAAAAAAATGTGGGAAGTACTCTAAATCCTCAGAACGGATGTGGTACAACTATAAGAATATGTACCTCAGGGACTTTTGCTTTATGGAAAGTAAGTAATGGGAGGGCACGCGCCATTTTCACGCGTATTCCCATTCAATAAGAAACCGAAATAGGTAGTTCAAACAAACTAAGCAATAAAATATTGAATATTTGGATTATTCTTGTCTTATCGAACAGATGAAATACCTTCATAATTATACCTTCATAATTACTAAATGCTCATAGTGTTATGAAATGCATTTGCCTACTGGACAAAAGAGCGGATGATGTAAGGGGACCAGCCGCCCGATAGGGCACCGTTCGGCATAACAAAACAGTTTTGAATTTGAGGGGTCTAAATTTTACTTGGACTCATACAAAAATATTGACGACTCAAATCAGAATGATGGCAAAATCGCGCTCAAATCTCTCCAATTTGATAGGGAGACTCTCTGGGACCTTACAGGCTCCACCCCGATCTGCTGCGTCTGCTAGAAGTTATGTCGTCTGTCTGATTACAACTTAATTTTATAGGGCACCTCTCTAAGACATCAAGGGACGAATGAAATGACGGGCTCAACCCTGAGCTCCAGCTGATCGATTCGAAAAGATGGTTCTGCTTACGCAAACTGCGCAAGTGTTTTTCAACTTTATTTTAACTGGGACCTCATCTATAAATGGTATATCTATGCACGATATACCAACACTCAGAATTTATTCAAGAATATATTTGATTCAATCTAATTACTAAACGTGATCAGGTGAGCAACGAAAAGAAAGGAAAGTGGGTTACGGTGGGGAAATGGAGAAGTGGGAAAACGGTGGTGAGGATGCTTCCTCAGTGAAATCGCACAACTTAGAAGAGTGCAGAATTTGTGAATCAATCATCATTGACCCTCTACTATTAAGATTTTTTGCTCATCCCTTGATTTGTAATGAAGCTAGAAAACTCGTTTTAATAAGGATTTTTGATATGGCATGTTTCGGAGTCCGAATGGTCTTCAGAAACTTCGGACAGGAAGACATACAGATAAACAGACAGACAGACGCACTAACAGACAGATTGAAATACAGCTTTCAGTTGAGCTCCAATAAATACAGACGAAGTTGTATAAAGAAAAGGTCGATTACATAACCCCCATAATTCTTCGGGGTGTTGGAAATGTAACATGTTCAAGTAGCTAGGAGCAGGCAGCTAGCTTTGTAGCTTGTAATTAATTGAAGAACTTATTGGACAATCATTTAAAGGATAAAATCAACTCTTTTTTTTTTTTTTGGGAGTCATTCAGACTTGAACCAGTAAATGATTAACGATTCGTATGATGGCAAACGATTTTCTCCCCATTATTATCAAAAAATTTATAATTTATTTTAATATAAGTAACAGCAAAACATATCTTTGCAGGCTATAGATATGTCAGAGGGATCCCTAAGATACCAAAATCAAATAAATATGATATTAAATAGAATAGTTGAGTAGATAACTCAAGAGTTGAGAGTTTGGATGAAAAAGTGAAGAGGAAACTGGGCAAGGCCAAGACAAAGAAAAATATAACGAGGCCTCAGCTTAAAGCTATCCGGTCCAATAACAAGGGAAGCCGCAACCCCTGGTCTTAAACTTGCTTTTGAACGATATAACGGGAGATATCATGTTTTTAATAACAGGCATGCGGTGGTAGGTAGTGGGAAAACATCAAGTCAAAGAGTATTTTTTCTCGTCAAGGGTTCATAGTTTATTGAGTTTTAAAATGAAATGGAAGGTTCCACTTTTAATGATGATGCTCGTTATGCTACTGACATTAATTTAGAAGCTTCCTGGAACGCTCCGACTACCTTGGCCACTGTAATAATACTCAATTAGTTCTCGTAACTTAAGCTAAATGTTTGAAAGAATGTTATAAGCAGAGAAGTTAGCATACATCCAACAAGTTAGAATTTGATGAACGGATAGAACACTTTTACTAGCCCAAGAACCAAAACGTGATAAGATATTGTTAAGCATAATTCTAATTTTGCTTTTTTTTCCGGAGCTAAAGTTCTGAACGAATCAGAGAAATGTCTGTCAGCTTGTCCGTCTTCAACTGGTAATGAGAATTTCCACCTCCTGGAAGACACTAAGAAGGAATAATTCCGAAGTCCTTTGCAAATCAATACACAAAGGTGCTGATTAATTCTAACCCAGTTAATTAGTTGCTACCGCCAACCCAGAAAATGTCGTCAAACTTTGGTAAAAATCGAGCGAGTAAAATAGCAGCAGTAAGTAACTTAAATAACCATATAATTAGATGTTCTGGCAAGATAATTGTCAATCAAGCGTCAGAATTTACAAAAAGATATATTATTATTTCACACATTCTTTCTTACTTGTACTCATTACTGATAATATTTTTGCACTATCAGCACGTTATGGCCGTATGTCTGGCAATAGGCATTAATAAAAAAGGCAAGTATGATTAAATACAATTCAAGTGGAAATGGTCGATGAATGACCGACTACTTCTGAGTCTTTTTTTTTAAATCACACCTGTATATTTGAATTTTTTAAGTAGCATAGCGATTCAGAAAAGTTGAGTGATGTAACCAGTAAAATCTGTGGCAGATTGGTAAAATTAGGTATGACGGAAATGGGAGAAGTGAATGCAAAAACATTAAGAAACAAATTGCATATCAAGAAATAGATCTCAACATAGGAAAAGTTTCTTTAACTCGTTACCCAAAAGAGGTAAAGGCGATTAGAAATGGCAATCGATTTTAGGATGAGCGTTACCCATGGGTGCGAAAAAGGTATTTTAACTTCCTTTAAATGGAAGAAGATTCCATCCTAAGAAATTTAGCATCAACCACACTCTCCAACGATGAGTAGTTTTCTTTCCATGACTTTTCAAAGTTTCGCATACTGGTGACGTTAAAGCGCCCCTCAAGCCCTGGTGGGATCCCCCTGCCACCCAGTGTGACGTCACCAGTGAAAACTTTGAAAAATCGTAGAAAGAAAACTACTGAACGTAGGAGAGCGCGGATGGAATCAAATTTCTTAAAATGGAATCTACTTTCATTCAAAAATGTAAAATTATGCGTGAGTAACACTCATTATGTGACGAATTCCTTGAATGGAAGATATTCAGGGGATGTAGCGTTGAAGACAGTTGACCCAGGACATGATTAGCAGTACATCCACAAGCCCTTGTGGGTAGACGTGAAGTGTAGAAACACCACCCAGGATTTGCCTTTGTTCCCTAAACTGGAATGAATCCAGCATCTAAAGAGAACAATTGAAGCAGAGCATGATCAGTTCATCAAGTGGGAATAAGCTGGTAGGAACTGTTAAGAAGGCGGTGAAATTAACATAATGTAAATAATGTGAGTGGTACGGAAGCTACTGACTACGATGCCCTAGTATGGTTGCGATTGCAGTGCAGCAAGGTAAACATCTTTCAATCCACAAAAAAGAGAATTTTCAATGGGACTCCCCGCCGGGTTCTTGGAGGTGATAGATTTTCGCGGTTTCAGGGACTTGATGAAAACGCCAATATGTTCAGATTCCACACGCCAAGAAAGGACAGAAACATGCAATGGAGGAATTAGGTGAGCACTTGTAGGATTGGAGAAGCTCAATGGTGTAGTTTCATTTCCAGCTTGATAAGGTGGTTAATGAGATGGATGGAGGAGTGATGGCTAGGGCTAAGGGCAATTTCTATTTACCACATAAATGCACAAGAGAGTCTTCTTGGAAGGATACTAGTTTTATCCAATCACATTCTTTAGACTGGTGAGGTTTTTGCGAACTTTGCACCCACCATATTTTTTCCCCTGCATCAGTAACAAGATGTTCATAATGTGAGAAACTACAGAGGTATATTCTCCTTACTACCTAACCGGCTGCCTTGCTAAGCTTCTCACGGAACTAATGTCGTATCTTCTCCAATCATCAGTGTGCAGAAACTCGTTAATAGTGAATCAGGATGGAAAAATAGCCATATATATATATCTCAGTAATGGAGAAATAAGACGCTTCATTCACCCTATCAAGCCTACCAGGCGGAAAATTCTATGCAATTTTTGTTTAAAGGATTCAGAGCTACGTTCGATATTGATGACCAGAAGCTGAGCTGAGCAGCGGTAGGTTATAGGATCATGATATATGTTACTGGGGGGGTTAAAAACATCGTAAACTGCAAGCCGAAAATAATCTTTGTTCACAAAAGTACCAGTAACATGAAATTTGCCCTCGTGTTGTCATTCTAAACAAAAAGGACAATAGACAAGACGTGCAAGCTCCATTTTATGCTAAGGTTGTGGTCTCGATCCTAAAAAACTTTGCAACACAATATCCGTGTTGAGTTAGGTACGTGAAAATTTTCAACTCACAAAATTATCAACCAACTTACTACAGATAAGTAAGTATCATTACACGCCTCTAAATATTAATCATTATATTAATTAATTATCAACAGATGTGGGATGCGAGTTAGCAAGTTGTAGGAACAAAGCCAACAAACGATTCGCAATGCATGGTTCGAAAAACGGCATCTACTTCAGAAAAAATATCATCGAAACAAAAGATCCGTGTAATTAAGCATGGACTGGTAGGTAATTTTCTGAATTATCCAACTGAATTGGCGCAAAAAAGTTATAATAAGGGATGCAAACTGAGTTTTGAGGAGGGCAAAAAGCGATATTAGGTAAAAAGAAAGGTTCTGATAAGGAAGGAAGGAGGAAGAATAGAAGGGTACGAGAGGTGGAAGAGAAGGGGGGGGGGGCTAAGAAAGGGAAATTAGGCTTTCGAAGTAGAAATTTTCTTAAAAAGTTGTCTAATTTGTTTGGAGGAAAAAATGGAAAGAAAGAGAGATGAAATTATGTTTGATAAAGAGCTCTGGCACCTCGGATCTGTTGAAGAGTTTGTTAGAAGGTTGGGGATGGTGGGGAGGGGGTTCTGAAGTTAATAGGCCGACTAAAACTGGGAAATAGAAGTGAAGGGGATGAAAACCCACGCTCACTTAAAACGGTGATTAATGGAAAGATTAAAAAAAAAGTAGACTCGTGGAGGAGAAAAAAAAAGTAACTGGAGTGGGGGGTGAGTTTTCGGAAAAAGGATGAACAGATGAGGAGGTTGCAAATTAGCTCGTTATCTATCCCGGGAAATGGAGACAAACATGATAGAGTATGAAGGGGAAGTAGAAAGGGGGGGGGGGGTGTCGAACTCTTCATCGATAGGATAGAAAAATGCTGGAGTGAATGAAGTCTTCGGGAAAGAGTAGACAGAGAAATAAATAGATATTGGGGTAACATACGAAACCTATGATGATGAACTATGATGTCTATTTCTTAAGAACAAGAAATGGAGTGCTTGAACTATGACGTGTAGATATCGTAGTACAATTGTCGAAAAATGGTTTTATTTTTAATTTTTAGACATTCAGCAAGCATGGACAACCGTTACGATCCATAAAAACCTGAAAAAATAAAAAAATAAAATAAAATAAAATTCAATACGGTTGTGAAATGCACAGCGATTTTGCGATGCAGGGGTAGGTTTAAAATCTGCTAACGAGGCAGAAAACATGGAATAGTTTTTTGATTTCCAATGGAAGAAGTTGAAAGAAGCGCCTGATGTTTATTTAAAGGCCTCTACGCCTGATGTTAGATTTGATACCGGGCTAGTTACCTGCCACACGCCTGGCGGATGACCCTAACTCGTTCATGTAATTTATTTGATGGCTTTCATAGCTATATTATGCTTCACGTCCATGTTTTTCAGGCCGTTTGTGTTTATGTTGATCATATACACTGGACGTATCAGATTGTCCGCCTCTAGTCTGAACATGTACCCAAACGTTCATTTATTGGTATTTTTTTGCCGTATGACGAACTCTTCAAAACAAGTACTATGATGAGGGGTTGCACCAACTCATATTTGAACTTATTCCTAACTTGTTTACCTTAATATTGGAGTACACTTTTGATGATAAAGGACTTGATTATAACTGATGATACGTAACTGTCCCTATACACCTGATGCTGTGATAAATTAACTTTTGAATTACATAATTATAGTTAACATTTACGAATGGTTAATTAGTTCGATAAATAACTGCTCAAAACAAATTAATTATATATGGGCACATTCCCGAGGCTATTCTACATGTTTGTGATGGATGAGGCGCAGCATTTACTATCAACCATGCGTTGAATGGGTAATTCTCATGGCTATTTTTTATTTGCTCGAAAGAAAGATTTGAGCGATACCTTTCCAAAAAGGTGCCACATGATGGGTATCTGACCAGCAAATCGGCTCTTGTAATTAATTTGCATGATGACGTCTCGGCCCCGGCCCGCCTGGGGGGAACCTTCAGCTCCTTTTCACTACCACGTCACGCATGATCTTCTATCCGTTTATTGGCTAAACGGTATTTTGTGCTGAAAATCGCTACATGAGGATTTTCAACAGATGAATGTTGTTTCTAGCCGCGTTTATCAAGAGACTTCCTTATACCTATTAAGTGAAAAGTGGCAGAAACCATAAGTCCAAATGCTTGGGTAGAAATGCAATAACATTAAACTTGCCACAATAAGGGCTGACATCAACCTTAGGCTGCGCTGCACCAGACAGACGTTAAGAAGCTTGGGAAAATAAGACGAAAATGTTTTGTGCATTGGGTAAAAACCAATTCGCCGCTAAGCCAAGGGAAATGACCTAAACCTGATAATCATTTGCAGATCGTGAAACAATATGATGTAATAAATTAAATCAGGAAAAAATTAATAATGTTGCAAATGATAGTCTCATGTATGAATATTATTTAAAACTTTGTTGTGTTAACGGTTAATGTGACACTACCCAATTGTTTTATTTCCCGAGAAACTGACGTCTGAAGAGGATCAAGCTTTTGATCCTTAAATACTTATGTGCAGCTATGATGTGGTGTATGTCCATGGGCTAACACTTACATACATGAACAACGCGGGATTTATGAGAAATAAATATCTAGATGGCCTAAAATGTACTCCAGTAAACTTCTGTACAATCCCTAAAATGTAACTAGTTTATACATTAACGAATTAATGCTTTAAAAAAAGTGAAGTAAAATTAATTTTTTAGTTCCCGAATTAAACATAAAATCGATAATTTACGAAAATTAGCTCATACGATCATTCTGCATGACTGGAACTTTTTAAATGTTTTAGCTGGCTTTGGATTTTGTTGGTCGAAATTATTATGTATTCTCAGAAAGGAGGAATGTACTGGATAGAGGCCTTGAGGTGGAGTTTGCTGACTCAGCAGGCTCTCAGCCGTGGTACTGCTTTCTGCTGCCCCCGTCTCATCAGTCGCTCTCGAGTCTGCTGTATATATGTAGCAGCTATAGTGTAATAACCCGATACCCCTTGAGCGAGTGTTTGGCCTCCGTCAGTCCTGCCCATGTTATCAGTTCAATATAGGCACTTAATATATTATAGCCTTGTCAAGTGCATTTCATGTGTAGTAATTATTAATTCAGTGATATCTATCAAACATACCCCCATCTGTAACATCATTATACATTGTAACATTACTTTGATTTATTTTATTTTTTTAATCATCAAACTACACAGTTTACCGTTACTAGACAGTTACTTAATCTTTACGACGTTTACCGGCATACCGTTGTTCGTAGGCGACGTTGAAAAACGACCGACTATCCTCGAGTGTGAAAAACAAGATCTGAGAGTGAAACAACCTCACGTTCCCGAATCACAGAACTAAGTCTAGTAATTGCCGTAAGCTTCTAAAACACACACACACATACACACTCATCACAACTAGAATATAAATGTTTTATGGGACAACAACATTATAAATGTTGTATGAATGATCGTATGAATTTAGAGGAATGTTTATAAAGACCTACCTAATCCTAAACAATACGTCCATGAACCTTGACCCCCGATTATACCGCGGTAAAGGTTGAAAACTGCCTTTTACGAAGTATCGATCTCTTCTTCTCAAAAGCTCTCAAATAGTATTTTCCGTGTTTGCCCAACCGAACCACCTGGCTGGTGTTCCATACGTTAGCCCTTCCTCTCAATTGTCTTCGACAGCTTTCGTATCTGATTCAAATTTATTAGCATTACTGTTGGAATAATTTGAATATCATTTGGACGCCACTATTTAAGAGAGTTCCAGACACGTTTTCTGAAAAAAAAACCTGCCATTTCCCATCCTTTAAAAAGCAAAATGTAACCATATGAACTCTTAAAATGGATAATAGGAGTGAAATTTGAAAATACTTGTTTCTCGCACAACTCTAATAATTTTGATAAAACTAATGAGAGTTGCGCATTTTTGGATACAAATTATATCCGATGATTTTCATTCCTATCATCAAATAGGAATGAAAAGCATCGGATGTAATTTGTATCCAAAAATTGAAAACAATAAACCAACAATATCCCGCCTACATTTAAGGATATGACTATTTTTCGATCAACTGATTCATTTATCTAGATTAAAAAATTCGCTTTATCAACATAGAATAGCACAGACAAATTATCTTAAACTAAAACTATTGATAGATTTCTGTAAATACAGCATTTTTAATGAAAAATGTGACACTACAAGGATATATGACGGGGATAAAACCGTCCAAAGCGCGTTGAAAAGACGTACGTAGAAACTAACAATTACAGGACCGTTTTGTTGACGGGGAATATCAAAATTAAACTTCAAACTCATGCGCTAATTTAGATTCCAACTGGAGATTCTGGGGGTTGAATTGCGCTGAAGCACGAGATACGGGCGGATTTGCATGTAAAGAGATTTTTACGAGGATAATGGTAGAACGTGACTTGATATACTATTCATTCACTCTCATAGTTTTGAAAGGGAAGTATCATAACCTTTTGAGATGCTATAGTTGCAGCCTTCTGTATTTCATGTAACCAAAGTCGACATCTAATCTACATCCTAAATAGATCCTTCAGCTGTATTATATATGAAGTACGTAGTGCATAACACAAATGACGAATAACGTTTGACAACAAAATTAAATAAGCCTTGAACTAATTTTCTTCTGGAATCATTACCAAATGACTACATGTAGAACACGTTAGATAGCAAGTGGTTATGTAGGTCCTACCCACTTCAAATATGCCATTCCTTAATTATTTGATAGCATGTTCGATATTCTAGGAGGAACTTGGGGTCATGTAATGCCCCTCGTGAAACATTTACATGCATTGGATACACGTATAGCAAATTTTCACAAGTACCAACCTATTTGACAAAAAATTATACATGTAGATGTCTGATTGTGACCAATAATTGAATTAGGACACTATCATCGCTGTTCTAGAAATATTCAGTAGTCGCAGTAACATGGCATATTAGAAACAGTCTTTCTAAGAGACGTAAATAATACAATTATGTATATAGGAGTCATTTATTCTAGATATTTATATTTCTTTAGATTTCAATTCCACTATTTCCAGATCCGGATAGAAAATGCTGTATTCACGACAAAAATCGATTATAATAAATCGCATGAAGAAACTACGAAAATATTGGTACTTGATCATGCAATTACAATCTAGTTTATATTGTAAATTACTGCCAGTAGGTCAAATACGACATACATTGTTACACACTTTGTTGTTATTAGAAGAACTGTGAACTAGAAAAATGTTTTCACACTCACTCGAAGCTATTTTTATCCTCCCTAACATTCCCTATACGTCCGTACAAACCAACAATAATTATCCGAAGAAGATGAACTAGGAGAAAGAAAGGACGCTAATAAACTCAATGATGGGCCACATCCATTCCATAATTTCAATATTATCGAATTTTACAGCGATTTTCCGCTATTATCCAAAATATATCAATAAAGGCTTTCCAAAAAGGTGCAATATGGTTGACATAGGATTATTGGAAGGGGGCAAAACACCGCAGTGGAAAGAAAGTTGAATGACTCCAAAGGGGAAGGATCTCATCCCCAGGTCTGCCATCCATATATGACGCAATTTTATTGTTTCTAACCGTTTTCGCCCAAACCACTTTTGAGGTTTTAGTTGAAAATATGCAGTCAGGGAAAGTTCTGTTTTTCTTAAGTTTTCTACCAACGGTTTTAAACCATTCAGAAGCGTTATTTGGATTGTAATGATTGTGAGAACGGTATCGAGAATTGTGAAATGAAATATGAAATTAGAAATGCGTTTCTATTCCTTTACTTTCCATTCATTACATGTCTTCATGGGTCACTATGGTGTCAAGTGGTATTAGTGATTTTGATGGTAACTATTTTATTACTGTTCCAATCTGTTATACAAATTAATTGGCACGTATATGTAGAGTGGCTACTTTCTTAAGAATTGGATCACTGAGATCATCATCCAGCGTCTTAGAAAATTAGATTTGATTCTTCCTAATTACTTGATTCTGTTTCTAAATTTATCAGTGAAAGAGTGAGACGTAATTGGGCAAAAAAGTGTAATCTCCTCTACAAGTGAAATCAACTTTTTCATGTACACTCTATTGAAAAAAAGTATCAATTTTTTTAACGGTAATTGATGCTGATTATTTTTTAAACAATTATTAAGAATTTTTTAAAATAATTTTTATAATTTTTAAATAAAAAATAAATAAGCAAACGACTTGGATCAATGTATTGCTTTTGAATGTAATAGACCTCCACGTCCGAATAATATCAAATTTAAGAAATAACAGAGCCCGTTTAGTTTTCAGGTACAAAAACTCAGTACTGGTTGTAATTAAAAATAAAAGAAACCATGTTAGTTGTAGCACCCCATTGCCACCACCATATTGATTTCATTCAACGAGTATAAGACAAGGTAAGCGGCTTCAGTAGATAGGAAATATACGTTAAATTTATTGTTAGATAAATAGCCATTAATCTTAATTATATGTTAAAACATACATGCAAGCTAGAGGTCGAAGAGTTTATAAAAAATATGTACCAAACTATATTCAATTAAAATAAGGTTATTTCGAATACTTACTGGCGCCTTCATGTGGCGAATCCGCTATAACGCGCAGCAATAAATTGAAAACAAAACAAATTAGACATTAGTAATTCGTTTTTAAAAATGCATTAAATTTGTTAGCAGTATTTATACGGAATAGGGTCAAGTACCTGCTACAGGTTAGTGTTAGAAGATGAGCACAAACAAAGGCATTTGTGTGACAAACAAAGTCGTGGGCACATGCAGAAATTGTGGGTTATTTAAAAACAAAATACAATAAAATAAACGCAAGCGTTAGGGTTAGTAAGTAGGTAATTAGTTTCGATTGGTCGAATTGTTAGGAACATAACTCTGGATAAGGGTTTTCACCAGTGTTTTCAAACTATTTTAGTTATTATGTCACGTAATTTTTTACTTATGCAACATCCCGAAAAAAGGGAAAGTTATTTATTAAGCCTGAAAACAATTTTCTTTAATTCCCACAAACTATGTATGTATGTCTGGAGATGTATGTTTACGAGTCAGAGAAGGTAGAGAACACGAAACACATTTAAAATTGTAATAACATCCTAGGAAACAGTTTACATCGCAGCGCTCCGAACATCGTAAAGTTGCGAATTGGATTTTGGAGAGTGGTCGTGAGGATAGAGTGTGCTTCTAATTGTATTGAGTTCTCGTCATTAATAATAATTAAGAGAACTATTAGAAGGGTATAGAAGGGAGGTGGAATTTCAAGAGCGGAGAAACGGTGCGTTGCAAGATTGATCCCGTCCACACTAGTCTCACCCCGTTCCGAACATCCGGTTCCTTTGAGATTTTGATGCCCCGAACCTGCATGATTCGTTCAGTTTGGATGAGCGTTACGGAGGTTAGTTACAAGTGTGTAAGAGGCTTAAGGGGCACAGGCGCTAAGATAGCAGGATCGCCATGGGTGGCAGTGACAACAGAAATTGTTACGAGGGAAGCTACCACGGAATCTCCAGCTTTAAACTGCAGATATTCAGATCGGGTCTGGGATGAGAGGAAGGCGTTTTTTAATACTCGCATTGTAAATGCAGATGCCGCCTCTTACTGCGCCCAAGACTGGGAAATCACACAGCTACGTCAGCCGCACGCTATATATGCATGTGAAGTATGACAGACCAGCTGAGGACCTCCGTGGCTAGTTTACTCCGATTGTGATCTGTGATGGCGCCCCTCATGAAGGATTCAAGGGCAGATAAATGGGAGAAACCTTACTCATATATTAGAGTGAATGAAAACAGAGATTCAGTTTTCCCTCATTCGAGCAGTTGGCACTCGGCTTCGACGTACAAGAACGAAAATTCGAAGCCTTGGGTTAGAAGATGGGGCCGGGATAGGAGTGCCGTAGAAATGAGACAGAGAAACGCATCCCAAAGTATCTCTGGACTTGTCCCAAAATATCTCACAAAGTATTAAAAAATAAAAATAGTTGTTGGCTTGAAAAAAAATTGTAGTAGGTAACTAGTATTAAAATCAAAACTAACAACCCGGAAACCCAAAATGTCGAATCAAAGACGAAGAAAAGATCCACAGGTCGACATGAATACTTCGCAAACACGCTCCATGAGGTGCGTTTGTACCGCAAAATTGAGCACAATGCGAGAAATTGGCGACTTCAACTCATACGATTCAGGAGCAAGTTCAATCTGGCGGGCACGACGGGGGAAAAAACTCTTCAGAAATTGAAAACGCTCAAAGGCGGAAAATGGGGGGTCCCAGACGCCTCGTAATTCGTAACGGGTGTCAGAACAAGGCCCTACCAATCTGTCTAACAACGAACCATCCTCCTTGCACTCGCGAGAAAAAAAAAGTTGCAAACGAGATTCCCCGAGACTTTCCGAAGAAACAGAAAAAAAGAGAAAACTTTCCGAAACTTAGTTAAAGACGAAAATAAAATTTAAATCTCTGAAACAGCGGGTTTTACTTCTCGTTCACCACACTCGAACAGCTCGTTTTCCTTCACGATTAAGACGGGCGTCAGTTGAGGGAAGAAGCGGACGTTTTAATTAAAAACAATCGTCTAATTTTTCGGGGAAATACGAAGACTTGAAGAAGAATTAGGAATGAGGGGGTTGGAAAAAGAAAGAAAACTGGACAGTCCAAATATTGTCTGGAGTTAATTTTCTCAAGAATCGTTTGCAAGGATTTAAAAACCCAACTTTCACGAAAACGTTCAAGAGACAAGTCATCTCAAACCAGACTTTGCAACGTTAAATGTAAATAATAACTTGTTCAATTTAAAAATCCCCAAAAAAGGAATATTTATTAATAAACTAAGTTGATAGCTTGCCAAAACAAGTAATTATTTTGAATGATTAGATAAGTACCTTTCTCATTACTGGCGCTAATTAACTCATTGTAAAAGACTTTACGAAAAATAGCAATTTATCAATTCAAGTTGGGGCATAACTTACTTATAATTTATTGAGGGACTCTACATTTGAAAATGGCTAGGAAAAATATAAAATGTAAAGTTTAGTGATCTGAATGTTCTCAATTTCGCATCTCAAACTGATTTATAGCGTAATCAAACTTTTCAAACAAAAACGATAAACTAATATTCTCGGGTATCACGGAATAACATTGAATCATGAATATGCTTTAGTGCTACCTACTAACTAAATGTAGGCAATCATTTATCCCACTCTTATTTTTAGATAGCTAAGCATGTAAGCACGAATCACAGATTTTACCTATTGGTAAAAAATTGATTAAAAACTCGGCCCTTCGGGTCTCGCAAGGGGCTCCGCCCCTTGACCCCGCCAGGGGGGCTTCGTCCCCCTGGGCCAGCTCGGATGTTATTACTTTGAGCCTGACTGCTAAAATTTAAAAAACATGGAATCATGTTTTAGCTCCTCGCTCTCACTTTATTATAGAAATGATCACGACGATTGAGCTCTTGTGAGATGATGATCTCCTAATAGAAACTCGCGAGTAAATGTCCTAAAGAGGCTACATACGAAATTACAGCTTCCTATAGTGTAAAGTATAGAAATTACCTATTAAAATGATTTAACCACCGCTTCACAAATCAAACCGCTCTCGCAATATTCGGATCACCTGCTATGAATCACATAATCGAAACACCAGCTCAATGAAATCATCAGAAATTAACAAGCGGTTGCAATCATGTTCACAATATCAATAATTGAGAATGATCACCTGTGTGTAAACAATTATTCATATAACCATGCTCATAACTCAGCTTGTTGGCCACGCACTTCGCAGTAGTTAATATAGTATGGTTGGATAAATCGAGAGCTTTCGAACGAATGGTCAACGAATTTTGTGGGATGAAAAACGACGAAGCATCATATCCCTAGCAACGACTCGGTTGTAAGCGGAAATCATCACAATTATTGGCGCTACTTTCATCTCACTTTATAATCTCACTTTTCGGCGGGGGATCCATCGCTAAAACATGATTCCATGTTAAAAAAGTCGAGATAAATTTTCTCTTAATAGAGAGTTTTTGTTCTTCCCGTAATTCTCTACCCGTGTACGTGGAAAGACTAAAATAGCAACTGCGCATGCGCGAATCTTCACGTCAACGTGTAGAACTACGCGTGTACGGGAAAAAGGCCTATCTACACGTGCACGGGAAAATGCATTCGTTGGAATTTCGGCCTACGGGTAGTCATCATAGCCTGACGCAAAGGTAACAACAGTTTCCGGTAACCACAGTGTGACCAAGGTAACCGCAGTTACGCAGTTACCAGCAAAGGTAACCACAGTGTGGTTGCCAACAACACGTTGGTTGGTCAACAAATCGAGAGGTTATAGTGAAGTGCTCCGCTACAAAATTCAGCCATTTAAGGTACCTAAGCAATAAATGTATTTATAATTTATGTATTTATGAATAATTATAAAGCAATTAATTATTTAAATAAGAATAGGTTGTACGAAAAGAATACGAAACAGCTTCTGAAACACTTATAGAGACGTTAACGTGACATTAGCGTTTGGTTTTTCACGTATACGTGTAGAAATACGCGTAAAAATCACGTGAAGAGCTAGCATCTCCAGCTGCTTGCTCTAGACGCTGCTTTACGCGTCAACGGGAGAAAATCTTACGGGAAGAACAAAAACTCTCTATTGAAATACTCCACTTTTACGTATAATTACCGTCACTAATGAACTAGGTAGTTGACACAAAGATAAACATTGTTGGATATGTGAAATTTGATATTTTTAGTGAATTTTATTTCCTCATTCACTTGATTAGGATGTTTTCAATTTGATTGTTTTCGTATTTCAAATATTTGTATTATTATTTTATTAATAAAATGATTTTCAAATTCGAGTTATGATTACCTAAAAATGCCACAGTTCCCGAGGAGAAACGTTTAAAAAAACTAAAACCTCTCAGGACAGAAAGGCCACTTTCGAAATGTTTCGAAAAGGATGGCCAGTGATTTGAATTTGAATTTTTGATGGACCGCATTTTTCGCAGGACCGCGAGACAAGCATACGTAGTCATGGTAGTAACATGTGGGTAGTTAATAACATGTGGAGGAGAGACTATCAAATAATTACCTAATTTGAAATAATTGAAGTTTCTATTATCATCTGAGTAAGCTCCATAGATAATTTCTTTGCTATTTAACCTATCAAGCTGAAATTTTGCAGGCATGAAATATGATATTTTTTTCTCTTTTTTTAAAAGATCCGAATCACAAATTTCTTAAATTGAAGTTGTTTCTGCTTTAAGAGTTGTACTGTTTTGGTAAAGTCTTAATATTTAAGCTGTCCTATAGAATAAACTATGTAAATTTACTCAGCTACAGAACTAATATAGTATGAGTAAAATTTTAAATTGAAAGTTCCCCCAACTACTTTATCAAAAATCCATTATAATGGACATCCATTGAACTAACTCAAAACCAGAAATGGGGGAATATTTGAAAATCGGATGATAGAAGGGTGAGATTCTACGATATCATTGAGTGACTAAGCGATTGTAGTTTGGTAGCATAGGCACTTGTCATTGCTACCTAACTACAATCGCTTAGTCACTCAAATCATTAGGTAAAAAATATTGATTTTACTAACCAGATTAACCTTTTTACAATAATACTATGGACTCTTATCACACTGTATTGTGTTAAATGAATAATAAAATATACTCGTGTTTGCTTCTCAAACTTGAAAAAGGGGGGGGGGGGGGGGGGGGGGGGGTCAACCCCATTTTTCAACGACTTATTGTATAATTTTTGACAACGATTTCAAAAATAGTTCTCTAAGTAGGCACCATCTGGTGGGTATCCTAAAAAATTGTGGCTTTGGATGAAAAATAAGACGTCTACGTCATTCAACATCATTCGCAGTGGGGTGGTAAAAGAGGGAGAGCGTGAGAAGGGAGGGGGGAAGGCTGTAATTCTAGTGATGTTACACTTGAATTTTGAGATAATTAATTTGAAAAGGAAGTTTGGAAATTATATGGGCGGTGGGTTGAAATTACAAATTTAACAAGTTCTTATATCAGTGGAAAAATAATTACGGTAATATACCAAAGTAAGTACATAAGCAAGTAACGTGCTTAGGGTCCATTTTATAAAAGAAGAACATTGTCTAAATTCATTACCGGCTAGGAATGAAATGTGAAGTAGGTATAGAACTAGTTTCTAGACGGAAAGAATAGGTGAAACTCGTATATGAGCGTTACCCAAAGGTGTGAAAAAGGTGCTTTTGATATTTTAAATGGAAGTGGATTTCATCCTAAGAAGTTTGACTCCAGCCTGAATTTTCTGCGATATGTAGTTTTCATTCCAAGATTTTCCAAAGTTTCGGGCTCCAATGACGTCACACTGGGCAGGGGGACCCACCCAGTCAGGAGGTGACTTCACAACACCGGTACACGAAACTTTGATTATGTAATATAGAAGAAAAAAAAACTACTTTTGAAGACTTTTTCTTAAGTAAATTTAAATTTATATTTTATGATTTTTGGAGATAGGATACTAAGCTAAATATTATATTTTCTAACAAAATTTGAGGTTGATTTTGCTACTATTTACATTTATATATAAGACTGATTTTTGATTATCGCGCCCGGGTGTGTTTAGTGCGTGGGTGATTGTTTGTTTGCGTGAGTATTGTGTGTGTGGGTGTTTGTGTGTGTTTCTTCGTTTGTGTGTGTGTGTGTGTGTGTGTGTGTGTGTGTGTGTGTGTGTGTGTGTGTGTGTGTGTGTGGGTGTTTGTGTGTGTTTGTGTGTGTGTGTGTGTGTGTGTGTGTGTGTGTGTGTGACAAATTTTGTTGACGCTTCTGACGCCACAATTCTCAACGGATTTTAGAGATTCTTTCTTTGTTCGATCATAATTTTAGTTGTGCGAAAAATCCCGATAGTTTTGAATTCCATGAAGGAATAGGTGGAATGGAAAAGGAAAAACGTGTTTTTCGATAAATTTTTTCGACGCCATTCAGGTTACAATTCTCAACCGATTTTCGTGATTCTTATTTGGTTCGATTTCAATTTAGTCTATTTGTGCAAAAAAACTTGGGAATTTCAGATTTGTTTTGGGAAAGGGGTGGAGAGGGTAATTGCCGATTTTTTCAAGCGCTGCCCAAGCTACAAACTTCGACAGATTTTCGTGATTCTCATTTTATTCCATTATGAATTTGATATAGTTTTGGAACATATGGCAGGGTTTCCAATTTCATCATGGGTGGAGGGGAATGGAGGGGGTAATACTGATAAATCATGATGTTTTTACACTGCCCGTCCGATTTTAGTGATTCGTTTTCCGTTCAACTATGAATTCTGTCTAGTTTTGGATCGTAATTATATTAGGAGGTTCACATTTCATTGTGGAAGACAGTGAATGGAGGGGTTACTATATAAAAGCAGCTAAAAACGTTCCTAGGATTTAGTTTATAAAGTATTTGATGATCCACCCTGAAAGTAACACAATAACATTTTTTCCCCAAAACTTTCCTTCAAGACTTTTTTTTTTCAGAGGAAGCCTCCGTGGTGAGTACTTGGACGGGTGACCGCGAAGATAACGATCCAAGTAGTTTTTACGCTTCTCTACTCCCTCCACTCAAGGGTGCGAAACAATAAGTAGCTTTAAGCGAAATCTTCAAAACGAATTCTGATCTTCCATTTGGAGGACAACTGGTGACATCTGCGACGCCCGAGGTAGTCGTACGAAAAGCTCCAACCAAAAAATAGCATAGAATTGTATCTATAGGAGAAAAGTTGGAAAATATGTTAGAAAACGTGGTTATTCCAGAAAAACACATTAAGGAGCCATTTTAGGTAGGTATAGGAACATGGAGTATATTTGCAATCAGCGTAAAATTTCCTACAATAATCCGTAGAGAACAGAATTTTGTCGACTTCACACTCGAAGCACTGTGGGCACAGGGGCTCTGGGGGCGCTGGGGTGATTCGTCTTAGCCTCGTGGCTTGTCTGTTGGGTTTATTGATAGTTCTTGGTTAACATAATATTACTATGTTCGTTAGGTCTTATTTAGTATAGAGATATGATTCCTACAAATAATTACTAGCACTACTCATCGTAGGTGAGTTTGGGTGGTGTCAAACTTCTTAGAAAGGAATATAATTTTATTAAAAAATATAAAATAAATGCGTGGGCAAAACTCATTAGGACGAAGGGTGCGTATGGAATTTACAGTGTCTAGAGTGGGTAATCATAATTTAGACATTGGAAATACTGCTAAAGCAAATACAAACTAGAGGAATCTTTGCCAGTCAATTGAAGGATTTTGAGAAAAACAAAAATAAATATAATAATTAATAACACGTGTGAGTGGAAATGGCATTTCCGAAGTGATGAGAGTAAGTGCGGTGCACACAGTCACGAAAACGTGTGAAGTTAGGAAGTGCTGAATTTCATATTATGAAATTTTGCATCGATTAACGACTTAAGAGTGTGTAAATGCAAACTATGATGCTCAAGGGAGAGGTGCTATAATGATAGTGCGCATGTGCTTTCGAAAAAGAAAATAACAGGAAAATTATTCAAATGAAAAACATTTCAAAAAAAATTCGTGCCGGATTAAAGTGATGAATTATTAATTGGGCCAAGTTCTTTCAAGATTCAACTTACGGATAATGTAAAATTTCCCAAAATCGGCAGGAAAATCAAAATAAACAAAAGTGTGATAGAAGAAAAATACAGAGTTCAATTGAAAAACTATCTAATCATTTTCAAAGACATTTTGTCTTAGAAAGAACAAAATTCTAAATTATAACCATAATTGGGTAAATTTAAGTAAAATGAAATGCAAATCACTTTGCAAAACGAATCATTTGTGTAACTAATCTGAATTTCATGTTATAATTAGGCTGTATGTAAATTGTTATAAGTGAAAGTTGAAATGGTGAAGTTGAAACGTGGAATCAAGAAAATTATCTGCTTCAAATAAAATCAACGGAATATTTTATCATAATAATATCGTAACATTAAATACATAACAAATTGTTTGAAATAATAAATAAATATGTGAGAAAAATGTCCAGATTTCGGGATCAATATTAGTGTGAACGAATTATTACTGTTGATAATTAACGTACATAAGTAATTAACATTATCAACGGATTTATATAAAGAACATAGAAATACATAATTGTAATGAGAAAGAGATATTGTACTCGTAATTAATACGGTATTAAGAAAACATGTAATGTGTTGCTTAGAGGAAAAAGATCGTTGTGTTTGTGTATAGAGTGTTCTAGTTCAACTTTATATTAGTGGAATATGCGTAAGGAGATTTCTGAGGTGTCGTCAAATAGAAAATATGCCCATTTTGACTGATGATCAGTTCGTACAGCGCATCTGTGAATCCAATGTAGTACGAATATATTCCAATGTAGCTCACAATGAATATTTCATCAATGTCAGTAACACTAATCCAAAAAGAGGTTATATCAATGTAAAAGTTCATTTCTCATGAATTCAGAAATAAATCCAAATCCAATTAGTAACGGGTATTGGTAGGTCTAAACTGCTTTTTTCAGTAAAAAAAAAATACCATCTAAATGCACATATATTAGTTCCAATACAATTAAATATCCCAGTTATGCAGCATGACCTAGCTAACGTCTTTTTATTTATCAATTTTTTTTAAATTGATTTCGGTTTTGCTTTTGGGTCTATCAAGAAGCGGAAGCATTTGGATCCCTTTTTGAGTTAATATACCATTTCTTTCATACACAAAATTTCCACTCGCATATTTTACATTTTAGACCGTTCAATTTTTGCTTCCTGTCTGTCTGTGTCCTTAATTTTTTTAATGGGCAGAGCTGTACTAAATTACAGAGTAATTTCAATGAAATTCTAAGGGATTGTATGAATTGAGCCAGAGATGGTCCGTGAATGTAATTGCTCTAACTCACGCGCAAGGATATAATCCATGTAAAGCAGCGTCTACTTTATTCATCCAGTTTATGCGGGATGGGGTCTAGATACTTATTTATGGATTTTCTTGGTCCCATACAAGAGCTTATGTATCAAACTTAACTTCTACAGTTATCAACAGATATCAATTATACTCTGAGGATTGTTCGGGTAAGGATCTATTCCTACGATAACTCTCCATAGGATTGAGATAAAAAATCCGTTCGTTCGACCATAAGAAAGGATGAGTTGGTTGAAAAACACTTTTTGAGCCTAATAAAATGGTAAAATTAAAAAAAAAAAAAGTGCTAAAAAATCATTAAAAATGGCAAAAGTCAGCTAAAAATGGTTATATATATATTTTTTAGTACAATGTTCCCCATAAAAACTGTATCAACCATACATAAGCTGGAACATAAAATTATGCTGAAAAGTAGTACTAATACAATAGGTACCTAACTTGCATTGATAGGTGCTTACAAATCCAAAGAAACTGCAAAAAAGTCTAAAAAAAAAAACTGTTTATTTAATATCAATTTTTAAAAGAAGTTTATTGACATAAAATTATTACGTAATAAATGTTTTGCACTCAAATTGCTAAAATATCAAAACAATTTTTAGCACTAATGTAATACGAATATTTACGAAAATTTTGTCATAATATCGCGCTTTTAAAACCAGTTTAAAATTTTTAGGGATTTTCCATACTATTTTTTAAAAGCAAACTTTTGAATGCACGAAATGTCTATGATATGATTTGTAGTTGAAAAAACTTTGTCAAGACAAAATCTGTTATTAAAGCCTAAATCCCGATTCTAAGACATTTCCGTATCCAGAATTATACTACGATTATAATTTATCATATTTGAATTATAGCATAATTTCGATTCATCAGCAATAAGTCACTGTGAAGGAACGATGAAGATGATGAGTGTTGACCAAGTAAACAACCTTTCCTCCAACGATTCCTGGACTTGAAGGAGCACATTCCAACGGCCCTTGCAACCAATTGGGTCAGGTCAGTTGGAAATAGGTTCAGTTGAGACCTCCCAACGTAGGTTCATCCAAAATAAACGTTCGCCGGCTGAAGGCCGAAAGTTCAACAGTTCAAGCCCGCTGAGGTATTTCTGGCACGGTGTGCGTCATTTCCAATCGAATCAAAATCCGATCCTATGTTCATTTGCTGTAGCTAAACAAACGCAATGGAGATGTACCCGTGTTCTAGGAGAAAGGTTTCCCGTAGAAAATCACATCAGCATCATAATGGAAACTTGCCCTTGTTCCCGACGCAACAGATACCCACACTAAAATGCAACATGTATAATCAATGTCACCCGAATTACTGGTCGTGAATATCTATTAATTTTCCAGCGCAAAACTATTTATGCTGACAACCTTCCTAACACTCTATCAGGACTCATATTACCATACCGTCTATGTAAGCGTTCTTGCAAAACAGCAACAACAAAATTGGACGGTTTGCGCAGGAGTTCCATCCTGAATTCTGAGTGGCTGATAGGCAGTCTAGGTTTGATTTTATCATCAAATAACATTGCATACTTCTACTCACGTGGTTTCATCTGTTTCCTTTGTCTATGTAAGATAGTAATACTAACCAATGAAAATGATACGATGGTTTTTATGTTTAAACTTCTAAATTCTAACATCTAAAACGTATTGAAAATTCGAAAGAATGAAAGAATTTCCATTGCACATCTCCACAATCTCGGAGTAGTGGCTATGTGTTTCATTCCAAAGTACATCCATCACAACTGGCCGATCGCGGAGGATTGAGATTATGCTCTTAGGCCAACAAGAAATTTTGACTGTATTGCACCACTCCTATGAAAACATATCAGGTTGATAATGCCTTTGTAAGCTGCTATTTACTAATAGAGCAGTAACTGATTGTAGGATCTTTAATGGAGATTCTACTAGTCAGTTACAGCTGCCAAACTAGGTAAAAAGACGACGTAGATGAGTTTCTTTCCTAGAAGTAAAATCCCTCAAAACATAATTGATTTTAACCCACGCGAAAACTGGTCCGTAAAGTAATCCGACACTTGCGAACGTCGAAAATGCGCTAATAAGTATTTTTATGTTGTTTTAGAAGCTCTAAGAAGCTGCAAGACGTCCACCATCTGATTCCATACTATTACTTCGCACGAAAGTGACCATTTGTTTGAAGATATTTCAGTTTTAACGGTACCTAAGTAGATGCACTTTATTTATTCAAGATCAATTGTCCAAGTCCAATTTGAAATAGGTGAATAATGCTATAAAGACCGTGTACAAGATGGAATCTAAAGAATACATCCGATTTTAACATCTCTTAGCTGATGAAAAATCTAAATCATCTATGTGTGGATGTGGTTCAAGAAACGGACTTATCTTATTCTGGGTCAGGTATCACAGCAATATCTCGCAAGAAAGAGCGAGAAAGCAATGCGATACAAAAGGAGTATTTTTTTCTTCAGTAGGCAATTGTGGGATTTTAAAAGCAATACGTGCTTTCTTGAATCAAGGATCGGATTCAAGGCAAAAGCTTTCAAGTTGAGGGGATTTTATTTCAAAAACCGTACATTTCTACTACAAACAACGCTATCAGATTCCATCTTTCGTGGTTTCGAGAACTTTTTGCCGTTCTCTTCAAGATAAAAGAAAAAGAGAGCCAAGGAATTATAAAGGTGACAGGTGGTGTTGCTTCTCACAGTTTTACTTTCCTTGGTCTCCATTGAGATTTCCCAATAACCTTTGTGGAACGTATTTCGTTGTAATGCTTTTAGATTAGTTACATATACTTCTTACAATTTTCGCTTCTTCAGTACTGAAGGTAAAGAAGCAATGATTTATTTATGTATTCGTGCATGAGATTGAACATTTCATCTTATTATTGCCCGATTTTGATAAAAAATTCAGAGATAGTACGGATTAACTTGCCTATCTTTCCACAGAGGTGAAGGATTTTCAGAGCGCTCTAGTAGCCCCCGCCCAGAAAAGTTGCTATTAGCGGGGATTTTTTTTGTCAAATATTTAATTGAGACCGTTTCTTTAAAATAAATTAATATAGGTACCTCATTGACAGATTATCACAGTGATTTATTAACTTCACAATACAAAGTACCTTCTAACATGTAAAAGGCACTTGAACGATATTTTATATTCAACTAATAAATGTTACATGTACGTCGTTATATATTATATCGCGAGGTCTTTGGAGCCTTGGGTCTTGTGGTTGAAGAAACCCTTCACATACAAAGTTGTTGAAGTACTCAATGTTATTAACAAAAAATCGTTGCATTGCAGCCTTACAACATTCCTGTTGAGTCGCGGGATCAAAATCGTGGTAGATAGTCGTGTTCTTTACGAATGGCGGAGCTTGTACAATTTCTCTTTGCAATACCCGATTTTGCTGATGCTCCAGCCGTCGAATCTAAGAATTGGAACAGGTTCCCCACATAGGAAGAGCATAATTCCAAAGGGGCCTGATAAATACTTTATAAATCAATAATTTATTTTCAACTGACATAACTGGATTCTGGACGGTGAAATTCAAGCAAGAATGACATTTCAAGCGAAACAATTGTGTTTATCTTTGGCCCTGTCCAAGAAAAATGAACCTAATACTGCAACAGCCTAAAATTAATTATCGCAATGTGATGATCTCTATCTAAGTTGCCATTTCAAAGTTATATTTAGTATATAGTTTTAGTTTTATTTATATTTACCATTTTTTACTTAGACTTAATATAGACTGGTGAATTATCTGCCTGCGTTGGTACCAATAATATCCTTTAGTATAATTTTGTGAACACATTTCTGAATGTTCTAGTTTGAAGTTGATAAACATTATTTGAGTAATATTCTGCTATAAAATATAAGGCAACGATTTTTGACATTTTAGCCAATTTTCGTAGAAAGTAAAGCTAAGGATTCAACGAATTTTAAAATTGAAATTTTCTACATTTTCTTCGTAGATATCAGTTTAGAGGCATGCTGAAACGATTGCAGAGGTTTGCGCTTTTTCATAAGTGTGTGTGTATGTGTGTCATTCCAGACAATAACTCTTTTTACGATTTAGATAAAAACCCGTTATTTTGCCAATGAATGAAGTATTCCAAAAGAAAGAATGAATTTGTTGGCTGTAGCTTTTTTTTACCTTAGTAAATTAGGCACATTTCAAAAAATATGCTGGATAAATGACTAAAAATCGTTAGGATTGAGATAAAAATCTCCTTCTTGAGCCAAAACTCCACATAAAAGGCTGAACTCATTAGCCAACACTTATTGAGCATACTAAATTGGTCAAATTTAAAAAACTGGCCCAAAAATCACAAAAAATCAAAAAACGGCTAACAATTGCTAAATTTGTACCTATTTTTAACGGAATATTAGTCAAAAGAAGTTGATAAACTATGAACTAGAACAATAAAAAATGTATGTACGAAATTATGCTGAAAAATGTAATTGAAATTCATTATGTAATACCTACTTGCTGAAAAATCGATAAAAACTAAATAAAATTTTTTAAATCTTTTGTGAATGCAGAATATTATTTAGAACGAGTTTTTGCCATACAGTTGATAGTTAACAATTTCTTTGCCCTCTCATTCCTTAAATTCCATTATAATTTATGATTAGAATTGATAACATACTGAAATTTGCTCATACGATCATGGAGCATGACGAACTTTTTAGTAGGTACTGACTTTGAAATCTTTACTGTCGTCATGAACAACTCAAAGGCCGATTCGTGCGTACCAGGGGAAGAAATTACAGCAATCAGGTATGATGTACGTGTTCCACGTCGTCTCCCTTTACATACACCGGAAGAGAAGTATGGCCGAATTTCCCCAGACCTCGACAGCGTTTGGAAGCGGACTGTTATTGGGGATCCGAGGCGAGAGAGTGCCGGCCTTGTCTAACTATGATTGACGCGTAACAGCTTCTCTGATTGTGACCTACGATACGGGCAGCAGGGAGAGCCGTCAAGCTGTACGGGCTATACGCCTCGTACGATTAACCATCAGCTATCGTTAGCCGAAGGGCACAGCGAGGGAACCCATACACGCAACGTTGTATGCATATGTATGTTCCGCACCTCGATTTTCCCTCTTTCCCTCGGTCACGGGGGCCCCAAGCCCACTATTAATCATTCACTTTCAAATGAATATGCGACCTGTAAGACCTGACGCCGCGGTCGTGTTTCATTTGGGGGAAGAAAAGAGTTGTTTTCTCCCTTCTCTCGGACCAAATTCAACGTCGAGAGTTATGACAATCACGTCAAAAATGCGGATTCACTACTAGAAACTCAAGGCGATTTTCCCATTTGACCGGACGGCATTCTTTTGGAGGAACTTGAACTATTTATCAGCGTTATCAGATTGACGAATCTTTCATTTTTCTGTTTTTCCCTCCTTCAAATAGACAATCTGCTCAAAATCTCTATGTCTATCTGACATACGACTTCAAATCGCCCATAGTTCAATAAGGTATTTGACAGGGGAGCTCAAGCGAAGCACGTCGGAGGTAGTGGGAAATCCTGCGCTCGTGTAGTCGGATGTGGGGATGTAAAAAAGTACCAGCCATGCAGCACGAATTTTCGTAAATTACAGTATTATATTATCCTACTTGTTTTGAAACTCAAACACTTTAGGTGCAAAGAAATTTAGGACTACCAATTTTATGGAGAAAAAAACTCGTCTAATAAATATTCTGCGATTCAAAAAAGTTTTTTTTAAACAGTTTTTACCGATTTTTTTAGCAATCATAAATAAAATTTAAGTAGCAAGTAAATTTTCAGCCTAATTTCTACACAAATTTTCATGATGCACTAGTTCATTTTCAATAAACTTCTTTTCACCGAATTTCTGGTAAAAATGATAAATTTATTAATTTCTGGCTGTTATTTTTACTGGTTTTTTTCAAGCACATTTTCGGCGATAGAACGGGATTTATATCTCAATCCTAAGGAGAGTTATGGTCTGCAATGACACATATATGTATGACTAAATACATATATTTATACATTATGAAAAAGCATTTAACTCTAGGATTCGTTTCAGAATGCGTCAAAATAGATTTCAATGAAGGATATTTTCATTTAAATATAATTGGAACCATTGCAATAGCTAAGATTTTCCATGGAAATTCGATATAAAGTCTGCCAAACCTGGAATTGGGCTTCTTCGACTCCATTATATGATTGCATACCTCATTGTAAAGTATTAATAGGAGAATTCATCATTTGTTGATTTGCATTTGGTCCAAAACTTCAAACGCCAGAGAAAATTAAGCTAAGTTTAATTCCTATAGGTTTTATTAATTTGTAGAAGAGTATATTGGAAAATTTCTAGTTCCACCTGCAGAATGATACGAGAATTAATGAGGTGATCCTATACAACCGTGGCTGTATTTATTTGAGATACAATTACATATGTATTTTAACTGAAATCATCGTAATTTTTCAATAGTGAGTAGAGAGTACATTTTTCAAAATTTCTGTATAAGTTCATACATTATTCGATTTGTTCGCTCAATCTACTTACCTCTTCACCAATTTCGGATATTTTCAGAGCTCAATACACTTTCTTTGTCCTAAATGTGCATATTTTCTAGATTTCATGACAACCTCAGGTTATTATAATATGTATATATAATCATGAATTATCATACCGTTCGGCTGCTAGTAAAGGAACATGAGCACTCAAGAATTCGACATCTAACGCTGAAAAACGACTGTTGACTAAGTGAACGTGTTATGTAGTTGTGTGTATTACACTTAAATATATGTTTATACCATGGATCCAAAACCAGGTAGACATTGTTTCGTTAACACAGTCCTAACTAAAAATAACTGATAATGCCTAGTGTTAGGAATCATTAAACTTGTTTCAAACAAAGAAATCTGAGTACTTAATGGAATAGGCAATAGTACAACACTTTCTACGTTACCGGTTTCTCCTGTGGGTACGACGATAGCAGCGGAAGGAGGACCTCTGCCCAAATTATTGACTGCTATCACGAAAAATTCATATTCCGTGTAGGGGCTGAAACAAATAAACAAATACACTTTACTAAAACAACATTTAAAAACATATTGTTGAGTGATTTTTTTTTTTAAGTGAGAAACTTGTGATCAAGTCAGGCACAATTTTAGTGACGCTTATTTAATAAGTTAAATCAAAAACTTTTGAACCGCCTGCAATCCTGACAAGCCAGTGCACAAGTAATAAATTTCTGGCGTCAGAAAAAAACTATTTTTTCAAGTTTGTTGGTATTATTTGTTTTGTTATAAAACTCCTCAGCGGTGTCGGAGGCACACCTTTAAAAAGAAACGAAAAAATAAGCTAAATAGTTGGGAGGAACCAAGGCTTACCCGGCACTGACCCTAGGGACCAAGGAAGTTGAGGATGGAGGCGGAGATTACGACAGCGATGAAGAGCAGAATACCTATAAAATGACAACTAGTTGAGATGTACCTCCAAGGACACTGGTCGTGATGCCACGAAACATACCTGTCGTGTCACTCAACTCAACTAAATTCGTGGCACTTTCCCCACGATCTTGATGTTATTTGTCGCCACTCCTTTTAGCTCAGCTATCACTCGTCGCAGATCATTTCTGTTCTACTTATCATTTCAAAGCCCGCCCTCCATGTCCAGTGTCCACGATGCTATTGACAACCTAGACATCCAGAATTATGGCAGGCCCATCGGGTTTGATGGCAATAATATCCAGCGTTTTGCCCTGGTCACTCAGTGATAATGTCACTCCTTTTCCCCACCCCAGTGGCTGGAATAAATACACCGGCAATCTACTTGGCGACTGCGTCATGACGTCATGTGCGGCCACAATGAATCCGTGGACACAACTACACCACATGATTCAGAGTCTAAATCTTAGCCAAGGTGGCTAGTGTGATCAACCTGACAGATTGAAAAACACAAACACACACAGAAGTTATCTAATGGTTTTACCAAGGATTCGGCTCCATTGAATATTGAACTGGATTATGTTGTGCTTTGCGAGCAAGATAACTTCAAGAAGTTGAGCCAAGTGAGTCTGGTGAAGATACTCGTGCTAAGTAAGTCTAGCGAGTAGGAAGCGAAAATTAAACTTGGAAAAATTTGCTCGTGGTAAAACCTGAACTAATAAAACCCCAACGACATCTAATACAACCTGAACATGGAGAGATGGAGGTTGATTATTTTCCCCGGAGTATCCAGGACACCATTGGACGAATA